>JAHNEJ010003123.1:0-160747 GCA_022559845.1 Amorphophallus konjac
TTGGGGTTTGCCTTTCTGTTGCTGTTTGGAGTTGCTTAGAGAGTTGAGGTTCGTTCGGCAGCCGTGTTTCTGTTCGGTACGGCTTTGTTCTTTCCTTTAGCTATTCTTACTCCTACTTTTGCAACTTTACTGTTGTAGTTTAGCACGGCTGTTACTTCTGCTCCTACTTTACTGTTTAGCGCTGTTGTTTTACGTGTTACTATGTTGTTTTCAGTGTGGATCTACGTGACCCCTACTGAGTTAGTGACATGAGACTCGTCCCTACTTTTCAGGTATGATTATTCTTATTCCTCGTGGTTCGAAGCATTGTCTGGTAGTTTGTGATCGCCAGTGTTGCCAGTGTCGGGCTTCCCTCGACTCGAGAGTACGTTTTCTTTTTTGTTGGACTGTACTTACCTTTATTTGGACTGGACTCTGTTAATTTAATTTATTAATTAAAAAACTAATTTTATTTTTACTACTTTAGCAAACCTGATCATTGAAATATTAATTGCTTACTGCTTTATCTGGAACTTCAATGTACTCTACACACTCCTTTTATCCCTTTAGAGCTTTACCGCTCTTGGAGGCCTCGCAGGATCCAACTGGTATCAAGTTTACTCGATATTCGGACCCTGGGTCATCATAGTTGGTATCATAGCGTGTTGTGTGAAAGTACATGGGAATTCGAGATATTACAATTTGTAGAGTCCTTAAGGTCCATTACAGTCGGCAGCTGGCGTAGGTTTTGTGATTATTTATCGCTTTGTTTTCGAGTGTGGTCTTGTGCGTGCTGTGTTGGCACTATGCGAGATGATTTTGCTCTCGTCAGGATGTGACGGAGTGCTCCTTTTGTCGTGGTGTTTTGTCTCAGTTATGCTGGACTTGGCAGATTTCACTGGTAGGTGTGAATCTACAGTGCACTATTCGAGATTTTTCCATGGCTTGTTCAGGTTGCTGGTGACTTTATAGTTGGCCTGATGACCGTACACATTTTTATGTTGTTTTGGTCATCCCAGCTCGAGTTTGTTTATTCCTGAGGTGTTAAGCTTGTGTTGAGGTGATCGATTAGATGCCTTGATTCAGATAATGCTCGGGTGAAGCTAGGATTTTTCTTCCTGGAGAGCTACTGTTAGTCGAGCTTGATTCTTCTCATCTTGTCTGGTGGTATCTTTTCGAGGTAAGCTTTGGAAGTGCTATCTTGGTGAAGCCTTTGTCTTGTGTCTGCTTAAGTGTCAACTGTGATAGTTCTGAACCTGATTTGCCTTTGCTCGGCGGTGGTTTGGCTTTAGATTTTATGTTTGAGGGCCGTGGTGCACCGTGTCCGACGTGCCGTGTCTGGCGGCTGATGTGCTATGAAGGTTCGGTAATTGTTTTAGGACGTGAGGATAAACTGAGATAGGTGTTCTTTATGCTAAAGCTGGTGCTCTTCCTGGTGTGCACTTTGGCAACTTGTGATCGGCTGCTTGCAAGATCGGTACTCGATGCGTGTTATATTGCAGTTTATGAATTGCGATGGCGCCGTATTGTGCTGTGATGTGAATGCATAGTTGTTATTTATGCCTGTGTGCGGTTTGTTGAGTGCGCAGTGAAAGCATATGGGATGATAACCCACGGATCAGGATCGTGAAGTTGGAAGATTCTGGTTGGCCGAGAGGTTTGTTTTCCCTCGGTGTGATTACTGTCTTGGCTATTCATGCCTTGATGTTGTTCGTTGCCGTGCCATTGCTTGAAGCATTATCGTTGGTGGCACTTGTTGAGTCAATGGTATGCTTTGATATCAATTGTTGAGTGTGGTGATGGTGCGGCAAGGATTCAGAGGGGGGGTGAATGAATCCCTCTTTAAAATTTTACTCTTAAAACTAAGCAAATAAGCTCTATCCAGTTAAATATTGTGGAATTAAACTGATTGACTTAGTTAACTAAAAGACTCACTAAATAACATATCGATGGCCTAAAAAATAGCTAGGTATCTAATGTACAGTTAGTACACACACAGATAGGTAGCAAACTGATCAAGGGGCGTCAATAAATATGCAATTAGATCACGATCCTAAGCACGCATCTAGCGAAATCAAAGTAGACAATCAAACCACACCACACAGAAGATTTTTAGGTGGTTCGATCCTCCAGACCTGCATCTACCCCACACTCCAACCTGAGTGTGGATTCCACTGATACACAGCTTAAACTGCTGGGCCTTACACCTTGCCTACAACCGATGACTTACAACTTGCTCCGCTGGGCATTACAGCTTAGCCACTGCTGATTCACAACTTCAAACTGCTAGGCCTTACAGCTTATGCCACTGCTAATTCACAGCTTCTGAAATGGAATGTAAAGTGGAAAAACAAGAATGATACAAATCAGCAACAGAAAATTGGAATTAAAGCTTAGAAAATATAGCTCGCTTTGGAGCAATGTAGCTTAGATATGATCCAGAGGCTATAGATCTCCTTCCTCCTTGGATCTTGCTACTGCACTCTCTTCTTCTTTTTCAAACACACGAACTACTGGAATTTCACTCATAGATGGCCGCAAACTCTCTCATGATCTCCGCTCTCAAAAACACTCTCTGATTCTTCTCAGTCTATTTTCTCTCTCTGATCTCTTTTTCTGGATTTCTTCAATTCTATCTCCCTCTCTTTATTTTTCTCTTTCTCTATTTTCCGCTAGCTTTCTGCTGCTCGCTCTTCTTTCCTGCTTCTCCCTTGTTATATTCTTTTTGTTCTTCTCTACATGTGCTTTTATATAGAGAACAGGGGCGCCGGAGGTAATTTGATGAAGACGATGATGCTCCCTCTGTTAGATGGCTCCACATGGTAGGATCCCATGCGATCGCCAAAAAAGAATCGCCTGGTCATATGGAGGGAATGTTCCCGCCATAAGATGAGCACCCTAAAGCATCCACGTGTCAAAGTAGGTTGTTACGCTTTCCACGTGGCATCCCTTGGATCACGTGCCCCAACTAATCATTTGCACGTGATTGTGCCAATGATTGGTCTTGACCTATTCAACCATGTTTCTGACTTAGCTGCTTCCAGAACTTAAGTTACTCGATCCTGGTTCGTACTTAAGTCCCTACTATAGAAGAGATATTTAGTCAAGCACCTGGCAGTAAGATTTGACTAAAAGAAACCAATAAATCTGAGACATTGATTCATGGTTTATGAAATTAATCATGATGTAATTAAGTGAGAGAATGATCAATGGTCATGCACACACATTGAGTTTCAGACCAAACAAATATGATGTGCAATGAGTTCTGTGAATATAGGCATGAGATCAATGTAGACACGCTATTCCTAACGTCCCCTGAGAAAATCTCATATTACCACGTGACGCCCCGCAGCGGCTTTCGCATTTTGAATCACTTGAGTGTTTCCTATCTTTGAGTCTTCTCTCGTCTTCTGGGCGAGTAGCGTAACGCTACTTCGGCATCCGGAAACCGCCTCGCTGTGGAAATCATGCGGCATTCGAACGGCATCAACATCAATCACATGCATCAGAAGTTGCCCGGACCAGGAAAATGCCTAACGGACAACTGCCGACGGAATCCGGGGGTCATCATGGAGGTGTCCAGGCCCCTGGACGCCTCCATCAATAAAAAATAATGACAAAATATATATATAAGATTGAACAAAATATATATATAATTTCATGGAGGCGTCTAGGCCACTAGACGCCTCTATCAACCAGCTCACGGGTGACCCTCGGCCATCGACTGACCGTTGCTTAGTCTGTCGTTTGAAGATAATCCAAGTTATGGAGGTGTCCAGGCCCATGGACGCCTCCATCAACCAGCTCACGGGCGACCCCGGGCCATCGATTGACCGTTGCTCAGCCTGTCGTTTGAATAAAATCCAAGTTATGGAGGCGTCCAGGCCCCTGGACGCCTCCATCAACCAGCTCACGGGCGACCCCCGGCCATCGACTGACCGTTGCTCAGTCTGTCATGTGAAGAAAATCCAAGTTATGGAAGCATCCAGGCCCATGGACGCCTCCATCAACCAGCTCACGGGTGACCCCGGGCCATCGACTGACCGTTGCTCAGCCTATCGTTTGAATAAAATCCAAGTTATGGAGGCGTCCAGGGGCCTGGACGCCTCCATCAACCAGCTCACCGGCGACCCCGAGCCATCGACTGACTGTTGCTCAGTCTGTCGTTTGAAGAAAATCCAAGTTATGGAAGCGTCCAAGCCCCTGGACGCCTCCATCAACCAGCTCATGGGTGACCCCGGGCCATCGACTGACCGTTGCTCAGCCTGTCGTTTGAATAAAATCCAAGTTATGGAGGCGTCCAGGCCCCTGGACGCCTCCATCAACCAGCTCACGGGCGACCCCCGGACATCGACTAACCGTTGCTCAGCCTGTCGTTTAGGAAAATCCAAGTTATGGAGGCGTCCAGGCCTCTGGATGCCCCCATCCTCCCGACCTCTATAAAGAGAAGCCTACCCCCCCCCCCCCCTCAGTTCGAGGTCGAAAAAAAGTGCGCCGAGAGGCTGCCGGATTCTATTCCTAACCCGTGGGTGTTTTGTAGGGGAGGTCCTGCCGGATCCTCGGGTGCCAGTGCTCGCAGGAGAGAGGCTGCCTTCGCCCGCCGCGCTACCTCGTCGTCCCTACGCTGCCGAAGCTCCGCCGGATCTCGCCATCGACCATCCAATAAGCCATTCTCTCCTCTTCTTTCCTAGTTATCTTGCATTCATCATATCATATCTTCTACCCCCCCTTTTTATGAGGGTGTCTTTTTCCATTTCTACGTCGGAATAATTGCCATTCATCATAAGCATTTTCCTCCTACTCGTGTCTGAGAGGGGTTTAAAAGACAACACCCACCAGGTGTGTGTCTTGCCATCATTTCGTTACTTGCGTCATTAGAATTTGAATACTGCACCTTCGTCTTTCTGATCCACTCATTACTTGTTTGTCGTTGTTTTGGAAGGGTACCTGAGGAAAGCCCTCTCCGTCGGCCGGCTGAAGGGGGAGGAAGGAGCAACCTGCCATTTCCTGCTCTCGGGGATTCACAATCTCCGCGCTCAACACAAGGTACAGGCGATCATTTCGTTTCTTTGAGATAACCCCTCTAGCGATGACATCCCTTTAGCATCCTACGTATCCTCTTTCCTCATATTGGCACGTTTCATAATCCTTCTTAATTTTTAGTCGCTCTGATAGTCTGTAGTTTAGTTCGTTTTCTTCTCCTTGGGTGGATTCCTCGGCTTCCACAGATTGGCGATCACGGTGGGACTTTCTTTTTGCTTTTTTGGGTTACCTTTGAACTCTCAGCACCCACGTGTGCCTCCCTTCTTTCGGCACCCGCGTGTGCCCCTCCCTATTATGCCCACGTGCGCTACATCATTTCCCTCGTGCACCACGTGCACTCCCCCGGTCCTTTGTGATTACTTCAAGGTCTGCGTTATCTCGGCACCCACGTGTGCCCCTCCACTCGGCACCCACATGTGCTCCCTCCACTTGGCACCCTCGTGTGTCCCCCTTCTTATTGCGCCCGCGTGCGCTGTGTCATCCCCTTCGTGCACCACGTGCAGGCCCCTTAGTCCTCTCTTTTGTCATTTTTAAGTCTGTGTTGTCTTGGAAAGTAGAACGGCTATATCTTCCTCTATCTGTTTATTGTTGTTATATTCTTGTTATATCACTGCTATACATCTGTTATATTTGTGTGCTTATCTCTGCTCCATCTGTGTGTTACATATCTTTTATCCAGCACTGCATTTCATGCATTTACCCCCTTTCCTTTCCTTTTTTTTACTCTTTTCTAAGCATCACCCTCTCTCGGTGAAGGAAGGACTCTCCGTTCGGGAATTCCTCTCGACGGACTAGAATCTCCTCCACTGGGACCTCTGTAAGTCCCCGACATCGAAGAATCTCCTCTTCGTTCACTGGGCCGATTGTACCATTTAAGTTCCCCAGAGTTAGTCGACCAATTCGTGGCGAGACGAGAGCCCCTAGCTGACACGGTGGTGAAAACTAAAATGAACTAGGGTCCCTATTTTGTGTGAACTTCGGATCTGGTTAAAAACACAAAAAAAATCATCAAAATCAAAACACAAAAAAGGGGCGTAAAGGCATCCACTTGTTTGATAATCTCTGCTATTTGCTTGCTAGTATATGTTTTTGCGTTCCGGGAAAACTGTGAGCATGGCTCACGAGTCTTTTGAGGAGAACCACCCTGGTCGTAGTGAGTCAGTCGAGTCGCGAGTCCATGCTATGGACGCGGGTCCTTCCCATGAGCCCTCACGTGAGGTGCAGGTTACCACAGGGGACACATCCCCGCCACAGGACATCTCCTCTTTTCTAGGTGTCCTCGCCAACACGGAACTTACCTCTGAGCAGCTCCGGGCCTTCCAGGCCATTCTGAAGGGAAAATCTGTTTCCCCCGCTCCCCAGGAATCAACTCCGGCCATCGCACCTCTCCAAGAATTGGTGCGGGCCATTCCATCTCCTTCGCTGGCACAAGCCATCCAATCTCCCTCGCTTCAAGGGCAAGCGAGCCAACAACCACCCTCGTTCCAGTTCCCTTCGCAATCTCAAACCCCTGGTGTTCCCCACATACCGCTTCAGCCGGGGCCAACTATCAGCGGCCCGACAGCTCCCTCTCATTCAGGGTTTCCCCCTCAAGTCTCCGGGAGACATTTTCCTCCCCAGTGGCAAGTGCCACCCTCACCACCCGAGGAGCTCGCCCAATCGCTCCTCAATAGGTTCAGTAGGATGGACGAACAGTTTCAGAATTTGAAGAAAATGGTGGACGTGAAATCCACCTCGGAGGTTGCTTTGCCAATCCTTCCGGTCATCCATCTTCCTCCCTCCGAAATGCCCACGTACCGCAGGTACAATGGCACTGGAAACCCCTTCATTCACCTCAAGGATTTCATGTATGAGTCATCCTATTGGCAGAACGACCAGATATCCCTTGCATACCTCTTTCGGAGGTCATTGGACGGTCTTGCGCTAGAGTGGTTCTATTCTTTGGAGCCCCGCGAGGACGAGAATTTTGAAACAGTCCAGAGAAGGTTCTTGCAAAAGTATCGGGATAGGGACGGTCCCTCTCTCTCCATTACCGACCTAGTGGCTGAAAAGATGAAGTCCGACGAGGATTTTGTCCGCTATGCTGATAGATGGAGGTCTCTGGCAGAAAGAATAAGAGATACCCTCTCGGAACCTGAACAAGTAAAGATGATCGTATCCAATGCGACCCCACAGTTCAGGCATGTCATGGCCATGAATAAGCTCACCACCAAGGAAGAGCTCTATGAAAGAGCCCGGTACATCCAAACCCAGTTAAAAGACTCCCCCATTATGAACATGTTTGAGCCGCCGAAGCCCAAGGTGGTCAGAAAGACAGGCGCTGGTGTCCTAGGCAGAGCAACAGAAGGGGTTGTAACAAATGAGCAAGTAAGTGCGGTCAACAACGCCAACTATGCAGTCAACCCAAGGCTTCCACAAATGCCCCGACTTCCCCTCCAACCAGGTCCCTTCCCCTCTCGTCCTCCACCCCAAAACGATCCACCTCAGAACAACATGCCTCAACTACTCCAACCCCAGCAACAACAACCACCACTTCAGTACAACCAAGTTCCACCCCCAGAAAATTACGGTCCCCCACAGCAACAAAGGAGGCCGATTGGTCCCAAGAGAGTCTATTACCCACCATTGCCAGAAACTCTGGAAGATATTTTCAACGCCCTCATGGCCTCAAACACACTCATCCTACCAAGGGAAGGGCCCGTGTGGCCCCCGAATGTTGATACCTCCAGATACTGCGTCTATCACAAGCAGCTAGGACACACAGTGGACAACTGCTTTCAGTTTAAAGATTACATCCACAATACGAATGATGAAGGCGGGATTGACTGGGATGAAATGAGGCGATACATCGCCACTCTCAAGGCTAGGAGACCTCCTCCTAGGCCACAATTCCAGCGACAACAGCAGCAGTTACAACAGTAGCCACAGAAACAACCACAACAACAACAACAGTCTCAGCAGGCCCAACCACAACAGCCCAACATGGTCATAATCCAGAATCCATTACCGGAGCAGCAACACCTCAATCATCAGGTCAACCCCATCTCCTCCTTCCCGGAAGTCGGGAGAGAGCAGGTGTGGCATCCAGAGAGTACCTCTATTCTTTCTACCGCCAACCCTATCATCATGCAACCCCCTCGCCTTGCCCGGGTAGCACCTCTCTCTCATCAACCTGCGTTAATACCGCCTTCACCATTCCCACAGCCATCACGCCCTCTCATTCGCACCCCAATGACCTATCAGCCAACACCCTTCATTACACCCTCACACCCTCTCATTTTCTCTCACTCCCCCACTTTACCATCCACCTCTACTGCATTTGCCCCTATGCCTTCTAAGCCCCTTATCACCCGTCCACCGCACGTAACCCCGCCTGTCTCCACCATACCACCGCCAATGCCCTCAAAACCACTCATCATCCACCATCCATCTCAACACCATTACCCGCTCCAAACCTTACCCACTTCCACTTTGCCTCCACCTCCACCTTCCAGACCCCTTATCCTTCATAACCCATGTGATATCCCCTCTACCTCCACCATCCCTCCACCACTACCCCTCAAACCTCTGTTAAAACCCACTGCTACCCCTATAGAGGTACAAAAGCCACAGGCAATGGTGCTCCGGAGTGGAAGGATTTTGCACAGGGTTTTCCCCCAGAACAGTCAGAATCTCGAGCAGTCTCAGCCAGAGATAGACGATGGAGAACAACCGGAAAGATCTATCCCTGGAACATAGTATGATTTATTGAAACACTTGGACAAGATGCCTGCTCGGATCTCCATCCTGGAGCTGCTTCAGAGATCCACATCCCATCAGGCAGCCTTAATGGAGTATCTTCAAAAGGTCATGGTGAATGAGGACCTCCCTGTAGAAAAGATTTCTGCCGTCCTGACCCCAACGGACACACAACCGGCCATCATGTTCCATAACTACGAGCTCGCTCCCAAGGAAGCTCGGAAATATGCATTGTGTGTTTCAATAAAAATTAATGGGGTATCCATAAACCCATGCCTTGTAGACACGGGTGCGTCCATAAATGTGATCTCCATGAGCACCCTTCAGTTGTGTGGGGTCAAACAGGAACAGATAAGACCTTCTTCAATCACAGTCACGGCTTATGACAATAGCAAAAGGCCGCTGCAAGGGATGATTATTCTAAGGACAGAGCTAGGTCCTATGTCAGTACCCACGGAATTCCCTGTCCTCGACATGGACCCCACATTCAAGGCCATACTGGGTCGCCCTTACATTGAAGCCATAGATGATGTGCCTTCCACCAACCATCAGTGCTTGAAGTTTCCTTACAATGGAAGAATTATTAAAGTAGTCAGCACACCTGTCCTTCACACGGTAGATGCTATCAACACCTCTCTGCCCTCTGTTTGGCCGTCACATTGGCCCATATTGTCATTGCTGGACATGTGCGATTCATCTCACATTCCGCTAGCATCAAAGAAGTCGATCAAGGCAACAACGCCATATCTCCCTTTTCACTCCAAAGGTTGGGAGATTATGAGAAACATCGGCTATCAATAGGGCAACGGTCTGGGTGCACAGCTACAAGGTAGGTTGAAACCACCAAAGGAGATTAGGCCGAACCGCAGGTTTGGCCTAGGCTTCAAAGGACCATTCAAGGCGGATTGGAAGCCCCTCACATGGACCCTATCAAACCACTTCAATAAAGGGCCCGTTATTCAGATGGAGGATTATCCGCAGGAAGCACATGGGGGGTCGCATGTTGTGTATTCAGCCGAAAAATGTCCGAGGGTCACCAAAAGAGGCAAGATCAAAGACCCGGAATGCGAATGGGACAAATGGTTTGATATACGGGACGTTTCCGTTGCACTAGAAAGGATGTTCTCGTCTCCCCAGCTTGAAGGACCGCCATTGATCTCCGGAATGCCAGAAAATATCATTACTGTTGTCAAGGTCCCAAACTATCCTCGTCCTCGCCCGAAGGACCCTGTTACCAACGGATCTTCATCTGCCATCACCATCTTCATCTTCTCCATTCACTCGTCGCAACCTTTGTTGCTGTCATCTTCCTGGGCCAGACGGTTGTCTGATGATCTTCCCAGATCCCCCTCTCTACTTACATACCTGCGCGGGTTTCTCAACCCGCGCCAGGTGTTCAATCATGATCTGCTCTACGAGCCTCCCAATCCTCTAGCAATAACCACTTTTTCCGCTCCCCCGATCTCTTTCCACTGTTTTGTCATCAAAAATGAAAACTAAAAAAAAACGTCAATTTCCAAACTCCTCAACAACACATCTTCGTTGAGGAAACTTCCTACATCTCCCACGGGTGCGCCCCGCCCCTCCCTGCGGACCACCCGTCCAAGGTCCGATGAGCGACCTTTTCTACCCCTCCTCTGAGGGGTCTTCCCCTGTACATTCTTCACCATCCTCTTCATCTTTTTCTTCTTCTGTAAATAATGTCAGTCAATCTAGGAATAATAAGTCAAAGGTAGTACCTATGAAGAAATCCAAGGGTAGGCAGATCCCTCGTCGATTCCTTTTGGATTTAGCCGCCAAGTGCCAGGCCCTTCTTGCCGTCCCTCAGTTGCTAGAAAATCCCATCCAACTACCGGAAATAGAATGTGAGGGCAACTGCACAATTAATGAGGGGTATGGAGTCTACGAGATCACAGATGAAGAATACCCTACTGAAGATGAGGGTGAAGAATATGAGGATGCGGCTGGCGCGTATGCTAGTGGAATAAGGAGATTCGACGAGCCGTCAACCGCCGTAGAAGAGTCCGCCAAAGAAGTCAACTTGGGAACTGAGGAAGACCCTAGGATCATCCTCATAAGTGATAATCTACCACCCTCTGAAGAAGAGGCATTAATTGAAGTTCTCAAGGAATATAAGGACACGTTTGCATGGAGCTACGAGGATATGCCGGGTCTGGATTCAACCCTGGTCGAACACCGTTTATCCCTAAAACCAGGGTCCGTCTCGGTAAAATAAAGGTTAAGGCGTTTCCACCCTCAAATGGCTTTGAAAATGAAAGAAGAAGTCGACAAGCTCCATAAAGCCAGGTTTATTAGAGTCGTCCTTTATCCTCAATGGGTGGCAAACATTGTCCCGGTCATGAAGAAAGATGGGAAAGTCAGGATTTGCATCGACTTCCGGGACCTTAACCACGCGTGTCCAAAGGATGATTTTCCCTTGCCTCACATTGATGTGTTGATCGACAACACAACGGGGTATGAGACCCTCTCATTCATGGATGGATTTTCAGGATATAATCAAATTCATTTGGCAGAAGAGGATCAAGAGAAGACATCATTCACTACACCTTGGGGAACATATTGTTACGTGGTCATGCCGTTTGGGTTAAAGAATGCTGGAGCTACGTACCAAAGAGCTATGATGGCCATGTTTCACGACATGATGCACATATATCTGGAGGTGTATGTGGATGATCTATTGGTGAAATCAAGGACCAAGATGGAACATCCAGGGGTTTTGGCTAAGGTCATGCAGAGAGCAAGGGAGTTCCAATTGAAAATGAACCCGAAGAAGTGTGTATTTGGCGTATCATTGGGCAAATTACTGGGCTTCATTGTGAGTAAAAGAGGGATCGAGATAGATCCCGACAAAGCTAAGGCCATCAGGGATATGCCACCTCCCAAGAATTTGAGGGAAGTCCGAGGTTTAATCGAGAGGTTGCAGTTTATTCGTCGATTTGTGTCTCAGCACTCACAAAGGTGTAGACCTTTCTATGAGTTGACCAAGCCAGGAGTAGAATTCCACTTGGATTCTAAATGCCAAAAAGCTTTTGAAGGGTTAAAGGAATATCTGGCTAGTCCACCCATTCTCATTCCACCCAAACCAGAAAAACCTCTGATCCTCTACATCTCCATCTTGGATGACTCCGTGGGAGCTGTCCTCGCACAAGTTGATGAAGAAGGCAAGGAACGGGCAACCTATTACTTGTCCAAACTTCTCAATCCCTGTGAGCAGAAGTACATAGTCATGGAGAAAACCTGTGCTGCCCTCGTTTGGGTGGTGTAGAAATTGAAGCACTACTTCTTGGCTCATGAGGTCCACTTGATTGCTCGCATGAACCCTATCAAGTTTCTTCTGGAGAAATCCGTCTTTACTGATAGGCTAGCACGCTGGCAAAGTTTTCTTTCCCAGTTCGACATCACCTACATTCAACAAAAGATAATTAAAGGCTATGCCATAGTCGAGCATCTCGCCCACCATCCTCTCCCCAAGTTTGACCCTATCCAATCAGAGTTTCCAGATGAGGAACTAATGTCCATCGCCCAATCCGACAAGCCAATGTGGACATTATATTTTGACGGAGCTCTAAATTCCCAAGGGAAGGGTATCGGCATTGTCCTTCTAATACCTGAAGGCGTTACTATCCCAGAGGCATTTCAGCTCGCATTCCCAGTCACCAACAACATCGCTGAATACGAGGCTCTTCTAGCTGGCCTAGAACTAGCCCGTTCTTTCTATATCACTAAGTTACGAGTCGTGGGTGACAGTCAACTCGTTCTTCGCCAGGTGCTTACCAAATATCGCACCCTCGATCCCAAGCTCAAACCCTATCAGGAGCTGGTCTCCACCTATGCCAAATTGTTCACCAAGCTGATCTTTGTCCATGTTCCTCACGAACAGAACATTTTGGCCGATGCCCTCGCCTCCTTGGCGTCATCCTTCAAATTTCCTTTAGGTGCATGGTTTAGATCTGTCATTCTCTACAAGCGTCTTGTCCCTGCCGTTCAGGACCCTTACCTCTTAAAGATCAAGGAACGAGCCCTACAGAAGATCCAGAAGGGAGAAATTCTTGAGAAGAGGGAGATCATGCTGGCAGAAGTCAAAGAATAGCTGGCTGACGATGAGAAACCATGGTTCTATGAAATTGTCAAATATTGTAAAGATCAGTCTTATCCTGAAGGAGCCACCATAGAAGATAAGAAAGCCATAAGAAGGGTGGCTCAGAAATACACATTGGTTGGAGGTCTACTCTATAGGAGGAGCCTTACTGGCGTTCTGTTAAGGTGTCTTGACGATAATGAGGTTTGGAAATGCGTAGAAGAAGCACACTCGGGTGTGTGCGGTGGCCACGTGAATAGCCAGATGCTCGCCAAGAAGATCATTAGGCAAGCCTTTTACTGGCCCACTATGGAAGAGGATTGTGCCGTCTATGTCCGTAGGTGTGTCAAGTGTCAACTTCACGTCGATAAAATCCATTCATCATCTTCCTCACTCCATCCAATATCCTCCCCATGGCCTTTCTCCATGTGGGCATTCGACATCATCGGTCCCCTAGGTGATCCCAATTCCCTCACCAAACAGAAATCTTTCATCCTTACTACGACGGAATACTTCACCAAATGAGCCGAAGCCGAAGCTTACGTGGAAATCAAGGCGTCAACAGTCTGCAAGTTCATCATGAAGAACATCCTCGCCAGGTTCGGCATCCCAAGCACAATCGTCACCGACAATGGGCCACAGTTCATTTCTCAGGACCTTCAGGACCTCTGCAAAAGGTACGCAATTGCATTGCATCATTCATCACCTTATTACCCACAAGGTAATGGCCAAGCGGAGGCCACCAATAAAACATTGATCAAAATCATCAAGAAAACATGCGAGTCCAGTAAGTTTTCAGACTGGCCAGAAAAGCTTATCGAAGCTCTATGGGCCTATCACACTTCAATCCATACCCCCACTAGGCAGACTCCGTTTGCCCTTGCTTACGGTATGGAAGCGGTAGTCCCGTACGAGACTCTGATCCCTTCTCTCATGGTACAATTGGACGAGGAATTTCCCCTCGACGACCGTCGTAATTCACTCCTCGCCCAGTTGGAACTCTTGGATGAGAAGCGGCTGGCCGCTGCCGAGCATGCGCGTGTGTATCAAAATAGACTCGCTCGCTTTCACCAAAAGAAAGTCGTTGAGAGAAAATTCAAAATCGGTGAGATGGTCGTAAAACAAATTTTTGTCAAACCTGGAGGGCCACGTTCTAAGCTCCAACCCAATTGGGAAGGACTATTTGTAATTCAAGCCGTGTACCCCGACAACGCCTACAAGCTAATCAACGCCGAGGGGACTGAGTTATCCCACCCTTGGAATGGGCTTTATCTTAAAAAGTACTACCCCTAGCGTAGTGCCAAAATGTCAAAAACAAACAAATGATGAAAAGACAGAAAATATCAAAAACAACAAAAAATATTGAAAATCACTAAAAATATGGAAAATTCAAAATGTCGATGCCTGGTGCTCACCATGTAGTTAAGTCCATGCATCCAACCTTCATGTTAGGATAGGGCCCATCAAGGCTTGGTAAGCACCGGGTCTTGGTTTGCCAGACCCGTGGAGATCCCTGTCCGGCCACATCGGCCTATGCACGCTCAAAGGAAGCCAACATGTACTCACTTACGTATTTTATCCAAAAAAAAAAAGTTGGTAGCATCACCGACAGTGGGGCTTCACCCAGAACATCTCCGGAAGCTGTAATCTTTATTCTTTTCTCTTCGGCCAAATGAGACAGTCGGCGCCCTTAAAACACTGAGCATGAGAAACCAAAACTCAAACCCCCAAGGGCAAGAGTAGGATCCATTTCCTCGAGCATCGATCAGAGCACGAGAAGAGGGTAGTGTCCCCGTAGGCATACGAAAGGGAGCTCACAGACGTCAAACGACTATATCTTCCTCGTAAAAAGAAACACAAAATCAAAATCAAGAGAAAAGCCTGGTCGTGACCGTGCCTGATGCGATAAATGAAACCCCTCAAAGCAAAAGTCTGAATCCACAAAAGGGGCCATAGAATATAAATGCTCGGGATTTGGTCCGAAGTTGTCTGAAAGGAAAGAGTTAAATGGGCCCTTATTGGCTCGCCGGGTTAACGGTTTTGCCGATCCTCTTAGGAGGTTTATCCCCTACGCTCTTCCTTCTTCCTTTAAAAGTGAAAGCTCGACGAAATATCTGGAGGGCGAAACCCGCCAAGGTTTGCGACCTTATTTTAATACAAACATGTGGTTGCCTACTTTGAAAAGTAGAAGCTATCGCTGCGAAGGAGTCTCTATGTTTTGGCTGGTTAAGACCCTTGTTTACCATTCGGGTGCCTTCTTGTTTAACCTTGGGCTTAGGCCAATGCAAGCGCGTCACCTCGGGGTGTGACGGCGTCTGATTCTGGGTCAGCGTCGCGCGGTTGGTCGTTAGGGTTCCAGGGTGTTCCATCATATACCATCAAGAGTTGTGAGGAAACAGACCCGGGTCGGGCAAATCATTTACCTCGAACACCTTTTGGGCGAATCCCTGTGGTCGGAAGCAACTGGGAGCCTAAGCATGGCATGGTGGTATTGTCATCAGGGTAAGTCTTAGCTGGCGGGATTATCATTCGAGGGGTCTAGAGGCCCAAATCAACCTAGATGTGTACTTAGGATACCTGGGAGGTTAGTAAGAAACCCCTGTTCTCATGAAGGTAAGGTGCCATATGGGTGCTCATCAGGCGTTAGCGACAAAAAAAGAAGAAGAAGAAAGTGAAAACGTAGATATTTGGAAAATAAAAAAACTAGAATGATAACAAAGACAACAAAAAAATGCCAGAAAAATAATTAAAAAAAATCATTTCGCATGATTGCATTTATATGCAGTATTTCACTTTTAAATTCCGCTTGCATTAGTGTGCTTGTCTGTCACATTCATCATTATCGCATCTTTCCCTTGCCTTTGTTAATAAAGGCTTGGCCCCTTGACCCATTATCAAGGACAGTTGAAGTGAACACCTGCTTATTGAGCAAGGGGCCAAGTCAGAACAGAGATACTGACCTGTTTGTTTCAGTGATGCGTGTAGGGATTCAAGATAGCAAGAGTGAGATGAAAATCAAACAAAATCATACCTTTTATTCTATTCTTAAATAAGGAATTATACATTAAGTTCCACCTTCTCTCTCTACATTACTTGTCCCACCACTCTCCGGGCAAAACGCCCTCAAGGGTGCTACCCAACTACGAAAAGCGGTACTTCAACCGCTCTGTACACCTCTTCCCATTCCCACACCCCGTTGCTGATCCGTGGGAGCAGTAAAGGAGCTACTGACACGAAAGCCACGCTCTCGTGCTCTTCGGTAGTGCTCCTCACTATCTCTCAGCCATTGTTCAGCGAGGCCAAGGCTGGTTCGGAGTTCGAACAACTGGGCCACCATGACCCTTCGTTCATCCCTTTCAGCCAATCTGTCGGCTCTCTCTCTTTCTCTGTCCCTTTCTTTCTCTGCCCTTTCTCTCTCATGGTCTTCCCTCTCCAATTGAAGGGTGATTCTCAGCTCCATGGCATCCCTGGAAGAATCGTCATCGGGACGACGCCGCAATTCCTCCTCTAGCTCTGCTATTCTAGCCTCTCTCTGTGCAGCATGGGCAAGTACCTCTCATGTCTCCTTTTCCTGCCAGATATACTATCTCAGATATGTGGCAAGGCATAAACAAGGAGAACTCAACACTGAAACTCTTACATGTATAGAGAGCATTCCTTCTGCCTCCGTGGCACACTGCGTAGTCCAAGCAAGTTGTTAGTGAAGCAAATCAAGTTCTGAGGCGGGGATCCATAAGCTGGAAGAGACGCCTCCTCCTCCCATCGCTGACGGAGCCGCGTCGATCTGAGCGCGCTATAACCACATGGGATGAAAATTAGCGGCCGAACGCCATCAATCTAGAGTTTTAATTAGGAGTGCGCATTGTACATACACCTACTGAAGCGCTCAAGGCTCCATGGGTGTCGCCCAATTGTTGCTCCGTTTCTGCCAGGCGTGATCGCAAGTCCGCTATCATGGTATCACAGACATCCTGCAACCATAGGAGTCAGCATCAACAGAGAGGAGAGGAGGAAAGGAGAAAAGAGGAAAAAGGAGACCCACCTCCACAAGTCCCCGGGGTTGGAGCTGCTCTGCGTACATTGTCTTCTATAGACGCAGATAGTCTTCACTATCCTGCGCATGTGATTCCACGATTGTGCCACCTTGTTGCCAGTCTTCATACTGTTCGGGGAACCGCACACGCCAATCAACGCAAGTTACCGGTCCCCGTGTCTTTCTTCCAACGCGAGGTGGCGCAGTCGTATCCACCCATTCCTGGGCCAGCCCTAGGGTCCTCATAACCAATCGTAGCTGAAGCGGCTCGATTTCATTTAGGCAGTGTATCCACAATTCCCATCCGAACCGGGCACGACTTGTTAAAACCCATGGTTGATCGGCATCGACCATGCCTGAGTAGGGCCTCCAGTTTACCTAGGTGAGGTTGTACATACCCGTTTAGCTGGTTAGGACAAAAAATATATATAACAAAATAAAAAAAAATCCCACCATCGCTGCAGGGAATTCCTGTAGCTCGCGCCTTAGCACCATCAGCTGGTAGGTTACAGGCGCTGCACCGATGATCGGTTGCCACCGCCTTGCTAATGGCACCATCGCTGGTCGCCAATGACGAGCTCTCCCCATCCGGAGGTAATAATAGCTCCACAGCTACATCATCATATGCCGTCAATGCCTCAAGTGGACTATTACAAATAAACATAAAAATATATAAATAAACAAAAAAAATACCTAGATAAGTGGTGTGAACCCACTCACAGTCATCTCACGATCTGCCTCTTGGGACAGGCCCGTAAACAAGTGCGCTAGCATGGAAACTCCCCAGGCGCACTGTCCTACTCTTTCGAGGTCAGATAGCAGCCCTAGTTAACGACAATGGATGCCATCTCCTTTCGAGCTCAGTATCAATCTTCCCAGGAAAAAGAGGAGAAATCTCCTCAAATCCATATTAGATCTCTCCCAATTATCAAAATCTGTGCAATACACAGCACGACATCCCCTTTCCATCCTCTCCATAAATTCTTCCGAGGACTCGTTGTCCCGTCGACGAGTATCAGTGAGCCCTAATGCCCCCATGATAGATGCCCTAGCTACTGATCTGTGCTTCCGACTGTCAAAGTCCAACCCCAGTAGCTTCCGGGCGCCTTCTCCGTAATCCGCATAGGTGACGCCGGTCACTGCTGTTGATTGTTTGTTTACCTATCTCTTCTTATCTTCTTTCTTCTTTTTATTTTTGTTGATAAAGAGGGTTTTGAAAAATGATATGGCGAGATGATAAATAAACTACCAAAGATCAGCTCAACCTATGCACATGTGAACATGAACCTAGGCAATCAAATCTAACTCTAGCATGGGCATGCTATCTCAATCAAATTACGCTAAGGGAAAAACAAACAAACACACGCCGGGGCGTGGAGCAAAGATAAATAAAAACACACCGCTAGGGGTGGAACAATCAAGGAGAATAAAGAGATTTGATGAAAAAGACAGCTAGTGCCCAACACTAAGGAAAGTCGTGATCGCCACCAAAGTAAACACAAGTCAAAGACTCGAATATACCTTGGAAATAGGTGGATGAAACACCTGGCCACGGGAGAGAAAACCAAGGAAAGCCTGCAGATCAACTTGCAAATAACGGTCCAAACCCTGTGCGTCGCTTGGAAGTAACGGTCGTGCGATAGACCGCCAGAAGGAAATAACGCTCCTGCACCCGACCGTCAGATAACCTGCAGTGAAAAGATGTGAACTCTTTGAACTCCAACCCTTCCAGCCGGCTAGAAGGCTTGGGCCTCGTGCTAGTGATCCTGAAAAACCTGCCAAGGATGTAGAAAGCAAAACAACACAACCTCAATTAGCCCTCAACATAAGTATAGCATCAATCCTTAAAAAGCTTAAGAACATCAAAAGGAGAGGGGATTACCGGGGAGTTGTTGGTTTTTTAACCCCTCTGGGCGTTTTTTAAGTTTAGGAGGATATGTGTATGCTTAGCAACAGTGAAAAAAAAACGTGGAGGAAGAGGAGGGACAATGCTTTTGATTGATAAAACCAAGGGAAACTTGAGCATGCAATGATGATCTTGACAAACTAAAACCCAAAATTACTCCCTTGACTTGGAAGATGGACGTGGGAAGCAGCTCCTCCTGGATGTAGATGACTTCTGAATTTGGCAGCACTTCGTCGTGAATCAAATCTTCCTCTCTTGGGTTATGAAATCAAGGGTTCTATTTATAGACTCCCTCAAACTCTCAGGTCGAGTTGAAGATCAATCAGCCAAGAAAGGAGGATAATCCTTAGCAAATCCTTGAGGATAAAATCAACAAGAGTCCAAAGAAACAAACGAGAGGTCTTGAGGATTAGAATTGAAGGAGATAATGCCAATCCAAAACCCTATCTCGTCCACGGAGTAGCAGAGAAAAGGCCTGAACTGTCAGGACTCTCTGAAGGAAGTAACGGCCTTACGATAGACCGCCACTTGGAAATAACGCTCCAAGGCATTACCGTCATTTGCAACCCTATCCAAAGGATAAGATCGACGGGAAGAAGATCTAAACAATAGGACTCTGCAAATAAGTAACGGCCAGGGCATAGGGCGTCATAAGGAAACAACGGCCAGGGAGTAGACCGTTATTATCAAAGGACAACGAGGCCCTAAGTCTTAGGACTCTTCAAAGAGTAACGGCCCAGGCTTCATGCGTTATTATGAAATGACGCGCCTAGTCCAGACCGTTATTATCATTGATTTTCAAGAAAATAGAATGGAGGGATTGCCAAGCTTTTGAACGAAGTGCCACCAGGAACCAGGTCTAATCCAGGAATTGAGACCCAGAAAACAGGCTTCAACTGACTAAAAGGAATTCAATGAAGAGTGAACAACTCGGAGCATCATATTGAATAAATAAGGAGATGACCCGTCTTTTTGGGTATAAAACGGGTGTCAACAGATGCCCCTCCTTAACGTCCTCTTTGCAGGGGAACGAGCGGAAGTGAAGCGAAAGTGAAATGGAACATGGAGATGAAGCGGAAACGAAGCGGAGTGGATCAAAAAGAGGGCGTTAAGGTAAACGACACCCGTTTTTTTACCAACAAGCGATAAGAATTTTCTGGAAAAACTTCAAAACTGATCACAAGGAAATAATAGCTTAACCAAAGGATGCAAGTCTGGAGGATTTAATTAACTAAGGAAAGGAAACACGGCTGGCCGCCGGAGGTAACGGAAAGGAAAGAGACTAAACTCCAGACAGGAATCTTCAGTCAACCAGATCAAGCGAGCAAATCGAAGGAAACCTTCAAATTCAGAGTGGAATAATTCTCCTTATCTAGGATCAAGAACACAGCTGTTCACCGTCAATGAGACCTCTTGAACAAATGAAGCTCATGAATGCTCAAAGAATGCGTATGATGCATGCTGGGCTAAAGGAAAAAAGAAATCTTCAAAGCAAATGCAAAGAAAGCTAAAATAACAAATACTCGAGAATAATATTGCTAGATTGGGGAAACCAGAGTCAAGACACTATCTGCAACCACGGCGTGCAAGATAGAACCATCATCCCCAAATTTTCCAACCTAACGGCCTGTCCAACGATTATTCATGTGAACTTAGATCATCATCATTTTTGTTTAAGGGGAACATCAGATCCCGGGACACCTGAATGACCAGCCGGTTCTCGAGATAATATATCATAGATATCATATAGTAATGCATTAAGGGATAAGGGAACGAGATACAATACCTGACTTACCTGCTTGACGGACGGCGAAGCGTGCCTTCTGTTCATAGTTCCTTTCATGAAAGATAGGTTAGCCAACAAGATAGTTATGATAATAGTTAAGGCATAACCATTGTACATGCAAAAAGTACCCATAAGGAACAACATGATAGTCAATAGGAATATTCAAGCATTAATTAGACCATTCATTCATCAAGAAACTTGCAAGCATGTAGCGGTCAAATGTAGGGGCGTCACATAAAAGCAACGGACCACCATTGATCCGTCATAACCAAGACGGTTCACATTCTTCAACAAAGCAGTTCAACACATGTAACGGCCTCAAACAGGAGCGTCAGGATGATGTGACGGCCGGTCGATAGACCGTCACATTTCCTGAGATTTCAAAAAAAAAACAACCGAACGGTCACGGCCCGTTCATTCCAAACACTCAACCCCCCAAAACCCCAAAACCGAGAGCTCCGGCGACCACCATCCCAACCGTTCCAATGGCCGGCGACGAGGCACCCCAGCCGCCACCAAAGAAGAGAGAGAGAGGGAAAAGGATGGCAATACGACGGCTTCGCCGCCGGATCGAACGGGAGGTGATCCCGCCGGCGGAAGCGGAACAACCGACGAGGGGAGATCAAACGGAAGAAGAAGAAGTTCCCACGACTACGGGGGACTAGGGGGAAGTTCCCTTGGGTGCAGAGGAGCCCAAGGAACCACAGAAGAAGAAGAAGAGAGCCATGGACCACGAGGTAGGCCCTCCGCCCTAATTTTAAAATTTTTGATTTTTATGTTTTTATTTATGAATGCATGTGGGGGATAAGGGTAGAAATGGGTCTATGAACCCACTAGGAGTCATTGTAGGCCCTTTGGCCAACAAGGGGGACCATGAGAACGCAAGGGAAAAAAACCCAACTAGCAGATGAAGTGACGGTCCTGCCAGCGACCGTCACTCCCATGACGCCCCAGCCTGGGTGCGTCAGAGACAAGTAACGCCCTAACCCAGGGCCGTTACTTCTGCTAGGGATTCAAACTATTTTTTAGGGTTTTCAATTTTTAATTTTTGTTTTGTTTTCAATTATGAATGTTTATGCCATGATTATATGATGCAAATGGACTAACTAATGATCTAATATGCAATGCAGGGAAAAAGGAGATCACGGATCTCCTGGGTTCAGATCCGGGCGGTGTACCAGGCACTGCCCGACTACCAGAGGGAGAGACTTGCCGAGATGGGATTCGCCGAGGTGCTCAGCATCGAGGTGATCCGGATCGATACGCCATTGCTGTACGCTTTGCACGAGAGGTGGGACCCGGTTAGCAGGGCATTCATCTTCCCGTGGGGCCACATGATCCCCACGCTAGAAGATATGGCGAGAATTACAGGCCTGAGAGTCCACGGCGCCGCAGTGACCGGGTGGACGTACGGCGATTATCGGGAGATAGCGCAGCAGCTACTGGGGTTGGACCTGATCAGGCCGGGTCAGTCTTCATCCCAGCTCTCGAGATCGGTGCTGCAGGAGAGTTTGGGGCTGAGAGGGGCAGCGATTGCCGTGGGGGAACTGCCCGAGGAGCATCTGGGCAGAGTGATTGACCAGGTGCGCCCTCGTGTGGCGGCAGAGGCAGGAGAGGAGGGGGATCGAGTGATGAGGCGCTTCTTGATACTGTTGTTTGGGAAGCTCCTGTTCGCGACCAGAGCGGATGTCATCAGCTGCTGACTGCTGCCGCTGATAGAGGATTTAAGCAGAGTGAGGAAATACGCCTGGGGAGCAGCGGTCTTGGCCTTCCTGATCAACTCGTTGAGCACCACGGACCGACTGACGATGCTGGGAGGCTTCTCGCCCTTCCTACAGGTAAAAATGTGTTTAAGTGCTTTCTACTATGCCATGATGTATGCTATGATTGATGATTTATATAACTGACTTGATTCCTAAATGCAGATCTGGAGCTATTGGCACCTCCCGGGCATTGGGAGAGGCGCATTACTCCATCCGGGCCTGATACCGATCGCGAGGCGATGGTCGGTGGCGAGGGATACGAGATCGGTCTTGAGACAGACCCGGATGATCCAGGAGGACCTGTACTCCTACCCACACACATCGGTGAGCCCAGAACTTAAATGCTTTAAATGCTTTATATGCCTATATATGCTCATGCCATGCGAATGCTAATAGAGATCTAAATGCCTGCAGGTGAGGTGGACCCCTTACCGCGGTGAGGGCTACACAGGACAGCCATGGGTGGAGGCGTCTCTATCGTATCGGGGACGAGACGTCTGGCTGCACTGCCTCCACATCATCGAGCCTCTGCACTACAGGCTGATCCTGCGGACTCGGGGACTACACCAGCCCGAGGTGGCCTTTCCACATCGCAACGATGACCGCCCAGGCAAGTCGGCGTGGGGCATCAGTGGGAGTGTGGATTGGCGCGCCCGGAAGGCGAAGTATGTCCTCGACTGGAGGCAGCGAGGCAGGGCCGTGAAAGAGCGGGACGAGAGCGACGAGGCCTACCTGAAGGCCTTCGCTCGACACTACGGCGACCGGGTATACCGCGGTACCCGACGACCGGTATGCAATTCTAAACTAAGAAACTCTTTCTATATGATGAAATGTGGATGTGACATGCTGGCTCATGCTTTCTACATGCAGCTCGATCCTGAGGGGCGGATAGCTGAGCTAGAGGGACTACTCCACTCTACCATCCTGCAGCGGGATGAGTACCGGACTGCTCTGGAGCTCTGGTGAGATTCTAAATGCTCATGATATGACTATGATTATGCATGATGCTAATGCTTCAGCTATGACAATGCAGCGGGCAGAGGGAGCTCAACGAGCAGGACCGGATGCCCCATCGTCGTCCTCGCAGCCTGCGGGAGACAGGGCTGGGCGAGATGCTGATTTTGCTCGGGCGGTTGCCCGGGCCGAGGAGGCGGAGGCCACCCTCGCAGAGCGGGTAAGATACTTACATGTCTTTTGATTATGCTTATGCTAATTAAATTTATATGACTAACCTATATGCAATGCAATGCAATCTACAGGCGACAGAGCTGGCAGCGGCAGTGGCGGAGGCCACCCAGGCGAGGGCAGAGGTGGAGAGGAGCCGGGCCGAGACTGATCGAGCTCGAGCCGAGACGGAGCTCGTGCGGGCAGAGATAGCCCGACTGAGAGCGGAGACCCCTCGTCATGTGGACGATGTGGAGATGGAGTGACTTCGAGCAGATTTAGCACGGGCGCAGGTCGAGGTGAAGGACCTCCGCCTTGGGACCGCGGATCTTGATCGCTACCGGACCGAAGCACGGGAGATGCGACGCCAGATCTTCACACTGAATATCAGGCTTCAGACAATGGAGCAGACAGTCCGGATGCTAGGCCGGGCACCAGAGCGGAGTTCTTCCCGGAGCGGGGCTCACAGGAGTGCTGCCCCTAGTGGCTCGGTTGGGGATTTCCTAGTTAGTTCCGCCGGCCAACGGAGAAATGAGAGGGCAGAGCGAGGACAGCAGGAGGAGAGTGCTTCCATAGCACCGCCACCCACGAGGAGACCAGAGGGTGGAGAGGATGAGGGCGGCCCGATGGATAAGCCTGCCGAATGATGTATTTTTATGCTTTTCTTACCACTTGTACATGCCTTTTTATGAAAATGAAATTTTTGTTGACTTTTCTTTATGTGGATGTATGAATGGATATGCACGAATGAGTGATTGAGAGTATGTATGATGGATGTGTATGTGAAATGAATGCTTGTGTGGAGAAGGTGTGGTGTACAGATGTGAAAGACCGCCAGGTCTAGGCAAAGGATAGACAAACTGCCTGAATTTAGTAGCAGAGGAAATGACGGTCTGGTCTTGGACCGTCATAATCAAACGACGCGCCTACCTTAGGCCGTCATTCATGAAGTATCTTATTCTGATAGCTGGGCTGCAGAGGAAATAGCGGCCCATGGTAGGAGCGTTAAAAGCAAACAACGGTCCTAGACCAGACCGTTGTTCATGGCAGAACATGGTTTTTAGAATTACTCGCAGAAAATGCGACGGCCTGAAGGAGACGCGTCATAACGAAACGACGGTCCTAACCTGACCGTTACATGGCGTTCAGCCCAGAAGAGAGAGACTTGAGCGATAACGGATTAGGGTTCGTCCGTTGAAATGCGACGGTCTGAGACCAGACCGTAAACAGCCACAGAACATGTTTTAAGGAAAACCCAACCCACAGAAAAAGTGACGGCCCAGGGTAGGCGCGTCAGAGTGAAGTAACGGCCCTACGATAGACCGTCAGAGTCTGGGTCGTTTCCAAAACGGATTCGGCCGTGAGAGCTTAGAGTCCGAGGTTCAGCCACTTAATCTCTTGCTAGAACTTATCCAAATTTCAGATAAAGCCTCCCAACTCCAATCTTATCCTTAAAAAGCCCCAACAACTTGGGAAACTTATCCAAAATCGCAGCTTACAAAAACCTCTATTCTAGGGTTGAAGAATTCTCCCTAACAAGCAGAAATCAAGATGAAGAGGTGCTTCGAGATGGCGGCTATGGAAGAGAAGATCTACACCGGCCCTAAGGCTGCAAGGAGGGAACATGGGGAGCTTCAACGGCTGTCCTTGATCCCCAAGCATCTAAGCTCTAATGTCCAAAGGGTGGTAAGCTTGCATGACTTCATCCAAAGTTCAGATTTTTTGCTGCACTTTAATTTTCTTCATAACCTTCCTTCTTCTTTTCTTCTTCAAGCCTCTTCCTGGCCCAAGGTGTTACTCCAACCTGAAGTGGGTGGCTCCCATGGTAAAGGCACTCCCTTTAGAGGTGGTGTCAATCCTCAAAGCATGGCACCTCCAACCCCTCTTGGTTCTAGGCAAAAACTTCCAAAAAATGTCTTTAGATTGGCCATGCCTTTCAGCCCTTGTGGAACTATGGCATCCACAAACTCATACCTTCATCTTCCCCTCCTTTGAAGCAACCGTCCTATTGGAGGAGGTAGAGACCTACCTAGCCCTTCCTAAGACTAAGTTGGGGGATGAGGATCGGGTTTGCTATACAATAGAACCTATTGATCCGTCCTTGATCTTAAGCGACTTCATTCATAACCCAAAGGACGTGCGAACCATGATCAGCCCGCGCCACATTCACTTGATCCCTATGGCACAATGGATAGTGTCTCACTGTAAAAACAAGTGGGAGAGACACGAAGCAATAGCCAAGGCGGTGGCGGTTTGCTTGTGCGGGGTCTTCCTTTTCTCCACAACCGACCACCTCTTAGATATCCAAAATCTTAGCATTATTAGCGGACTGTGGCGGGGTATGTCTATTTCTCAAGCGGTCCTATCATACCTCTATGAAGGACTAAGCTCGGCTTGCCTTGGAGGGCCTTTGTTCGGTTCCATGATACTCCTTGAGTGTTGGATAGGAGTGAGAATCAAATTCCTTCCCAAGGAAGATATAACTTCGGCGAGCCGGATCTTCGGGAGCCACCCCCTCTTCTTCATTGGAGGGGCTTTTGGATATTCTTCTCATGTTGAATGCAGGACGGCGGATAAGAAAATGTGGGATGAATGGCGCCTCTTCTTCAATGCTTTGCCTCTCGAAAAGTTCATCATGCGACCAAGCGTTCTTCGAAGCATTCTTCTCAAAATACCGCGGCGTCAAGGCCTGGACCTCCAGCTGGTTGGAAATACTACCATGGCGATCTACAACCCGCACCGATGCCATCTTCAGATCGGATTACCTCGAATTAGTGTTTCTGCACTATCACACTACCCTCCCCTTCTACCTAGGAAGATGGGGACCGAGGAAGATGAAAGAGCGATCCGGAACGCGCTGACCATGTGGGAGATCAGCAAGGTGCGTCCGTGGCAGGCAGAGGTTGAAGAGAACGACGAAACACGCCGAGATTACTTAAAAGAGTTGAGAAGAATCCGCCCTCTTGCGGATAAGAAGTTGAATATACCTTGATTTCTTTTGCTTATGAAAGATGTTATGAGATTGCCACTCAGAACTTGGTTTATCATGAATTATATTTTATTAAGCTTGCTTGAATGAGATGAGATTGCCTCAATTGAAAGAACTTGAGTTGTGTGCCTTGGAAGATTAGATTGATGTGAATAACCAGAGTTTCTGGGGGGAGTAACGGGTGTACTCTGGGCCGTTATTTGGAAACGACGGTCTGAAGTAGGCCGTCATAATGGAAGTAACAAGAACTCAATCTCTGAAGGAGGTGACGGATGGCTCTTGGGCCATTATTTCAAAGTAACGGTATGTTCCCAGACCGTCATGATGATGGTTTAATTGAAAGGAAGAAGGCCCACGCCTGAAGGAAGTGACGGTCCGAGATGGGCCCGTTACATGACTTTAACGGTCTGATGCTGGCGCGTTACACACCTGAACCTGCATAGTTGTGAGCTTTTACCTTTGGGCTTGCCCCTGTACTCTGCACACACTTAGATATGAAACAAGTTAGATCTGTTCTTAGACTCAACCCCTTGCCTCGAAGCAAGTTAGATAATGACCGTTTCTTGATATTTGGTCAAGGGGTGGAGCCTTATTAAATAGGCGAAAAAAATATAATGAAAATGCGATGCATGTTATGCAGATGATGGAAGTATTGAATGCTTTTGATTTTTGAAAAGATTTGATTTGTTTGGATTTTTGAAATATATTTGATGTTTTTGGATTTTGAAAATATTTGATTGTTTTTGGATTTTGGAACATGTTTGATGTTTTTGGATTTTGAAACATATTTGATGTTTTTTGGATTTTGAAATATTTGATTGTTTTTTTAGATTTTGAAAATATTTGATTGTTTTTGGATTTTGAAATATATTCGATGTTTTTGGATTTTGAAACACTAGTGCCTCTCTAGCAACACGAGACCTCCCTTGTTTTTAGCTTGAGTCTCGAGATCGGCGTGCAAATAGTGTAACATCCCCTGGCCGAGACCTGGTCATTGCGACGGTGTTTTTACCAAAGCCATACCCAGGGTACTCGTCTCAGTCCTAAAAGAAAAAAGAATATGGGGGTAAGCTTAGGCCAGATATGGAAGTTTTTAGAACTTGATTC
Source organism: Amorphophallus konjac (assembly GCA_022559845.1). Classification (NCBI taxonomy): domain Eukaryota; kingdom Viridiplantae; phylum Streptophyta; class Magnoliopsida; order Alismatales; family Araceae; genus Amorphophallus; species Amorphophallus konjac. The sequence goes on from JAHNEJ010003123.1 coordinate 27,608, forward strand.
CCTCACCGTACAACCTTATTAGAGATTTGGTCTGTTGTGCCGGGGCTTTTTTATGTCCGTCATCGGACCTTCGTCCACTTAGGCATGCATGCGACCGGGCTCATAACGTCCCGCGGGGAACTGTACTGCCACTCTTGTCATGCCTAATCTTCTTTTCCTTTTGGAGCTTTTGAGAATTCATTCACAGACCTTGAGATGATGCTTTTGATTTCATGGTAAAGAGCATTTCTTTGCTTTTCTTTTCTTTTCTTTCTTGTGGAGTCAGGTCATAACGGACTTGCCCCTATTTGAGACCTCTTCTCGTTAGGGAGTTTGGATCGGTTGTCGCCTTCTTATTCACTCCTTGCCCCTGGATGCAGCCGAAGAATGAAACGTACAGGGACTTTGACTTTCCCCGAAAGCATGGCCGAGGAAAAACGGTGTCTTTTTAAGCAAGGAACCCGACCAGGGGTGTCGTGTAGTGTGTGTTTGCCTTACTCAAGACTCTCTTTTGAAGATAGGGAGGTATTTCTTATTGCCGGAAAAGCACATGGTTTAGATTTTTAAGGAAAGAAACGCTTAAGATACAACCCATTCCACGGGTGAGAGAGCTCCTCACCTTCCGCGTTGATTAGACGATAGGCATTCCCTGAATAAGCTTCTTTTATTACAAACGGCCCTTCCCAGTTAGGCTGCAATTTAGACCTAGGACCTGCAGACCGAATGAATTTGCGTTTCAAAACCATTTCACCCTTGCAAAATTTTCGTTCAATTACCTTCTTTTGAAAATAACGCGAAACTCTCTTTTGATAAACAGATACGTGATCGGCCGCATTCATCCTCTTCTCATCTAGGAGTTCCAGCTGGACCAGCAACGCCTCTCGACGTTCATCGAGATTGAGTTCCTTATCGAGCTGTACTCTGAGTGAAGGGATTAAGATCATATGGGAGCACCGCCTCCATCCCGTAGGTTAGAGAATAGGGAGTTTGTCCCGTAGGAGTACGGACGGAGGTGCGGTAAGCCCACAGAGCTTCCACCAATCTTTCAGGCCAATCAGAAAATTTGTGTGCTTCACATGTTTTCTTAATGATTTTAAGAAGAGTTTTATTAGTGGCTTCGGCTTGACCGTTGCCTTGAGGGTAATATGGTGATGAATGATGCAATGTAATTTTGAACTTCTTACAGAGGTCTTTAAGCTCCTGGGAGATGAACTGGGGTCCGTTGTCGGTGATGATGCTGCTTGGCACTCCGAACCGCGAGATGATATTCTTCATGATAAAGCGGCACACCGTTGTAGCTTTGATCTCTGCGTACGCCTCGGCTTCGGCCCATTTGGTGAAGTACTCAGTTGCTGTGAGAATGAAGGATTTCTGCTTGGTCTGAGAATTAGGATCACCGAGTGGGCCGACGACGTCGAAAGCCCACATAGAGAATGGCCAAGGAGCGGTCATAGGATGAAGAGATGAAGCTGGAGAGTGGATTTTATCAGCGTGGAGTTGGCATTTAAGACACCTCCGGACATAGAGGGAGCAATCTTCCTCCAGAGTGGGCCAATAGTAGCCCTGCCTAAGAATCCTCTTCGCTAGAGCCTGGCCATTGACATGACCTCCACACTCGCTAGAATGTGCTGCTTCTGCTACTTTCCAAGCTTCCACATCATCTAGGCATCTCATGAGCATTCCGTTAGTAGCGCGCCTGTACAGTTCTCCTGCAATGATAGTGTACTTTGCGGCGGCTCTTCTTATTGCTTTGCGCTGCTCAGCTCTTGCCCCTTCTGGGAATGCCCCTTCTTTGCAAAATAACTCGATTTCATGGTACCAAGGCAATTCTTCGTCATCCAAAATTTCCTCTAGTTCTGCCAATGATACCTCCTTGAGATCTTCCTTTTCAGCTCTCACTTCTGCAGACTTCCTAAGGTTGGTGAACCAAGGATCCTGGAGAGAGGGTGCGTCCATCCTCTGGACGACGACGGTCTCAGTATTACGACTGAGAGGGAAGGATAAGGAGGAGGCCAGAGATGCCAATGCATCCGCCAGAATGTTCAGAGAACGGGGAGTATGGATATAGATTAGCTTGCGGAATCGCTTAGCGATGAGCGTGACCAAATCTTGATAAGGCTTGAGCTTGGGGTCACGGGTACGGTAAGTGGACAGAACTTGCCGTAAGATGAGTTGAGAGTCTCCTATGATGTTTAAATAACGCGCGCCTAAGAGATAGGCGTGTTTCAAGCCGGCCAGGAGAGCCTCATACTCAGCGATGTTGTTGGTAGCAGGAAATCGAAGTTGATAAGCAAAGGGGATGGTCACTCCCTCAGGAGTAAGCAGGACAGCACCGATCCCTTGGCCCTGTGAATTAAGTGCACCATCAAAGTGCAGAGACCAGAAGGGATGCTGAGAAAGGACAGAGAGATGCTCATCAGGGAAATCGTCCTGAAGAGAGTCGGTGTGAGGAATAGGGAGATGTGCAAGATGCTCAGCAATGGCATATCCTTTGACTGCCTTCTGAACGACAAAGGTGATATCGAATTGAGAGAGGAAGCTCTGCCAGCGAGCTAACCTACTAGAAAGAACGGGCTTTTCTAAGAGATAACGGATCGGGTCCATTCTAGAGATCAGCCTAACTGGGTGGGCGAGAAAGTAATGTTTAAGCTTATGAACTACCCACACTAAGGCGGCACAAGTCTTCTCCATAGCGGTGTACCTGGATTCAGCTGGATTAAACAACCGAGAAAGATAGTACGCAGCCCGCTCTTTTCCTTCGTCATCCACTTGTGCTAAAACCGCCCCTAGGGAGTCCTCAATGACCGAGATGTATAGGATCAGGGGTTTCCCAGGGACAGGAGGTTGCAAAACCGGGGGATTGGATAGATATTCCTTGAGGTCTTCATAGGCCTTTTGACAATCTTGATTCCATTCGAACTTGACCCCCGCCTTGAGCAATTCATAAAACGGACGGCACCTTTGAGAATGCTGGGATATGAATCTTCTAATGAATTGCAATCTACCAATCAGTCCTCGAAGTTCCGTAATGTTCTTTGGCGGAGGCATATCCATGACGGCCTGTGCTTTGTTAGGATCAATCTGGATCCCCCGTTTGCTCACTATGAAACCTAGCAGCTTCCCCGAGGAGACTCCGAATATGCACTTCTTCGGATTCATCTTTAGCTTGTACTCCCTGGCTCTTTGCAGCACTTTAGCCAAAATAGAGGGGTGTTCTTCTTTTGTTCTTGATTTCACCAGAATGTCATCCACGTAAGCCTCCATGTATATGTGCATCATGTCGTGGAAGATAGCCATCATCGCCCTTTGATAGGTGGCGCCTGCGTTCTTTAATCCAAAAGGCATAACTACATAGTAGTATGTGCCCCAGGGCGTGGTGAAGGAAGTTTTCTCTTGATCTTCAGGAGCGAGACGGATCTGATTATAGCCCGAGTACCCATCCATGAACGATAGAGCTTCGTACCCGGCAGTGTTATCAACAAGGACGTCTATATGAGGCAGTGGGAAATCATCTTTAGGACACGCTTTATTAAGGTCCCTGAAATCAATGCATATGCGCACTTTTCCATCCTTCTTGAGAACAGGGACTATGTTTGCCACCCACTGAGGATATAAAACTACTCTGACGAACTTGGCCTTGTAAAGTTTGTCAACCTCTTCTTTAATCCGGAAGGCCATGTGGGGGTGAAATCTTCTCGACCTTTGTTTAACAGGTGTTGCCCCTGGTTTAAGAACGAGTCGGTGTTCCACTAAGGAGGGGTCAAGGCCTGGCATGTCCTCATAAGACCAGGCGAAAGAATCGCTATACTCCCTCAGTACCTTAATTAGATCTTCTTCTACCTGTGGAGGGAGATTAGCTGAAATATTGATGGGCCTTGGATCTTCTTCTGTTCCCAAGTTGATTTCCTTGGTAGGTTCATCCACTGACGTCGACGGCTGGTCGAATCTCTTCAGTCCCTTTGCATATAAGTTGGCAGTGTCCTCTACATCGCTGTCTTCATCAATTGGGTCTTTCTCATCCAGCACTTCATAGACGCCTAATCCGTCATCGCTCCACATCCCTTCTATTTCTTCTTCATCTTCAATCGCAATCGCCGTGGCGACGAATTCTGGGCACTTCAAAAGGGCATGACACCGCTGAGCTAGATCTTGCAAGAACCTATCAGGAATAGATCGGGAAAGATGCGCAAGCGAGCGCGGCTCGGGAGGGGAAGGGTTGAACGACCTAGAATAAGACCCTACTTCTTTAGACCTAACAGACTCTACTTCTCTGGACTCGCTAGACCCTAACTCTGACCTAGGAGAGAGGAAGCTTAATGGAAGGGAAGGAGCAGGGGACTCGTGCCCCTGGGACGAGGAGGATGGAGACAGGATGGCATAATCTTCCACTGAAATCTCCGTTTCAAATTTGACGTTTTTTTTTTGGAGATCAGTGGAGACCACGCAGCACGACGGAGGAGGCGGGAGCTACATAGCGAACAGCTCAGGAAAGATGCAATCGAAGAAAAGATCACAAGAGGAGGAACCCCACATCTCGTGGATTTGAGAGTTAAAAAACAGAGGGATGGGGAAAGCAGGGAGATTAATGGGGCAGCGAGGCCCATAAGCAGGAGGATCGATTGGAATCTGGAATGGATCGCTGACGGATGGATTAATCATAATCGGAGGAGGACGGGGTACAAACCCCTTCAACTGGATCATGCACTGAAAATGAGAGGGAGATAGAGAAAGAGCAATCAGCGAGCTCCCTTCTTTCTTTGAACCATCACCAGGCCGCTTCTTCGGCCTCCACTGCATAAGCTGATCCTTCTGTGGCGTCTGGCTGCCTCTTTCACAAAACAGCCCCTGGAGGGCCCAGCTGTAGTCGATCACATCGTCATTTAGCCCCCTTGGCAACGGGGGTGGAATGGCGACTGGACAAACTGTGTCGGTTTCTGACTGGACTGGCTTCACAGCTAACGTGCCCGGCTGTGGGGGCCCTCTGACAAAATGCTGACGGTAATCCCAGGTAAGCGGCCCAGAGTCACCCATCATTGATAATGTTGTCTCCTTGTAACCGAGACCTCGTCTGCCCATTTTTCTTCCTTTTGGTATGGGCTTGGTCATCCCTTGCAGCTGTGCACCGAGGCCTCTCCCCGGTTGATAGCCCAGTTTCAATATAATGTTCCACCCCTTTGAATCTCGAATCTGCGGCTTTGCCTTGATATTGACCGGGGTAGTGACGGGCTTAGGAGTGGTGTACGCCCAAGGAAAGTTTAGGTCTAGCACTGATAGCACGGGCCGGCTGCTTGGCCAGAGAGTAGGAAGAATCTGTTCAGAGATGGCCTTCACTGACTGTACCGTGGATAAACTTTTAACTTTGACGACCCTCCCTTGAAAAGGGAATTTAATGCATTGGTGCGCGGTAGAGGGCACGGCGCCAAGTGTGTCGATCCAGGGACGACCCAAGATAGCCTTGAACATAGGGTCGATATCAAGTACATAGAATTCTACAGCCATGGAAAGAGGCCCGAGCTCAGCCTGAATAGTGACTACCCCGTGACATGCCCCCCTTGAGTTGTCGTATGCTGCTATAGTGGTGGGGGTAGACCGTAGTAACTCCTCAGATATATTGCAGGCTCGGAGAGTGCTGAGGGGGCAGACATTAATTGAGGCCCCAGTGTCGACCAGTGCTGCTTCAACGTCGACTTTGTTCAAAGTAATTGTTATGCAGAGCGGCATTTGCCGAGCCCCCGGAGGTGCAAGCTCGGTCTCAGAGAATGTGATTGCCGGCCCTTTAGAGATAGTGGCTAGTGCCATTGGTAGACTGTCGACTGCCATGTCTTCACTAACCATGACCTTCTGCAAAAAATCCCTCAGTGCATCTTGATGGAGAGTGGACCTCTTGATTAACTCCAGCACAGATATCTTGGCGGGTACCCGATCTAGATGATGCAGTAAATCATATTGAGTCCCCGGTAACGGTTCATCTTCCTCTTGCTCGGCCACCGGTTGGGAAGACTGGGGATTGCTAGTAGTGGCGTAGTTCCGATGGAACATCTTCCTGCTCCTTAGAGCACAACTTGCCGCGGCATCGGGGAATAGTATGATGGGCCCTGCGGGGCGAATGAGTGGAATAGGTGGCGTGGGGGAGGCAGTTTGGTAAAGCGGAGGGTTGGTGAAGTTAATGGGGGATGCGCGGATGATAGGTGAAGGATTGGTGGGTGGTAGGGTGGTGATGGACGTGGATGCTGGTGAAGGCGGGGTGAATGGATAGGTAAGGATAGGTGCGGGATTGGATGGTGGTGTGATGACGGTGATGGGGGTTGGCGAAGGATACGACGGGATGGTGAGCGGATTTGGTGGAGCGGGTGTGAATTGTGGTATGAGCGGGGAGGGTGTTGGTTGTGTAGGGAAGATAAAGGAAGGTTTGTGGTGGAAGGCCATGACCTGTGGTGTGGCGCCATCATCATCAAATGACCACCCGTCGTTGGAGGCTGGTGGTTGAACTACATTAACTTGTGCCGGTGCTGGCGGCTGTTGCGGAGGAGCGGGTTGATGGTTCGGCATCGGATTCTGATGGATGCCCAGATCTTGTGCTTGCTGCAGTGGCTGCTGTTGTGGCGGCTGCTGTGGCTGCGGCGCTGGATGCTGCTGCACTTGCTGCCCCTGCGGCTGCCTTCTCTTCTCTTTGATTTCCATAATGGCCCTATGCATCTCGGCCCAGTCTATTCTCTGCCCTTCGTGTAAGTCGTACACGAGATCTCGGAAGTGAAAGCATCCTTCTATAGTGTGACCCGGCTGCCGGTGGAACATGCAATACTTAGTTTGATCAACAGCTGGGTTCCAAACAGTCCTTTCTGGAGGAAGTTGAATTGCATTTACTGCCATGAGCGCTGAGAATATGTCTGTAAGTGTCTCTGGCAATGGAGGATACTGGGCTCTTCTGGGAGCCGGGCGCTTGCTATTGGGATTATTATTGTTGTAGCCGCCGGGTGGAGGGACGTTATGATATTGCGGTGATGGTGGTGGTTGTTGTGGTGCGGTGAAGGTGTTTTGCGGGATGGTGAAGGTAGGCGGAGGGTTTTGTGGAGTGTTTTGAAATTGTTGCGGAGCGGAGTTTTGCGGATTGCGGGGGCTTTGGTTGTAGCGGAATGGTGCGGCTTGGTAGGGAAAAGCAACAGCTTGTACTTGCTCATTTGTCTGGACTCCTTCGGTAACCAGCCCCTGTGGTTTCTTATGGTACTTGGGCTTTTGGTTTTCAAAAAGAGAATGGATAGGGGAGTCCTTAAACTGAGTTTGTATAAATCACGCCCGGCTATACAGTTGATGCATATTGGCTATATCGTTCATTGCCAGGATGTTCTTGAAGGTGGGCGTAGCATTTGAAATCAGCAGCTTAACTTTTTCTTCCTCTGGAATATGGCCGGGCACCCTGGCGGCCATCTGCCTCCATCTATCTGCATAAGTTGCGAATTCCTCATCTGACTTCATTTTCTCGGCCACCAGATCTGTGAATGAGTATTCCGGGCCGACCCGGTCTTGAAACCGTTGAATAAACTTGTCCTTGACCACTTTGAAGCTCTCGGCCTCTTCTAGGGCAGAGAATAAAACCATTCCAGAGCAACGCCATCCAATGATCGGCGGAATAGGTACGCCATAAGGCGATCATCATATTGGAACTGCGCCGATTCATACAGAAAATCCCTCACATGGATGAAGGGATTGCTGTTCCCATCATACTTACTGTAGTTGGGGAGCTCAGACTGCGGAGGGAAACGGATGTTCTGGAAGCTTGGGACGAGAATATCAGCCAAGGATTGTGGGCCCACCTTCTTCTGGAGAAAATCAAGTTGTTGCTGCATGGTGGCCCACTTATTAAGCAAATCCTGCTCTCGAGAGGGAGCAGGGGCAGTGAAGGGAGTTGATTGTATCTGGTGAGCAGGAGGAATGGCGGTTGCCGAGGGCGGGAGCCCATAGGACGGAGCAGAAGGATAACTAGTGGAATTAGGGGGGCCGTAAGAAGGATACTGGGCCTGAGATAGACCCGGATTGGAGTGAAATTGGGCCACCCCTTGCTGTTGGGGCAAGAAATCGGATGGGCCCACGAGGACCTGTGGAGCCGCCAGAGCAGAGGGGTGATAATCCATCGGAAGAGAGGGGATAGGCGATTTCCCCTCATCAAAAGATTGATGGGTCGGATTGGAGGATTGACCCATCTCAATGCCAGCAAAGGTGATGGTCCGGGGCTGGACCGGGGTGAGCTCAATCGGGTTGGGCTGAACAGACGGCCCAATAATGGAAGAATTAGAGTGCCCCTGGACGGTAGCGGAGGGGGGAAGATTGGACCCTTGCATGGCCTGATAGAGGACCTGGAGTTGGGTCGGATCCAACTGGGCCATCATATGGAGGACAGAGCCCGCGGAAGGAGTGGATAAAGAAGGGATGACCTGACCACCTTCTATGGGAGTGGAGGATGAGAGAGGGGCGGTCCCCTCTCCAGCGGTGAAAGAAATAACCCTCGGGGGGTTCTCAAGGAGCCCTTGAGGAAGGGAATCCTCTTGGGAGCGAGGAGGATTGCAGGATGCCATGGTAGATTCGAAGAGGGGATTGGAATAGAATGTGAAGGAGGAAGCGACTCGAGGAGATGATTCATACGAATGAAAACAACTCCACATGCAACGGACAACCTTGATAAATGCAAAACAACAAACACAACAAACACACAATGAGCAACCGCACCTAGGTGATTCAAACAAGATATAAGTGATAGGGAATGAAGACACTCAAAAGCCAACCAAGTTGCTTAAGATGATGCAAACAAAGTTTCTTTATGGTTTCTCCTTTGGAACTTTAGTGAATTGATTGATATGTGCTCTCTACAAATGGGTTCCTAATAGGAGGTGGATATGGACTTGGCTTGACTTTAAGTGTGACCACTCCTTCACTTATGCAACCCTAGACACAAGGGGGGGAAAGGTACAACCGGCCTGGCGTCCGTGTGGGAATCCACGTCTCGCGGGGACTTATGGAGGTCCCTGCTGTGATTTCCTAGTCGGCCCCAAGGAATATGGAGACGAGAGGTCCTCACAACAAGGTAGGAAAATGCAGTCTAATATATGAAAAGATGGATGACCCTATGTGCACCATAGTGCATGCAAAGTCTAGCCTAGAATCTAGCAAACAACAGTGCACATAATGATATGAAGATATGAATGGAATTATGGCAGAAATCAAGCAGCACCCAAGCAATAAATCACAGCCAAAAACTGTGGAAATAACTGCACCTCGGATGCATACCTGCCAGGAGAGTGACGGACGAAGGCCCCAGCGTCAGACACAAATAACGGTCATAGACCAGACCGCCATAAATAATGTAACGCAGGGGTTCCAGACCGTCGTATGAGCCAGAGAACCAAAAACAAACTAAAGTAACAGGAAAACCCGTGAAAGCTCACACCATAGAGACAAGCGACGGCCTGATGTCCCCGCGTCAGAACACTGTAACGCGCTGAGACAGGGCCGTCATATGATTCAGAAAACCAGAAAGAGGGGTGAAAACAAAGGGATCAAAAGATAACTGAACAAACAGATGATGGCAAGTTTAAACAGGAATCAGAAGCACGATTGGCACTAGTTGTCCCACCGTGATCGCCAAAAAATTATCTGTTGATTGTTTGTTTACCTATCTCTTCTTATCTTCTTTCTTCTTTTTTTTTGTTGATAAAGAGGGTTTTGAAAAATGATATGGCGAGATGATAAATAAACTACCAAAGATCAGCTCAACCTATGCACATGTGAACATGAACCTAGGCAATCAAATCTAACTCTAGCATGGGCATGCTATCTCAATCAAATTACGCTAACGGAAAAACAAACAAACACACGCCGGGGCATGGAGCAAAGATAAATAAAAACACACCGCTAGGGGTGGAACAATCAAGGAGAATAAAGAGATTTGATGAAAAAGATAGCTAGTGCCCAACACTAAGGAAAGTCGTGATCGCCACCAAAGTAAACACAAGTCAAAGACTCGAATATACCTTGGAAATAGGTGGATGAAACACCCGCCCACGGGAGAGAAAACCAAGGAAAGCCTGCAGATCAACTTGCAAATAACGGTCCAAACCCTGTGCGTCGCTTGGAAGTAACGGTCGTGCGATAGACCGCCAGAAGGAAATAACGCTCCTGCACCCGACCGTCAGATAACCTGCAGTGAAAAGATGTGAACTCTTTGAACTCCAACTCTTCCAGTCGGCTAGAAGGCTTGGGCCTCGTGCTAGTGATCCTGTAAAACCTGCCAAGGATGTAGAAAGCAAAACAACACAACCTCAATTAGCCCTCAACATAAGTATAGCATCAATCCTTAAAAAGCTTAAGAACATCAAAAGGAGAGGGGATTACCGAGGAGTTGTTAGTTTTTTAACCCCTCTGGGCGTTTTTTAAGTTTAGGAGGATATGTGTATGCTTAGCAACAGTGAAAAAAAAACGTGGAGGAAGAGGAGGGACAATACTTTTGATTGATAAAACCAAGGGAAACTTGAGCATGCAATGATGATCTTGACAAACTAAAACCCAAAATTACTCCCTTGACTTGGAAGATGGACGTGGGAAGCAGCTCCTCCTGGATGTAGATGACTTCTGAATTTGGCAGCACTTCGTCGTGAATCAAATCTTCCTCTCTTGGGTTATGAAATCAAGGGTTCTATTTATAGACTCCCTCAAACTCTCAGGTCGAGTTGAAGATAAATCAGCCAAGAAAGGAGGATAATCCTTAGCAAATCCTTGAGGATAAAATCAACAAGAGTCCAAAGAAACAAACGAGAGGTCCTGAGGATTAGAATTGAAGGAGATAATGCCAATCCAAAACCCTATCTCGTCCACGGAGTAGCAGAGAAAAGGCCTGAACTGTCAGGACTCTCTGAAGGAAGTAACGGCCTTACGACAGACCGCCACTTGGAAATAACGCTCCAAGGTATTACTGTCATTTTCAACCCTATCCAAAGGATAAGATCGACGGGAAGAAGATCTAAACAATAGGACTCTGCAAGTAAGTAACGGCCAGGGAATAGGGCGTCATAAGGAAACAACGGCCAGGGAGTAGACCGTTATTATCAAAGGACAACGAGGCCCTAAGTCTTGGGACTCTTCAAAGAGTAACGGCCCAGGCTTCATGCGTTATTATGAAATGACGCGCCTAGTCCAGACCGTTATTATCATTGATTTTCAAGAAAATAGAATAGAGGGATTGCCAAGCTTTTGAACGAAGTGCCACAAGGAACCAGGTCTAATCCAGGAATCGAGACCCAGAAAACAGGCTTCAACTGACTAAAAGGAATTCAATGAAGAGTGAACAACTCGGAGCATCATATTGAATAAATAAGGAGATGACCCGACTTATTGGGTATAAAATGGGTGTCAACAACTGGCACATGAGGATACTCGTGAAAACTCCATAGGATGCAATGAGCATTGCATGATGTTCATAGCTTGCCAATTGACATTGGACTTCCGAATCTGCTCCTTCAACCAAAGTTCTTCATCTCCTTCTAACTGATATGGTCCCTTGCTCACGACTCTCCAAATCTCATGGTCCTGAGCTCTCAGAAATACCTGCATCCGATTTTTTCAGTAAGCATAGTTAGTGCCATCAAAGAAGGGTGGCCTATTCACTGCATACCCTTCAGGCATGAGCCCCTTGTTTTCCATTCCACTAAATCTCTCTGGCTTGTGAGACCCTTGACAAGAGAGCCGTGCTCTGATACCACGTGTTGGATTAGGTGGAAGGTCAAACTAGAGGGGAGGGGTGAATAGGTTGACCCTTTAAAAAATTAATGCAAGATCACACTTGCTTTAGACAGCAGAATGCTAATTAGAAGTTCAGTAAACACACAGTATGAAGATCGAGCCTAATCAAACATCTAACGATAGGTGGATAAAATGAGAAAGCAAACCACAAGAGGAACACAGATTTTTATGGTGGTTCGGTCTCCCTGTGGAGACCTACGTCCACCCCTCACTAAACCAGTGAGGATCCCTGCTGAGCTTTACAGCTTAGCTACACCGAGGAACTACCTCCTCAAACAACGCTGAGCAGTACAACTTGGCTTAACCAGAGGAACAGATCCTCTAAACCGCTGACGAACAGCTTGCAGGCAACACGCCCAAACGCCCTTGATCAAAGCACAATCAGCTGGATCAAGCCCCTCCCTCTACTCAAACCAGTACGAGGGAGACACAATGTAACAATGTTATAATTGAAAAACAGAAGCAATAAACGAAATCACTCAAAGATGGAGGGACATCTCCAGATCTGTGATGCTGCTGGATCTCAAGCTCGAACTTAGATGCTGGAGGAAGATGTTTCAACGATCAGCTGGCCTTCTCTTTCTGAAGGGTAGATGGACTTGCACTGATCCACTGCCACTGGATCTTCTTCTAATGGTTAGTGTATGAAGCAAGGTACCAGTAGGAAGATGATGAACTCCGCGATTCTTTACAAGCGCTTCACCCTCTTTTTGGTTTGACTACACTCTCCAAAAACCTTGTTCAAAAATTTCAGTTCCCCGCGCTCACTTCCAGATCCATGTAATTTATACGTCTAGTGGGCCCCAATCAGATTTTCTGGTTAGCCCAATGATTGCTCTACATAGAGCCTTCTGGAATCACGAGGGAAAACCAAATCGCAAGCGCTTTTGGCTGATGTGGGCTTGACGTCACTTACGATTGGGGTCCACCCAACTAATCTCGTAAGTAGTTCAGATGGCGTCAACCCATTGAGTTCACGAGGTTGACGCAGCCTTAAAATCCCTCACATGGCTTTAAATGTAATGCTGGATGCGTTGATGCATGGGGTCACTGCGTCAACCCACTGAACTGTCCCAGAGCCAATTTCATATTCAGAGTGAACTGCTGCGTCGATGCTATCATGCTGTAGCGTTGACGCACTGGGTTATTTCAGTGAACCATAACTCTACCTTTAACTGCTGCGTCGACGCTGCTCTACTGTGGCATTGAAGCAGTGAAGTAGATCTATGAGTGCCTCTGCTTCATAAGCTGATGCGTCGACGCTGCAATAGTGTGGCATTGACGCACTGAGATTATATCAGTGACTTACGATTTTGCCTCTTCTACTGATGCGTGGACGCCTTGAACTCCCAGCGTCGACCCTGTTCCTTTCTTGCATCAAAGATGAACCAAATGGAAGCATTACTGAATCAAGATTTAATTCAACATTTTGAGTTGAATTCAACATTCACATCTCATGGTTGTCATCATCAAAACCAGGGGCACAACACATAGAATCCTGAAAAACTTACTCAACTCAGTCAATGCTCCCCATATAGGCTTCGGCAATATGTCACGGAATGCAATGGGCAGAAGTCTCTCCATGAACACATGGTAGTCATGACTTTTCAATCCATATATATATCCCTCATTGACATTCACACAATGGACTATGTTAGACACATATCCATCAGGGAATCTTAATTGCTTCAGCCACTGGCACAGTTCATAGATCTGTGTGTCTTTCAACACATAAGCTGCTTTAGGTTGCACAACTTTGCCATGTACTTGCCGCAATTTCAACTATGGTCATTTGCAAAGTATCTTCAAGTCTGCTCGCGTCTTAACATTATCCTTTGTTTTGGCTTTCACGTTCATGATGGTGTTGAACACATTATCAAAGACATTTGTCTCAGCATGCATGATGTCCAGGTTGTGCCGTATCAAAAGGGCTGACTAGTAAGGCAATTTTCAGAAGATATTGTGATCCTCTCCAAATCCACGAAGATGTCATGTACTACCTGACAATTGTACTATATCTGGTAAGTTTTGCACCGGTGCCGCCATTTGTCGACCAGACATTCGTTTCAAGTCTGCTTCATCCATTTCAATTGTGTTCTTAATGAATGAGTCCTTTTGCCTTCGGAAAGAATGGTCAATTGGTAGAAACCATCTATGACAATCGAACCAGCATGATTTCTTACCATATTTTAGGACAAATGAGTTGGTATCAGCCATACAGTAGGGACATGCCAACCTCCCGTGTGTGCTCCTGCTAGATAACATTCCATATGCAGGGAAGTCACCTATTGTCCACATGAATGCAGCCTTCATAGTGAAATTTTATTTTCTATACGCATCATAAGTAACAACTCTATCATTCCACAATCTTTTCAACTCATCAATTAGTGGCCTGAGATATATGTCCAAATTTTTTCCTGGATTTTTTGGACCTGGAATCACCAATGTTAAGAAAAGGTTCTCTCGCTTCATGCACAAGCCCGGTGGAAGGTTGTATGGCAACAAGAACACTGGCTAACATGAGTAAGATGCCACTGAACCTCCAAAAGGGTTGAAGCCATCTGTGCATAAACCCAGCCTAACATTCCGTGGCTCGTAAGCAAAATCAGTATAAGTATGATTGAAATGAGCCTAAGCTTCACTATCGGCGGGATGACTCATTATATCATCTGCACGGCGTGCTCTTTCCGTGTGCCATATCATATGCCGAGCTCTCTTTGATGACATATACATCTACTGTAATCTGGGCGTGAGAGGGAAGTATTGCAGTGACTTGTAAGGCACATCCTTCTGCTTTGAATTGTCCCATCTCTTAGGTTTAAATCTATCATGATGACAAATATCACATGATCTTTTATCTACATTATCTTCATAATATAGCATAGAGTGATTAGGGCATGCATCTATTTTTTGGTATCCAAGCCCTAAGTCATTGACCATCTTCTTTGCACGGTAAAAATTTTAAGGCAGCTTCTCATCTCGAGGTAGCATACTCTTGATAAGGAGGAGCATACAGTCAAAACAACTCTCACTAAGGTGAAATTCAGATTTAAAATTCAACAACTGTGAGACAGCAGACAACCGAGTGTGATTTTCACAACCATCCCATAGCGGCTCATCAGCATCCCAAGGTAACTGATAAAATCTTTCAGCCGACTTGTTTGGTGGTTCTTCGTTGTACATGTATTCCCCTTGTACATTAAAGTTAGGGCCATCAGCATCGATTACCATGTCTGCATAGGTACTTGTGCCTATAACATTGCCGAGCTCATACGACCAGAAGTCCTCACCATGACATACCCAATTCATAGAACCTTTCGTGAACCCTTTCCTATATAAATGAACTTGCACATCCCATAGCGAAAAAATCTCTTATTTTTACAAAGTAAACAAGGACATCGGATGTTACCACGCTAGTCCACTACTATTGGATGCCCCAATACAAACTGAATAAAACTATCAACTCCATCCTTAAACTCCTCTGGCACCACTCCGTCAACTACTCTGCGATTCATCTATGAACGATCAATTCTAGCCATATTTACCTAACAAATTAAAAAAATCATATCAATATGTCTTATCACTACTTCTAAGAAAATATCAACAACATGTCCCCTAAATATTGACTATTATCCACATTTGTACATCCTGTTTGGTCACATATACATCCATATCCACATCCACTTTCACTTCCATATTCACACACCCATGTTGACATTGACATCATCTTCTGAAAAAAATCATTATCATACTCGCATTCACATACCCATTTTCTCACATATCAAGATCCACACATGTCTACAAATTTAATTCACATCCAAGCATACTAATCACATATATCATAACAAAAGTCTTGAACAGACAAAAATGAAAAAAGGGTCATATCCACATTTATGCAGACACATTTATATCCACATCCCTCTTCCCACCCTCCCAATAAAAAGAGGGGCTTGAAATTTCATCACCTTTTGTAAGAGTACACCAGGTGATAAGGAGAAAAGGTCCGTCTTGAAGATTAGGCATGAAGGTTAAAATTCTTAAAGGACCAGTTGGTTTTCTTAAAAGAAATCTCTATGTAACTCTTGAGTACATATTACTTGGGGGGTAATATGTACTCAAGAGTTGCATAGAGAATACTTTTAAGAAAATCAACTGCTCCATTGAGAATTGTAACCTTCATGCCTGATCCCCAAGATGAACCTTTACTCCTTATCACCTGGTGTACTCTTACAACATCAGATGAAATTTCAAGCCCCTTTTTTTATTGGATGGACAATCAACAAGGACAGGTTCGTCCTCACCACCATCTATTTCTTCGTCCTATTGATAATGCATTTGCAGAGCCCACTCTTGGTATGGCCTTTCGAGTTGCACAATGTTTACTGGTTTTCCATCCTCAAATATTTCAACAATTGCATCAGTCTCTCTTTAACGAGCCTTATCTCCTAAATCCTTCATCGCCACAGTAAAAGGGTCATGATGTTGCAACTCAGTCGTGGTAATATGGATAACTGAATCTGCCAAAGTATCCCCGAGAACAGGATTGTCAGGTGGTGAATCCAAAAGGGAAGGACCCATTTACTGGCAATTGAGAATGTAAAATCTTTACAACAGGATATTCTGCACCAACTAGTTTTAGTTTTACAGGCAACCGAGCCCCTCCCCCTCCATGTGTCTGTGTCTGTGAGAGTGAGAGTGAGAGTGAGAGAGGGGAATACCTACGGTGGGGGGGTGTCCGCCATTAAGAATTTGACTGCCGTCGCTGCTGCACCGTCGCTGTCGGTGCCGCCTCCGCTTGCCCCTCACTAGCGTCCCTGGGTGGCTCCGCCGCGCCCCCCCGCCCTCCCCACTCCGCCGCCTGTCGGTGAGAGATTGAGAGGGGGGTGCGATCGTGAGAGAGGGAAGGGAGATCGAGAGGAGGAGGAAGGGGGGAGGACTAAGGAGGAGAGGAAAGGGGATGCTTTTTCTAATTCTTGTCTCTTTTTATTTGCCGCCATATTTTCATTTGGCGCCACGTTTTCATTCATTCATTCGTGATTTTTTCTCATTCATTCATTTCTTCTAATAGGATGAAATCTCTCTCAACATAAAATATCATTACATCTAAAAAAATATTATTTATTATTTAGAGATCCGAAGATCTGTAATTAGAAAATTTCAACTTTTTTATGAAACGAAACATGGGACACATGCACGGAAACCCTCCGAAACCCATGAATGTTAGAGCTAGTGGGAGAGAGCAGCGGCACCGACGATGGGGAGCTAGGGGTCCTAGCGGGGGCATGTTGGAAGCGCTCAGGATAACAATAAAATATCATTGTATCTTTTATCGGTTTCATCATGTGAGGGCGTGCCAGTCACATGTGTGACAATGTGTACCGGTTTTAAGACTGGGATGGTCCAGACTAACCCAAGGTGCACTCCTTCTGACTAAGCATACGATGGTACGTGGGCATCGGGTCGAGACTGGAGACCCGCCATGCCATAAATTAGGTCACGACGTTAAGAGGGGAAAACGTTTGATAATTAATCGCCATGCAATGGGGCTGCATGGCCGATATAAGTTGATTCCTATAAAAAGAAGAGAGAGCGTGTTGAAAAGCCTTCAAAGCCCCACATCGGGGTCCGAACAGGTATTCAGAGCCTTATTGGTCACATGTTGACCATTTCCTTATGTGACCCCCTGAAACTCATGTGTTGTGAATTTACTGACACGTCTATAATGAATTTTCAGGAGCTAGGGCTCCTCGCAGGGAATGCCACGTGGAAGCACTCAAGATAATAACTAAATGTCATTGTATCTTTTATCGATGTTACTCACAATAGGGTGTGCCAGTCACGTGTGTTACAATGTGTTCATGTTCATGACTGGGATGGTCTGGACTAACCCAAGGTGCGCTCCTTCTGATCACTAAGAAGACGATGGTGGGCATCGGGTTGAGACTGGAGACCCGCCGTGCCATAAAGGTCGATCACGGCGATAAGAGGGGAAAACATTTGATTAATCCCTAAGCAATGGGGCTGCATGGACGATAAGTCGATTCCTATAAATAGAAGAGAGAGCGTGTTCAAAAGCCTTGGAAGCCCCACATCGGGGTGCGAAAAGGTATTCAGAGCCGTATCGGTCACATGTTCACCATTTCCTTAGGGCAGCTTTGATAGCGGGATTGTCGGGGGGATGGCACAACCCGGGAGAGAGAATCCACCTGTGGGCCTCGCCTCCCCCTCACACATCTTGCGCTAACCGTGCCCGGTTAGCAAAGTGGCCCTTATTGTTCCGTGCCCCCTCAAACTCATGTGTTGTGATTTTACCGACACGCCTATAATGATTTTTCGGGAGCTAGGGCTCCTCGCGGGGAATGCTACGTGGAAGCACTCAAGATAATAATAAAACATCATTATATCTTTTATCGATTTTACTCACAGTAGGGCGTGCCAGTCACTTGTGTGACAATGTGTTCAGGTTCCAAGACTGAGATGGTCTGGACTAACCCAACGTGCGCTCCTTCTGATCACTAAGCAGACGATGGTGGGCATCGGGTCGAGACTAGAGACCCGCCATGCCATAATGGTCGATCACGGTGGTTAAAGGGGAAAACATTTGATTAATCGCCAAGCAATGGGGTTGCATGGCCGATAAGTCGATTCCCCCCATGTCGGGGTGCGAACATGTATTCAGAGCCATATCGGTCACATGTTGACCATTTGCTTATTGTTTCGTGCCCCCTTAAACTCATGTGTTGTGATTTTACCGAAACGTCTATAATGATTTTTCGGGAGCTAGGGCTCCTCGCGGGGAATGACACGTGAAAGATCTTCGATCTTGTGCCAACCTCCTTGAGTCACGTGCACATCATTCGGGGCAGGTGTGGCCATCCCGACCGAACTGGCCATCCCGGCCACGGCTCGGGACGGGACGGTACCATTGCGTACCTATACGGAAAACTATAATATATATATATAACAGAATAAACTAATTCAAATCATATGTTATCTCATTTGGTTAAGTGTTCCACCGTTTGAACGGGTTTCTCCGGGTTCGAATCTCAGCTTCAGCGTAAGGTTTCCATAATTTTTTATTTGTCACCCTTGTGAACCCATTTTATACCGTTAATGGCTATTTGTCACCCTTACGGCTGATAGCCGTCGCCTTAGCATTTTCCTTGTTACACTGAAGCCGTCGCTCTAACTCAATTTTCACCCTTAGCGCTCTATTTGTCGCTGCTGCCTTGAAAATTTTCACCAGTGTTTCCACATTTGTCACCCTTATGCCACTAATTGTGTTGTCGTTTTGCAGCTGTTCATCATGATTAGATAGATAGGTCGATGAACCTACATAATGCATCGACACATCTGAATAGTTTAATGTATTCATTCACACCTTTTTGCTTGTCCTCATGAATATGCATGAGTCTGCATTCTTTGAGTACCTATTGCAATATCTCATGAAGCATATTTTATAAGAGTTTCGAAGGTTAACTCTTAAGGAAGGACATTTTGGTAATTTATCCTATTAAATTGGTAAATAAAGCGGACCTTGTTTTCTTGACTATCTCTCACTTCTAAGCTTTTATTATCGTCTGCTTAATTCAACCTTGGTCAAGCTCTCTCTGCCTCGGTGCATCATCGTCCTTCTCCGTAACTCTCTGAAAACCCTAAGTCTTAGCATCACCTTCATACCTCGATGCACCAGAGGTTTCCCTCTATCTCTCCATCATCCTGTTAAAGTCAAAAACCCACCTCTTCTTGTTTTACCGTTACCCTATCTCCTACAGTATCTCTCTCCGACCTCTCGTCTACTTCAATGTCTTTGCCAACTACAAGAAGCAGAGGAAAGTAGACAGTCTTAGAGAAACAGCCTGGGGCTGATGCATCCGGACGAAAGGAACCTCGGTCCAAGCGATCTTATGACTGAGATGCATCTGCCAGTGGATATCATCAGTCGGAGTCAACTAAGGCAACAAAAAGGAAGGAACAAGAGTGAGATTCACCTGTTAGTAAAATAGGGGCAACTCAGAAAAGAGTTAAGAAGAGTTTAATAAGGATAGAGCTCATAGATGAAGGTGACGAACCAAGTGAAGTAGTGAGAATTTTGTTTCCAAGGTACATTGATATACATGACCACCAACTGCTTGTAATTTTTCTTGAATTAATAGAGATGATTGAATTTCAAGGATGGAAGAAGTTTGTGAGTAAGCATAAAATCTATTATCCCAAGTCGGTGACTGAATTCTATGGAAACCTGAAATATGATGCTAGCATTCCAAAGTTTTGGACTCATGTTAGAGGAGTTGAAATTTAGATCACCAAGCATCTATTGCATGAAGCTCTTAGAATTCCAGAGGGTGGAGCTGAAGAAGTTGGTTTTCTCTATGATAAATTTGAAGCATATTCAATTATGACTGGTTTGCCCAGCAATCCTCAAGATGAAAATAAGACCTACATCAGCAGCTTCAACACCAATCGATTTCCTCCCCTACAAAGGCTGCTACACCACATTTTTACTACAATCATAACACATGATGGTGGTGGTCGGGGTCGACTAACTGTTACCCAAAGATTCCTATTCTACTGCATGTTCAAGAACATCAAGGTATGTTTGCCAGACATGATGATTCCGATAATGGGTTTCTATAAGAATGCTGGAAGACATTTACCATATGCAGTGTAGTTTGTTGTGCCCCTGACTGTTTTGACGAAGATCTTGTATGAAAAAGTCATGTGTCAGATAATATGATTTGCATTGATATATATATGATGAATGTGGGCTTTGAAGGTTAAATTGAATGTTTGATCAATTTGAGTCTTGAGCACTGAGTGTTTCTTATATGGTTTATCATATTCAATTGTATTCCTTTGGATGCGATGATCTTACTATTGAAATCAAGCTTTTCACTTGTGAATCTCGCTTACAAATGGGATGAGTGTTTCTTTTGATATGGATTGGTTTGGAAGCCTGAATTTCTAACTTGAGTTATTGAGATTCATGGCAATTTGAAAATGCAGGATCATTGTGGAGTTTTCACTCAAATTATTCAAGGCCATGGTATGAATACATGTCTAATTGGATTTCAATGTGGATGGATTGATTTTGATTGAAATCAAGTGTTGTTATGTCTATTTGAGTTACACGTCCATATTTGATTGATCTTGTTACGTGGTTCATGAAATGTGGAGTTTCAATTGGATTTATTGAAGTTTTCTGACTATCAGGAAAAGTGTCGACCTCAGGGGTCGACACTTATTTTCACACTCTCTGCCTTGCGTTAAGTGTTAAGAACGTTGGCAGAAAGTGTCTACCCATGAAGTCGACACTTTCACCAGGGTTCTGTTAACTTAGCAAAGTCAGAAGCTTCGGGAAAAAGTGTCGACCTCTGAAGTCGACACTTTCAGGTAAGTTCATTCAATTCTGTGAAAATAGAACCTTCGTGAAAGAGTGTCGATCTCAAGAGTCGACACTTTTCACCACGAATGTTGTTTTGATTCACAGGCTAGAACACTTGGGAAAAAGTGTCGACTCAATGAGTCGACACTTGTTTCACATGTATTGTTTTTATGTGTTCTGGCAGAACTCTCGTGAAAAAGAGTAGACTCTATGAGTCGACACTTTTCCAAGCAACCCGACCAGGATTTTCGGATCTGTTTCGAACCCACTTAATAGAGATCCAATTGGCTTGGTTAATTACTATAACAGCCCTAGGGCATCCACCATGTTTTGCATGTGGTATGTAGAAGATTTGGCAAGGGCTTTTGTGTCTTATTGGCTTTCAATCCCTTTTGTATATAACTCCGCCCTTGTTCGATCGGAAGAAGAATCTTGGAGCTTTTAACGTGTTCATCCTTTTGCTTGCAGGAGAAGAAGGAGTCGCACCCTGCTGGAGGAGAAGGAAGGCTACACCGAGTTCATGCCTCACGAGCCCAAGCCAAGATCGGGAGGCCGCGGTCTGCGTCCTCTTCATCCACTGCTTCGGGCGTTCATATCTTCAACACCGGCTTCTTCCATCCCTCGGTTCCATCATTCTAATGCTACCTTTTTTAATCTCTGAGTTTGTTTAAGGATTTATGGGGAAGATCATGTGTGCTATTATATCTTGTGCTTAGATTCCTATTCTCAGACTGGGCTTTGTATTTCCATCTTATTTTCATCTTTAAGTGATTTCGGAGCCTACTCCGAGTGTGTGTGGGGTTTCTCGTCGTCGAGCGAGAACCCACGTGTGTGGGGCCGTCGTGCCCGTGTGTGGTGGTTACTGTCGTCGTGTAGCGTGTTTTGGTGAAATCCTCTCGAGGTGAGAGGGGTGGACGTAGGACAACACTTGGTGCATCCGAACCACCTAAAAATCACTGTGCTGTGGTTTGCTCTTTATGTGGTTGAATGATATTTCCTATCCGTTCATATTACGAGTGTGAGTCGGTGAGACGAGAGTTTGGTTAACTGTCTGATCGTACATTGTTATCGGAGTGATTATATTTCTACACTAGAAAGTTGTGAGGGTTTGCTTGTTTATCATTCATTCGTTTTAATTAAGCTTGATCTAGGTTTTATTTACCATCTCTGTGGTTTAATTTAATTAAGTCTAAAATTTTGTAGAAAGGGTGGGCAATCAATTCACCCCCCTCTCAATTGCCTCCTAACCGGGCCAACAATTGGTATCAGAGCCTCAGCTCTGTTTTCATCTAGAAACCTAGCGGTTTAGAGAGATCTGTTAGGAATGGCCAACAATCTCAACAAGGGGTTAATGCCTGAAGGGCATTCTATTCACAGGCCACCTTTCTTTGATGGTAGTAACTACCCTTACTGGAAGAATAGGATGACCGTCTTTTTACGTGCTCAAAGTCATGAAATATGGACTGTCATTAGGAATGGTCCATATGTTTTACACCCTGATGAGGATAGGTGGGATGATGTTAGTATTAAGAAAGCCAATGTGAACTTTAATGCTTTAAATATTATTCAGTGCGCTATTCACCCTAACGAGTATGCTCGTGTCTCCATGTGCAGCAGCGCAAAAGAAATGTGGGAAAAGCTCAAGCTTATCTACGAAGGTACCACAAAAGTGAAGGAGACGAAGGCCAACATGTTAATCCGTGACTACAAGCTATTTCACATGAAAGAGGAAGAAAATATCTCTGAGATGTTCACACGTCTCATGGAGATCACAAATGGGTTGAAATCACTCGAAAGAGAATTCAAGGACACCGATTTGGTAAGGAAAGTGCCGAGATCCCTATCACCAAGCTAGCACACCAAGGTGACTGTGATAAAGGATTCTAAAGATTTGTCTACCCTCACCGTGGATGCACTCATAGGGTTGTTAATGGCCTATGAGATTAACATTAAAAGAACGGAAGAGGACACAAAGAAGAAAAAGTCTGTTGCATTGAAAGCTTACTCGGAAACAATTTCAAGCCAAGAGGATTCTATGGGAACAACCAACGATGAAGAGGTTGCCATGTTAACAAGAAGAGTAAGACAGTTCTTACGCCAAAGAAGACGATTTGGTGGAAAATTCAAGAAAGGAAAGAGGCAGCCGAAGCAAAGAAACGAACCATCAAAAGCGGCTGAAGTGATGTGCTACGAATGTAAGAAGATGGGGCACATGCGAGGTGAATGCCCCGAGCTGCAAAAGAAGAAAGGAAGGATGGTGAAGGGCAAGAAGCCCAAAGCGATGAAGGCCACGTGGAGCGATGAGAATGAGGTTGAGTCCACGTTCGATGATGAAGAAGACATTGAGGAACTGGTGAAGGACATGTGCCTTATGGCCAGGAGCGATCAGGACAGGTAATCTCTGACTCAGAGCTAATTACCAATGAACAATGGGAGCTTGCCTATGAGGAATTAGATGAAATGTACAAAAGAATGAAAAATAAAAATATAACTCTAAAGAAGAAAATCCATGAAATCGTGTATTCATCTAATTCATGTGAGAAATGTAGTTTGCTTGACATGCAAGTTAAAAACTTCAAAAATGCAAATGATATTTTGGAATCTAAATTGGTTTTGTTTGAAGATGAAATTGCATGCCTAGAAGTAGAAAAGAACAATGCTTTTAAACTCAAAAATGAAATTCAAGAAAGGCATGACTTGTTGAAAAAGGAATTGGAAGAATTAAATGTTAAGCTGATTGAATGTGAGAAAGTGAAAGAAATATTGAACAGCGAAAATGAAAGTCTCATTAGTGAAATTGAAAAAGTGAAGAATGCTAGTGAGAACATGTTGAAAGGAAAAGAAAAATAAAGTGTGAAGAGTTCACAATTTGTGCATGGCAACAAGAATGGTTTTCACTATGCTGTTAAAAATTCATTTCATCATGGAGAATGTTCATACACACACCACGATACATCAGCTGTTAATTATAGTTTCCCTCCACTTTTATGAATGTAAATAACAGAAGAAATTTTGGTAGGAAGAGACCCACTTGTTTTTACTGTGGGAAGATAGGGCATGACATGTACATATGCCAGTTAATACAATATGATGATGACATGTTTTTAAGTAAATACAATCAATCTTTTGGAAATGCTAACATCACGGGACCCAAGCTGGCTTGGGTACCCAAATCAAAATTAGCATGGTTGCTTATTGGTGCAGGTCTACATGAAGGCTGGAGAGAATAAATGGTACCTAGACAGCGGATGCTCCAGGCACATGATCGGGAATAAACAACTTTTTACAGACCTTGCAAAGAAAAATGGCGGTCCCATAATTTTTTGTGGACAGGACAGAGGTAAGATAATTAGAATTGGGAGAATTGGTAAGGATCTCAACCATTGTATTGAAGATGTTTCACTTGTTAGAGGTCTTCGCCATAACTTGCTAAGTATTAGTCAACTCTGTGACAAGGGTCACAAGGTTATTTTTGAGTCTTCTCACTGCACCATTGTCGATGCTAACTTACATGAATTCAAATTCTTAGGAGTGAGGAGTAACAACACTTACCAGGTTGACTTTGATGAAATTGCTTCTGAAAAATTATGTTTAGTTGCTAACAAAGCTGAAGATGTCTGGTTGTGGCATCGTCATCTTGGGCATGCCAGTCTTAATGTCATTAGGAAGCTGAATCGTCATGGTTTAGTTAGAGGTCTTCCTAGTTTAAATTTTGTATCATCAAAACTTTGTGAAGCATGTAATAAAGGTAAACAAATCACAACTTCTTTTAAATGAGAAAATATTGTTTCAACAAAAAAACCCCTTCAATTGTTGCATCTGGATTTGTTTGGTCCCACCAGGACACGCAGTCTTGGAGGGAAGCTTTATGGTTTCGTGATTGTCGATGATTTCTTGCAATATGCATGGGTATTGTTTCTAGCCAACAAGAGTTATACTTGCAATGAATTCATTGACTTCTGTGCTAGAGTTCAGAATGAAAAAGGCTATTCAATTCAGAAAATTCAAAGTGACCACGGAAGAGAATTTGAAAATCACGAGTTTGATGAATTTTACAGGAAGTAGGGGTACGAACATTAATTCTCATCACCTAGAACCCCGTAACAAAACGGAGTGGTCGAGAGGAAAAATAGGACGCTCGTGGAGATGGCATGTACCATGCTTGCGGAGAACGGTCTTCTACGGTACTTATGGGCAGAGGCAGTGAACAATGCCTGCTACATCACAAATCGAGCAATGGTAAGACCGATCCTTAAGAAAACTTCTTACTAGCTATACAAAGGTAAGAAACCCAACATATCACATTTTAAGCCATTTGGATCTATATGTTGCATTTTGAATAATGGTAAAGACTATCTTGAAAAATTTGATGCGAAGAGTGATAAAGGGATTTTCCTCGGGTACTCTCTGTCATCTTGAGCTTACCGTGTTTATGACACTACAACACTTGTTGTCGAGGAAAGTCCACATGTTGTTGTTGATGAATATACTATGAGGAAGTCGAATGATAATGATCATTTTATTGTTACAGGTGAGAATGAAATTGAAAAGGGAGAGTCGAGCAAACAAGGTGAGGCAGCAAATCAAGAGAAAGAAAAGGAACAAGAAGAGGAAGCGGAACAAGAGCAACATCTGAACCTTCCACATCAATGGACCAAGCATAAGGACCATCCATTGGACAATGTGATCGACGGTGTGGATGAAGGAATTAGAACGCGGGCTTCAATGAGGGAAGTTGAAATTCATGATAACTTAGCTTTAATTTCTAGCATTGAGCCTAAGTCTTTAGATGATGCTTTGAATGACAATTCTTGGGTTCTCGCCATGCAAGAAGAACTACACCAATTCCAAAGGAATCGGGTGTGGTTCCTCGTGCCCCAGCCTGATAACCATCCTATAATCAGAACTAAGTGGGTTTTCTGGAATAAACTTAGTGAAGATGGGGTGGTATCGACGTCGAAAAATGTCGATGAGGATCATACGGCATGCACGTCTCGACACTCGAGAGCAAGCCGAAGATGGAAACACCGAATAAACCTCGTGCGTCGCCCGATCAGGATGAGAACTTGCTTGGTGGTCCGCTACCCGTTAAGGAAGCCCCCCAGGCGGAAGACGCGGCCACAAATCTCCGACCGATCGTGCCGAGAGCTGAATCAGAGAAAAACATCGGGAACTCCGGCATAGTCTCGGCATATGCCGGAAGTCACGCAAAGCCTTGGATCGAGCCCCAGAAGCTGCGAACGAAAAATTACGGAAGCCATGCATCACGACTAAAACATTCCAAGGACGCCAACGTTCATATAAGTAGCCGCGACTTCGAAAAGAATTCATTCGGTGCTTAAAACGGCGCGACAAGGCCCTTAGTCGGCGCGCCCCCTTGTGTTGCATTAAAACGGCGCACCCCTCCTTGCTTTGGTCATCCGACACGCTCCTGGTTGAAGGGGTCATCCCCCTTTGATGCTTAAAATGGCGCCCCTCCTTGATTTGGTCATCTGGCGCGCTTCTGGTTGAAGGGGCCATCCCCCTTTGATGCTTAAAATGGCGCCACACTTGCCTGGAAGCTAAACCAGCGCGCCAACTGCACTTAGGTTTAAACCGGCGTGGGCACTGTTCCATCGCACCGGTTTAACCCCATCCTGTCCCGTCGGCATACCGATGCTCTGTTTTGCATCATTATGGCGTGCAGAGAACATTGAATGCCCGACCCTCTGCTTCTACCTCCGTTCGACAGCACAGGAGCGGCAGCGGCGAAGCAACCCCTGCAGACCTGCGACCATCTCATCCTCAGACGAACAGCAGCGTACGGCGCGAACCGGCATCGTCCAGTGCACCATGTCAACTCCGAGCTTTGTCACGGATGAGGTGGAAGTGGCAGGAACCTCCCAGGCGAGCCATTCTATAAAAAGGGGGATTACTATGAAAACAAGGAGAGGCTGGAGACTCCGACCCCGACTGCCCATTTTTGGAGGAAAAGGCGCTCGACTGTGTGCATTGAAGGGAAGAAGGAAAAGAGAGAAGGAGCTCTGTCCACCGACGCCGGTAAGGTGAAGAAAAAGATAGAGAGAGTGTGTGAGAGAGGGAAGGTGAGTCCGGAGGGGGGGGGAGCTTGTGCTCCATCCCCTCTCCCCCACCGGTGCATCTCCTTCATCCCCCTCCGATGTATTTCCCCTTTCCTTCTGGATGGTCCTTCCTGTGTCTAAACCTTCCCCGTTTGTGTGGATGAATAAAAGAGAAGAGTTTTCTTTTTGCAAGCCTAATCTTCCTCGTGTAACCTCCGCTTCCTTTCTTCACTCTCCGATCATCCCGGGCCTTTGAGGTCTGCCTCTCCGTGGCATGACACTCAAAGGAGCCCTCTGACGGATGAACATTCATTGCCCTTGTGGCAAACATTCGCCCCACCCTGAAGATTAGCGCCCGTGAGTCGTGGTCGCTCTCGCAGGCTGGCCCTCGAGCGTTCCACACTCATACTTGGGCTAACAGACCGGCATGAGGCCGTTCCGCATTTTGAGAGTTTACCCGGGAGTAATCCGTGTGGTGGCTTTCGCTTCTCTCTCGCAAGTCCCAGTCCGGGGAGGTGCTACCGGATTTTCGTCAAGGCCAAGAACATACAGGAACACTCAAGAACAAACTAAACGTTTAATTTCACATACAGCAACTTCTGTGAACAACCACTGAACCTCTGTGAACAAACCCCCCCCCCCCAAATAAAACACTTAAACCTCATGCTCACTCACCTGAACAAACCATCAACGATGCTTAAACCTTCATCCTATTGATCTATGGTGTCAATTGAACAATCAATCTAACTTGTGATCCCTCTGCATGCCAGAGAATCAAGGATAGAAAGCAAAACAAGTCCACAGAACGAATAAAAACTCAGGAGATGCTGTCCCAGCGTGGCCTAATCCGGCGCGGTCACTATTCCACCGCGCCGGTTTAACACCACTCTCATAACCCCAATCTCCCAATTGAACCTTAAAACGGCGCGCTCCCACTCCTCTATACATCTTAAAACGGCGCGCCCCTTGCCTATTCCTAATACGGCGCGCTGTCCTGCTTACCTCCCAAATACGGCGCGCCCCCTCCCTTGCACATCCTAATCCGGCGTGGCCTTAACCGACGCACCCTCCTCATTGAACCCTTCAAACGGCGTGATTCCTGTGCACCTAACACCCTTAAAACGGCGCCCCCCACTTGTCCATTCCATACCCGGCGCGCCCCCCCTATCCATCCTTAATCCGGTGCACCTGCTTAATACAAAAGGGGAATAAACAAGCAAAAAATAATAATAAAAGGTCAATAATGTTAATAAAGAATAAAAGAAACTCTATCACCCGTACTTTAATTAAGCAGGTCGATCCGCGTGAGAGGCCACACGTTGGCGAGTTTGGGCTTCATACTTGACAATTCACTCCCCCGGACTGGGTGCAAAGAGAAAATCAATGATGCCTTATGGTATCGGACGTGGACCTCGGAACCCCCGACATGGTCATGATCCGAACACATCTCGGGCCAATAGTTCGTTAACTCGACCCGCTTCTCCCGGGATCTAATCCCATAACCCCACATTAAACTTGTTGTGTCTACGCCATACATTTGCACGGTTTTATCGTCATCTTCGATGCTTCAAACGTGGACTCACGTCCGAACAATGAATGGTCCGACCGTGACCGACATGCATGCATACCTTGGAACCTTCGTTTCCCCAGACTGTGTGTGAAGAGAAAAGCAATGACGCCCCATGGCATCGGACGTGGACCTCGGGAACCCCGTTATGGCCATAGTCCGAAACCATCTCGGGCCGATAGTTCATCAGCTTGACCTACCTCTATCGGGATCCAATCCCGCATCCACATTAAACTTGACGTATCCACGGCAGATATCTGTACAGCTTTGTCGTTATCTTCGATGCTTCAAATTTGGACTCTCGTCCGAACAGTGTATGGTTTGTTAGTGACCGACATATATCCCGAGATCTAATCTCGTGCTTGCATTAAACTTGCCATACTCACGGCAGACATTTGTACGGGTTTATTTCCGTTTACGTCTTCAATACGGATCTTTGTCCGAACATAAAATGGTCCATGAATGACCAACAAAATCTGAATGGAACGAGATGGCTCTCGTCTTCCCCAAACCCTACGTGTGGGAATATCAATAAGACCTTCGTGAGTCACGTCTGGACCTCGGGTTCGCCCCAACCATGGTCATCGCCTGGCCCACATCTAGGCCTATAGCCAGCTATCTCTATATACGTCTTTGTTTTGGAATCTAGTCCCGGGACACTTTCCCGCTGCCCCTCGACACCGGAAACATTGACGATGCCCACGCGAGCCTGACTTCGACCACGGGGGGCCCACCGTAGTATGGTCGTAGTTTGATCTTGCACCGGGCCGACAAACTTATTGGTTTCCGACCCCTCTAACTGGGATTTAACTGAATATTTCTCGTTCCTCCGAACAACAAATTTGTCGCATCGCAACATACATATGCTCCGATTTTCCCATGACGATTACGCGTTTCTCAAGCCTGACACTCGTCCGAACATCAAATTGTCAACACACGACCGACATGATCTCAAATGCTTTCTTCTCACCCTCGTACGGGGATTTCAATGCTTCCTAATAGACTTTTCATGTAACTAATTTTCTGGCCATGAGGCCCCTTTTCCCGACGATTAATCAAGGGTGTTCCCCTCTCCGAGGGAATGTAAATGACGCCGTGACCTTTATGGCACGGCGGGTTTTGGTCCCGACACGAACCACACAATCGTCTAATTAGTCAGATCGAGCGCATAATAAATCGTCACTTTGTGACTGGCACGCCTACGCACTTAATAAACGAATAAACCCACCAAATAAACCGACCTAAAGGAACAGACGAACGAGCGTGTCGAAAAGTGCGTCCATAGGTGGTTGTGAGGAATAAGGCAAGGTTAGTAGCCAAGGGCTACTCCCAAGAATTTGGCATTGATTTTTATGAATCATTCACTCCTATGGCTAGATTAGAAGCCGTTAGAATTTTACTTGCTTATGCTTGTCACAGGAACATCAAGCTATTTCAAATGGATGTGAAGAGTACCTTCCTCAACGAGATTATCAAGGAAGAAGTGTACGTCGAACAACCACCGGGCTTCGAGGATGAAACATATCCGGACCACATCTATAGATTGGATAAGGCACTGTATGGATTAAAACAGGCTCCCCGAGGATGGTATGATCGTTTAAGTTCATTTCTTATTGATAATGGCTTCAAACGAGGTAATATAGATCAGACGTTGTTTACAAAAACTTGTGAAGAACATTCCTTAATTGTTCAAGTTTATGTAGATGACATAATTTTTGGAGCCTCTAATTTGAAGATGAATGATGAATTTTCCCAACTCATGCAGGGAGAGTTCGAGATGAGCTTGATGGGCGAGCAGAGCTTTTTCTTTGGATTACAAATAAAGCAACTGGATGATGGCATTTTCATCAACCAGAAGAAGTACACATAAGAAATCGTGAAGAAATTCCAACTTGAGACTGCCAAACCCTTTACAACACCCATGTCCACCTCACAGAAAATGGAAGAAGAAAAAGGTAACAAAATCGATCAAAAAGTTTTTAGGGGTATGATTGGTTCACTACTATACCTGACTGCTAGTAGGCCTGACATCCATTTTAGTATCTGTCTCTGTGCAAGATATCAATCTTGTCCCAGTGATTCTCATTTGTCGGCTGTGAAAAGAATCTTCAAGTATTTGAATGGTACAATTGACATTGGTTTGTGGTATCCAAAGAAAAATTCATTTGATTTATATGCTTTCTCTGACTCTGATTATGCTGGATGTAAAATGGATTGTAAAAGCACAAGCGGTCACTATCAGTTTCTAGGGGGCTGCATGGTTTCATGGGCCTCAAAGAAATAACATTGTGTGGCTTTACCAACTACCGAAGCCGAATATGTGGCTGCTGGTAGTTGTGCGGCTCAAGTGCTGTGGATCCAACATCAATTTCTTGATTTTAGTTTTT
This sequence comes from Amorphophallus konjac, assembly GCA_022559845.1. Classification (NCBI taxonomy): domain Eukaryota; kingdom Viridiplantae; phylum Streptophyta; class Magnoliopsida; order Alismatales; family Araceae; genus Amorphophallus; species Amorphophallus konjac. The sequence goes on from JAHNEJ010003123.1 coordinate 58,772, forward strand.
GTTTGAAAAACACTCCCATCATGTGTGATAACACGTTTGTAATAAATCTGTCCAAAAACCCTATTCAACAGTCTCGTACAAAACACATTGAGGTTAGACACCATTTCATATGAGATCATATAAATAAAGGCGATTTTGAGCTAGTTTTTGTTGATACAAAAAATCAACTTGTAGATATCTTTCCAAAACCTTTAAATTCTGATCAGTTTTATTTTCTTAGGAGAGAATTAGGAGTGTGCAGGTTAGATAGTTAATTCTTTTGAGCTGAATTGTACATACACACTTTTTACAATTTCTCATAAAGAAATTGTTCATACTACTTTATCTTTTGCACATAAGAAGTTTTTCTATAGCATATACACTTCAAATCTTGCCTTTTGTGGATATCATAGTGAATAACAATTTGGTTTTCATATATGTTTTTATCTTCTCGCATCCGCATGTACATAAATGCATATACTTCATATTCGTGTGCATGAATGCCATGATTCATCGGTATATCAAATGTCGATTACCGAAGGTTGGAACAAGTCCAGCTGGAAGCTTTCCCTATGCGTGAGTTTGGTCTTCGGACCTACGTTCTCCGCCACGTACCGGTAATCAATCTGCTTGATAATACCATTTTGATATGTGCTTGAGTGTATATAGATTTCACACCTTTCAATTTTGATATCTCCTATGACCTTACTCCCTTGCTAAATAAAAATGCCTTGATGTAGACATGTTGTTACATGGCGCATATTAAGGGGGATGTTTTTGTTATAATAGTGCATACACTTAGGGGGAGACATCACAGTGAATAGGCTAATTCATCTCTTACATTCTATGCAATTTCTCACACAATTTGCACGTTTGAGTTAATGATTCTAACTAATAAGGATTTCACTTATTCTACTTAACACATTTAAGGGCTCTAGATCCCCTACATAGAAATCACGTCACTTGTGAGGAAAAAGCTATCAGCCCTGTCAAAAATTTCAATAAGTGTGATTTGACATCGAGTAAATCGGGAATCCCCCCTGAAATAAAAGAGGAAACTCGCATTAAAAAGTGTCATATCCACATAATCATAAGTGACGATACTGAGTAACAGGGAAATGCCCCAGAAACAAAGGGCATGACTCGTGTCAAAAGGGTAGTCATCTTCGCTGAAAAATAAAAAATAATTTTGGGGTTGTGCGAAGCTACCAAAAGTCGAGCACGGTGTATGGAAGTGTAGGGAGGAAAAGTTCCTACTTGTGTTTTTTAGAATATTTATAAATCTATACTATCTAGACTTCATTGCTCATACTTCACATATACAACTATGGAGTGATTGTACAAATGTACATCTTGAATCAGTCATATTTCATGAGTCTTGCAGTACCACTTCTTGTAAGCACTACCCTTTTACTATTGCTCATGAAACTCATGTTCTCGGTCTATAGCATATTTCTTAACCTGTTCATAGAGAACATGCTTGCTATCTTATAGAATAATGAATGCATATGTGCTTGCCTGCTCATTCCATGCTTTCGATATGCATCTCATAGAGTTAACTGTGCATATTAAGGCTTTACTTCCATGGTTTTAATAATCCCCTATTTGACTCTGACAAAAAGGGGGAGAAATGGAATCACAGCAGCTTGGCCTTTGCATGAAGTTCAGTGTCTTTACATGATGTTTACTTGGCAGGCTTGCTTGTGTCTTTGACAAAAAGGGGGAATTAAATGTTTGAGAGTTAAATCTTTGAATGGTTGCATGTTGATTATGCAATTTCTGAATGGAATTCATGCATCTTGTATGCATGAGAAAATACTTGTTTTGGTTCAAAGAATGTCATCTTTCATGCAAATCTTATTATTTTTTCAATGATTTTTTCTTCGTCAAAAAGGGGGAGATTGTTGTGCCCCGGACTGTTTAGACGAAGATCTTGTATGAAAAAGTCATGTGTCAGATAATATGATTTGCATTGATATATATATGATGAATGTGGGCTTTGAAGGTTAAACTGAATGTTTGATCAATTTGAGTCTTGAGCACTGAGTGTTTCTTATATGGTTTATCATATTCAATTGTATTCCTTTGGATGAGATGATCTTACTATTGAAATCGAGCTTTTCACTTGTGAATCTCGCTTACAAATGGGATGAGTGTTTCTTTTGATATGGATTGGTTTGGAAACCTGAATTGCTAACTTGAGTTATTAATATTCATGGCAATTTGAAAATGCAGGATCATTGTGGAGTTTTCACTCAAATTATTCAAGGCCATGGTATGAAGACATGTCTAATTGGATTTTAATGTGGATGGATTGATTTGGGTTGAAATCAAGTGTTGTTATGTCTATTTGTGTTAAAAGTCCATATTTGATTGATCTTGTTACGTGGTTCATGAAATGTGGAGTTTCAATTGGATTTATTGAAGTTTTCTGACTATCAGGAAAAGTGTCGACCTCAGGGGTCGACACTTATTTTCACACTCTCTGCCTTGCGTTAAGTGTTAAGAACGCTGGCAGAAAGTGTCGACCCATGAAGTCGACACTTTCACCAAGGTTCTGTTAACTTAGCAAAGTCAGAAGCTTCGGGAAAAAGTGTTGACCTCTAAAGTCGACAGTTTCAGGTAAGTTCATTCAATTCTGTGAAAATAGAACCTTCGTGAAAAAGTGTCGCCCTCAAGAGTCGACACTTTTCACCACGAATGTTGTTTTGATTCACAGGCCAGAACACTTGGGAAAAAGTGTCGACTCAATGAGTCGACACTTGTTTCACATGTATTGTTTTTATGTGTTCTGGCAGAACTCTCGTGAAAAAGAGTAGACTCTATGAGTCAACACTTTTCCAAGCAACCCGACCAGGATTTTCGGATCTGTTTCGAACCCACTTAATAGAGATCCAATTGGCTTGGTTAATTACTATAACAGCCCTAGGGCATCCACCATGTTTTGCATGTGGTATGTAGAAGATTTGGCAAGGGCTTTTGTGTCTTATTGGCTTTCAATCCCTTTTGTATATAACGCCGCCCTTGTTCGATCGGAAGAAGAATCTTGGAGCTTTTAATGTGTTCATCCTTTTGCTTGCAGGAGAAGAAGGAGTCGCACCCTGCTGGAGGAGAAGGAAGGCTATGCCGAGTTCATGCCTCACGAGCCCGAGCCAAGATCGGGAGGCCGCGGTCGGCGTCCTCTTCATCCACTACTTCAGGCGTTCATATCTTCAACACCGGCTTCTTCCATCCCTCGGTTCCATCGTTCTAGTGCTACCTTCTTTAATCTCTGAGTTTGTTTAAGAATTTATGGGGAAGATCATGTGTGCTATTATATCTTGTGCTTAGATTCCTATTCTCAGACTGGGCTTTGTATTTCCATCTTATTTTCATCTTTAGATGATTTCAGAGCTTGCTCCGAGTGTGTGTGGGGTTTCTCGTCGTCGAGCGAGAACCCACGTGTGTGGGGTTGTCGTGCCCATGTATGGTGGTTGCTGCCGTCGTATAGCGCGTTTTTGTGAAATCCTCTCGAGGTGAGAGGGGTGGACATAGGACGGCACTTGGTGCACCCGAACCACTTAAAAATCAGTGTGCCGTGGTTTGCTCTTTATGTGGTTGAATGATATTTCCTATCTGTTCATATTACAAGTGTGAGTCGGTGAGACGAGAGTTTGGTTAACTGTCCGCTCGTACATTGTTATCCGAGTGATTATATTTCTACGCTGGAAAGTTGTGAGGGTTTGCTTGTTTATCATTCATTCATTTTAATCAAGCTTGATCTAGGGTTTATTTACCATCTCTGTGGTTTAATTTAATTAAGTCCAAAATTATGTAGAACGGGTGGGTAATCAATTCACCCCCCTCTCAGTTGCCTCCTAACCGGGCCAACATAGTTGACTGCAGTATTCAAGAGAATAAAGATTCTGTTGAAAATTGAAAAATTCAAGGAAATCCCCATGTCAAATATCTATACAATGGATTTTATTGAAATGTATATGAAATTTAAAAAGGTCGGAGGTAAGATTTTATGGCAATTACCTAGGGATAATCCACCACAAGTGGTTGAGCTGTCTCAACATCTACCTGAGTAGCTGGAACAACAACTTGATCAACCTGAAGAACAAGCTCAACAGATGGAGCAGCAGGTTGAGCAAATGCAACAGTAGCCGCAAGAACAAGAACAACAGTAGCAATCAGAACAATAACATTACTTAGATTTTCAACTACAGCAGCAAGTGCTAGAATAGCAACAGCAGTAGCTAGAGCAGTAGTAGCTAGAATAGGAGCAACAATGAGAAATTAAACAAGAAATGGCTGAGGCTCAACTGGATCATCAAGAACCCCAAGCATCACTGGAACACCAACCGCAGAACATCCCTCCTGCGAGACAAGATATAACTGCAGATCCTCAAACCTCTCGAGCTTCTACATCATCTGTTCAAGAGACATGCACTCTCTTTCGTTTCGTATCTGCACAATTTTGGATTCTACATTCTACATTGAAAGAACAGTCAAACTACTTTGAGCATCAGATGATTCAGTTCAGAGGAGAAGTAAACTCAACAATGAGAGAAATGTCAAAAAAAATTGATCAGAAATTGACTCATCTTAGGATGGAAGTGAACGGTAGAATTGCTAAAATCAATAATGACAGGACACGTGCCAATAGGAATTTTCACAAACTAGTCCAAGATATTCAAGGAGTCCTTGGAGTTGCTGGAAATCAGATTGGTAGGTTGACTGACAGATTCAACCGTCACGATGACAAGTTATTCACCGCTGTAGAATATTTTCATGAAACCAGATAACAACACAATCGTCTTGTCAGGAATTATGATCATATGACAGACAAATTATAGAAGATTATAAATGACATTAAATACATGGTTGAAGTATTCAAGGATCATTACCCTCAGCCAACTTTTGAAGACCAAGCAGACAGATGGTCGCCTGGTTTGGCTCTAGTGTCACCCTTGTTATGTCCCCTGGTTTTGATGATAACAAACCATAGTTCATTGTTGGATCCTTATGGTATGATTAATGATTTTGTTTAAGTTGTGGTTTGGACAAGCTTAGGTGAAGGACTCTCAAGTGTCGACCTGTCACTTGGACGTGTCGACACGCAAAGAAGAAACCATCTTTGAACCGTTTCTGTTTGAGCTCCGGAGTGAGCAGAGTGTCGACTCCTTGTGCAACGTGTCGACACGTCTAGTAGAAAAGTGTGGTTCAACCATTTCTATTTGGGTTCTGTTTGGCACAACGTGTCGACACCCTGTAAAGAGTGTCGACACCTCGGTTCAACGCAGCGGACTTCATCTCTATCTGGCGCACATGCCCCGACACTTCCAAGAGAAGCCACGACATAGAGGCTCGAGCCGCACGCAAGGGTGGCGCATGCGTCGACACACGGCCATCGAAGTGTCTACTTGCTTTGCTTGGAAGCCATGTTTCTTCAAGATTTTAATGAGATGTGCTGACACCTTGTCTGGAAGTGTCGACACCTTCATATTCACCCAGAATGGATCTGAAATAAGAAGCATCTACTTTTCAAGATCCGGAACCGGTCGTGGAGGATCCGATCGCACTTAAAAATGCTTCTGGAAGCTTACTTTGTCAGAAGATCTGATTGGCTAGCAGAATAATCCTCCAGACACATGTACATTTGCTGATTTGGTTCCCCACCTACCCACATACTAGCCAACATGGCAGAAAAGGATAAGGGAGCTGTTCAAGTAAAAGAAGTAATGGGAATGTGATGTCCTACGCATGGGGTTTGCAGAAGAAAAGGCTGGAGATTTTGTGAGCCACAAATATACAAGGGCGAGCAAGCTCTAGTTTCCTGAATGTAGAAGCAGAGAGAAGAAGGAGAAGAACAAGAGAAGGAGAGAAGAGCAGTGAAGAAGCTTGCTCTGGGAGATATCTCCTTCCTTGTGTTGCTGCCGTGACAGCAACGCAGCAGGCCATCTTCTTCACCTCAGGAGCTCTCACAGCAAGGGAGATAGCATCTGTTTGAAGGATCATCAGGTGCCCTTCAAAGATGGGAAGCAAGTTCATCGTTTTCTCTTGTGGTCGTGGTGAAGAACTAGGAAGAAGAAGAAGAGAATCCAGGCGTCATCATGTTTCTCCCAGACATGAGTTTTCTCTCCCATAAAACTTCATAGCCATACTTTGTCTGTGTCACGCCCTGAGCCTTTAATTACATCGGAAGACTAGCTCGAGGAACGTGAACAGCCGGCATGGTAAGCCCCTTGCAAGCAAGAATGATCAGAGCGCAAGATAATTACACACATAAATGCAATTACACAATATTTACTCAAACTTCAACTTATTTCATTAATAATCAAATTAAATACTCAATTACAATCACTATTTCAACTTTCTTCATCATAATAGACTCAAGAAATAAGAAAATTACATAGACTCAATCTAAACATGTAGACTTCCTAAGTCTTCACTCATTCTTCATTCACTCTCGGACCCGTTATTTGAACGTTCCGAATCCGATCCTGACTCACTTCCATATCCTGAAAAGATTAGAAATAGGTAATGAGCACACTTGCCCAGTAGGTATCTTCGCATCAACATGACGGCACTATTAAAGTAATTAGCATTTTTGCTCTACAGGAATAAGGTAAAATCATGCGAATGCGATAAATTACAAGTAACCAAAGTAACAAGATGAGCATGTAAAATAGAATGAACAAGTATGAACTAGCAAGAATGTAATAAGAATGGCCTTTCATGAGCAAGAATGTACTGGCAAGTTCACATACTCATCACCTAAACATCTTTTGCTTATGAGCAAGTATTTGGTGAATTTCTATGGAATATCATATAACAAGCAAGAAAGTCAAGTACGTGTATCTTCATGATGTCCGTGGATCTTCACTTATTTATAGAGAAAGTACTCCCAGCGTAATACGACGCTAGTAGTATCATATCCCATGGTTTATAATAGTATGTTTCCGATAATCAGCCATGGGGACTAGCATAGAGCCCTTGAACACAATCAGTGCTCGAACCGCATCTTCACATATAAATCAAGCTACTTCCATGTTTCAAGCAATAAAATATGGCCAGTAATATAACAAGTTCAATAAGTTCTTGATAATAATAATTCAATGAATGAACGTTTCAATTAAGAACATGAGAGATCAAGAATGACTTAAAACAAGGTTATGCTCATGGAAATAATTCAGTAGCATAACGGTACATTCCTTATTTTTCCATAATTAAATTAAGTATCTTGAACAATATGACTAGTCCTAGACCATCAATAATCCATCTAGGAACTTTGGAATATCAACCCTTAGGTCAAGCCTCGGGTTAAAACACTCAAGAACTGTGATGGTCAATCAATGGGCCGTTACATGGTCGTGATGATCTATCATTGATATGTTAGAACGACTGAATCCAGAAATAATAAAACGGACTCAGTAAATGTGACGGTCATATATTAGGCCGTTATATGAGCATGACGGTCTAATATGGATCCGTTACATATCTAGAACCAGAAACATTGATAGTGCTTTTCTAACAATTGGTCTTTCATGGTACAACCAACTCGGCGTCCTAGTGGGAATCCCAGGCTCGCAGAGAATTACGGAGGCCTTGAAACCAGATTTCCTAGTCTATTGGAAGGAATATCCAATAGAGAGGTCCTCAAGTTCAAGAATATGTTCCTATAGTGCAAAGTGTGAACTAATGGTCATATACTGGAATATATGCTATGTACTTAAAGAAATTGACTCTATAGAAAAGAATGTGTAACGATGTGAAACCATGATAAAAACTCCGTCATTACATCATTTAAAATCATAGTGTAAATACAAAACTATAGAGTTAAACTTAATGAAATTAACATATGCTTGAAATAACTAGAGATGCTTGTAAACATGCAATTTCTTATCAAGAATCAATTAATAAACTCAAGGTCATGAAATCAGGTCAAAACTTAGATAACTAGGCTTATTTATAAGTAAGTTTGACTGTCCTCAGTCTTGTCTTGGGTTGACAGAAAATAGCACTCTGACGGTCTAAGCTAGACGCGTTATACATCTGTGACGGTTTATCATGGGGCCGTTACAGTATTGTGACGCACTTACTTTGGTCCGTCAGTGTAATACCTCGATTTATTTATTGAGCTTTTATTGAATAAAATTTGAAATAAAATAGATTAATGCTTGAATTTTGGAATTAAATATTTAATTCCTTAGGAAATAGGATAAGTGAAATTTTGACTACCTTATAAAAATCTAGAAAAATAGTAACTGGGTAAAGGACCATTTATTTAACAACTTTGTCTTCTGTGGTCGACCCAGCAAAAATCCGTAACTAGGGCTAATTAGAGGATTAAACTCAAAGTTCACACTTACCTAACTCTTACCTAACCTTAACTTAAACCGTCGAATTAGAGCTTAATACTCAACCAAATGACCCCAAATCGGTGGCAAATGAAAGGCCACGATCTAAGGATCATTTCCCCTCTATCAATCGAGCAAAACCCTAACCCTAGAGTGTGGTGGCGGCCGAGCTTTGACTAGGTCAAACATTTCGGCGCCGTTTCAAACACTCACCTTGCATCGATGAATTCTCCCAGCACCAAAGGCTCCAGAAGGTGTATGAGCTATAAAAATAAAGCTATTCAACCCTAGTTTCCTTTGGTAGCAGCGGCAGCCGCAGTGGAGTTCGATCTAGGAAGATCTTTGGCGATTAGTGGAGGTGGGTCGGCATCCCGTCATCCTCCTTTATTCATCTTTGTTCCTTCGATTAAGGTCGGTACCCTCGACCAAAATCAGCACATGAGTACATCATTTTGTTCCTCTCGACGAGATCTTTCCATTGGTAGTAAAAGCCCTAATTTTTATTAGGTATCCAGGGAGATCTCGAGGTTTTTGTGAAGTGCTGTCAAGATCGTTCTTCATTCTAGTTCTTTAGTTTCTCTCTTCGTTTGACGTAGGTTATAATAGAACAAACTCTAATTAATATATATGCATGTAATCAGTAGCATGTTAGTGTTCATTTAGAGTAGAAAGCCCTAAATTTCATGAAGCATGCTTAGAGAATTTCTGTTTGGTGTAAGAGCATGTCTAGACTTAGTTTTTGATGTGTTCTTTCAAGTTAAGTTATGATTTTGAGTTATCAATCCTGATCCCCATATAGCATGCCTTATATGGTTGGAATCAGCATCGAGTAAGTTTTCTTTTGATATATAAAGCCCCAAATTTTGTTGTTTATATCGTGAGAATTTTACGATTTAGTAACAGCATGTCAAAACTAGTGTTTCTAGTGTTCTTGCCTTTATAGATCTCGATTTCAGCAAGTAAATATGAAATTGACCTTACTGTTAGGTAGAGTTTTACATTAGCTTTCCAACGGTACCAAAAGCCCCATGTTTCAAGATCGTTTGCATTAGAATTTAGTGTTTTTATCAAACCCTAGCAAACCCCCAACTTCCCGGCGTTCATCAGATGTGGAAGGGACGACCGGAATACACCTAGAGATAGATGGTCTTACGATAGACCGCACAACTCAAGCCCATACTTCAACTCCAGTTTAGCTGTAGTTAAACGGTTCCTAACATACCACAAAACTGGATAAACGGTCCGGTCCAGAAGTGACCACATAAACCCCTGGCAGGATGAAAGGTCCCTAGAGGACCACATATCTGGCAGGGCCAGAGATGGGTGGTCCTGCCCTGACCGCCCAACCCTTGGACGGCCCCCAGATGACCGCCCAACCCCTTGGGCGGTCCAGAGAGAGCCGCCCATCCCCCTGCTCATGCCCTTTCAGCCCGAATGCATTCCTGTTAAGCCGAGGGATGTAAGGTTCGCCATGAACCGTTTATCTAGATAGTAAGTGACTTAATGAGAGTTCTATATGATTCATCTTAGTGTCATAAATGATAATTAGTAAATTAGAAACCCACATGATAAGTGGTTAATTTTGTAACTAAATTTCTGTTAATTGCATGTTGTTCATTCCTACGCAAACTTGTTCATTCTCTTTATCATCTTCAATCATATCTTTGGCAAATACATAACTGTAAATTGTGATCCTTGATATATTAACATGGTAATTAGGATTAAAACTAATTGTTTAGTTGCTGGATAGCCATTATAATGTTTTGACGAATCGCTGGTTTAAAGTCTTGATCGAATTAGACTATGTGAGGCATGCACGGCCAGTAGTGGACCGCATATCCTCACATGCGGCCCCATAACGACCGCATATCTTCAATACGACCCAGTATGATCCGTATATCTTATTCATGGGTCTTAATGTCCTCTGGACATGTGCGGCCCATAGCTTACCGTTCATACCTTAGAGCGGCTTACTGTCAGCCGTTCATCCTTGACCTCGTGGGCTGAGTTTCAGTCCAGTTCCTGTATACGCGGCCCTGTGTTAGCCGTATATACCTCTTGAGTGGCCTCTATACGACCACACATCTCTCGGAGATGAGTTTTATTGTGTTTTGTACTCTTGAATCCAAGGACAGGTTAGTCCTTTAAATCTAAACTTATGGACAGTAATTCCTCTGATTAATTGGCCACGAATTTGACTAAATGTCTAGACGGATCTTGGGATCTTGTATCCAATAAATCAATGCCAACGCATCATAAGGGCCCGGTCTGATCTTGGGGAGAGCGCCCGAAAAATTAGTGAGCCCGTGGGATGTTATAATGACATGGTGAGGCATTGCATCGAGTGCATGACTAGCTTGTTGTCTACGACAGAAAAACTCTTGTTACTCTTGTTACTTGAGCATGCTTGACTTGTCATCTCTTGTTACTTGCTAGTGGCCATTCCTCGTTACAGTTCTTGTTACACTTGTACATGTTATTCTTATTAAATTCTAGTTATCTTATATCTCTTGACCTTGCAAGATCTTTTCATTATGTTGTTTCATTATATCGTCATTCATTTCTTTTATTAGCATGGCATATGAAAATGTTATTAAATTATTAATCACGTAAACTTGCCTATTATTTCCAACTGAGCGTCAGCTCATAGTTGTTGTTTTTTTTTAACTAAGGCCATACTTATAAGGGACAGGGGGAGAGGCTCGACCCCGGCCACCTTACAAGTGAGTTTTTATATATAATAAACATAAAGGAAGAGAATAGGGGATACATGGGACCATGAAGGTCTGGGGGAAGGCATCCTATGAGGGGAGGGAGGAGACCATTACAACAGAGGGGTTAAGTCCAAGACAAAGGTCCAAAGGCTGTAGCTATTACCAGGAGACTAAGTCCAAAACTTCATGAAAACCTGGCAGGCGCACCAACAGGCGGAAGGACACCAATAGGCGCACCAAGAGGGGTAATGGGGGGGCCCGGCAGGAGGACACCAACAGGCGCACCAAGCAGACGGAGGACGACGGGTGGCCGACAACCGTAGTTGAGGAGGGACGCCGGAGCAAGGTGGGCCACCCACCCAGAAGACGAGTGAAGGCGAGCCCTCGAGTGGCGGCAGGAGACGAGGGTGGTCAGGGGACCACGCCGGAGCATAGCCGAGCAGTCCACAAGCGGCGGCGTGCAGACGAGGAGGCAGCAGGGCGCGGCAGCTGCCGCAGGCACAGGCCCACGGTAAACACCGCGACAGAGGACATAGCAGCCGTCCGCACGACTCAGGGACGGACGGCCCCGCAAACGCAGACCACAACGAACAAGGCCGCCGGAGGCTGCAGGAAGGCCGGCAGAACGAGACCGTGAGCTAATGAGAGGCATGAGGAGCACCACGCCGGAGCAGCGACGAACGGCCCACCAGCGGCGACAGGTGAAGGAGGGCAGCAGAACGCCATCGTAAACGGGCCGCAAGGGATGGTGATAGGAGAGAGAGCACGGGAGGCACGACGGCCAAAAGGAGGCAGGAGGATTGACGACCACAAAAGGGAGGGGAGAAGGGAGGAAGTAGAACGGCTCGAGGGGGCAACCGAGGTAGGAGCAATAGAAGGAGGGGCGAAGAGAGCAAGAGGAGGGACGGGGGGGGGAGAGAAGACGATAGGGAAGGAAGACGGAGCAAGGGGGGAGCAGGAAGCCCAATGGGAGGTGGGGCCGCTGGCAAGCACAGCACCACCAAGCCTTGAGCCTGGGCACCAGTCGGAGAGGCGGAGGGAGCAGTCGGCGGTGGGGAAGGAGACCCGCGGGTTTCCACTGTCGAAAATAGAGCATCGTAGGAAGGCCATGTCCCCTCGCGGTCAGTGCGGGTCACACCGACTGCCGGCTACAGGATGCGCCGAAGAGGGAGGAGGAGAGGCGGGCAAGGTGGCACCGACGCCGACGGCCGGAGGGGGAAGCGATACAGGGAAACGGAAGAGAGCTCATGCAGAGGCCGGGGGGCCTTCCTCGTCGGAGGACCGAAGAGGGCAGAGGAGGCCGATACGAGGGGAGCAACAGGATGCGGCGAGGCAGGAAGTGGCCGGAGGCCGGAGGGTGGCGAAGGGGGGCAGGAGGCACCCACAGAAGCACGGATGAGGGAGGGGAGGCCCCCAAAGCCAGAGGAGGGAGAGGAAGACGAAGCACGGGGGTGGCCAGAGGCGTGTCGACGAGGGAAAGGACAAGACACGGGGGAGGGAAGCGGAGCACCACCGGATGGGCCGTCGAGGGGAGAAGAAGAGCTAGGCAAAGCCCCAGCACCGGAGACTAAGGCACCAGGACGATCCGAGGGCGCACCAGCCATCGCTGCAGTTGGGGGGATGACGCCTTCCGTACAGCCATGGCGGAGACCTGAAGAGGGCAGACGAGCATAGGGCAGGGAAGCAGCGGACGCGTCAGAAGCAGTCAGCGGCAAGGGAGAAGCAAGAGGGGGAAGCGTGAGGTCAAACGACCAGCAGGGACAAGCAGGAGCTTCCCCCACTCCGGCCATGGCCGGAGAGGGGGAGGACATGACAACTAGAGGGGTCGGCCAAGTAGGCCAGCTTTTCCCTAATTCCCCCCAGGACACTTTATTCTACCCTCTCTGTTAACTTTGCAAGTAGATGCATGCCCATGTGTGCCTTCGTCAGCTCATAGTTGTTGTTTCCCCCCTTTCCAGGCTGTTCAGGTGATGATGCGCATACCGATGGGGAGGGACAGGAGTGATACTTTTGAGTGTGCCTGTTAGTAGATGCCGAGTTGGCATAGATGTTTACCTCTAGTCATTCCTTAGAGTTGTGTTAGTACTTTATTACTTTTGGAATCAGTTATTGTATTAGAGTCAGTTTGGAAGTTACGTTTGATCGTGTTTAAACAGTTGTTGGTTATTGTAATAAAATTTGGTATATCCTTGATCAATAGAGTTATTTCTTTCCATACCACCTGTGTAATTGGTTAGTTTAGCTTGTTAATGTTATTTCTAACTAGTTTCTAACTGTACGACCCGATATTCCGCGTCGGGGCGTGACAGTCAGAGACAACCGAGAAATTTAAACACAACAGAGGGTGTGACGGCTTATCGTAAGGCCGTTACAATCATGTGACGGTCTTACCTTAATCCGTCAGAGCTTCTGCTGACAGGATATAGAAGGTAAAAGACTGAAAATATGTCATGGCTGGAAATCAAAATACTTAGAATATTCCAATCATGAGAAACGAAATATAGAGGCTATCTACATGCATAGGTTGTAGTGATTTGAACAAGATAATATCTTTTATCTTTGATTAATGCTCAAGACATGCATGTATGCATAGGTCAAACGAAAACATGAATTCATGGTCTAGAATGCATGAAATCAATCAAAATCAAAGGGCTTTTATCCCTAACATGATGTTCTTACCAATCATGAGATGACCTACCACTTTACTGGCTTTAAATCTTCTAATTTGAGTCTTCAACGGTCGCCCTAGTTCTTTTCTTCCTATGATTTTTCAGCAACTTTACGTCGCTCTAACTCCTCAGTCTCTTGCCCTAAGGATGTGAAATTTGGAGGTTAGAAAGATGAAATTAAGAGGAACAAAAAGTTCTAAAGCATCTAACTCTAATTACCTCGTTTAGCTTCTCTAATTTCTTGATCTTCAGCACCTTATTGCACAATTTCCTGGGTTGGCGTGATGAAACCAGCAACTTTGGAAGATCCTAACTCCTTGGATACTCGACCTCCTAACATGAAATTTTGAGAGTTGTCAGACCTTAGTATTAGAAACAAAAATTTCCAAAGGACTTACCCGAGATTATATCTCCTTACCTTGTTTCTTCACGAGCCAAAAGTAAGAGTCGCTCAGTTCAGAACTGGACTCTATTTATAGGGTTTTGGCTAGGGTTTGAGGATTAGATCGATTCTAGAGTCCTTGTTACAGCTTAGATCGACTTCTAAGAGTTATTAACACCTCTACTAGTCTTCCCATCTCTATCCCTAAGGAATAAACTAGCAAAAATCTAACCTTTTTGCTCTTTCTTCACTTCACGGAACTAACAGAGCGTAACAATCGAAGGTAGGCGCGTTAAATGATTGTGGCGGTCGCATGGTAGACCGCTGCATCCCATGTGCGTAGAATTCAATAAAATTCAAACTCTTTTATTTATTTTATCCACATAATTATCTAATAAATGAGTATTTATCCTGAAAATTAGTGAATAGGCTAAATAACTTTCTAGAATATGAGTCAAACGTAATGGGCTTGGTCCAAAAATCTATTGGGTTTTAATTATCAAAGATGGATTAGTTATTTAACATAATTGGGTCTTATAATGATATATTTAACCCAATATCTATTTATTAATTCATTTAGGCCTTTATAAATTCCTAATAAATTCCCAAAAATCTTACAATAATCCAGAAATTTATTTATATAAATTTTGGGGCACTACACCCTCTCCCACGTAGAAGAATTTGGTCCACAAATTCAATACATGGATTTTTACGGAGAGTGTATGTATTTTAATGTATAAAAAAATTAACGTAAGGCGAATGGGTTAAGAGAGTACCTTTAATCATTTCTGCTTCCTCATCTAGAATGGCATTTTATCAACCTCGTTTCCCACGTCCGTTGTTATCCCTTGAAGATTGTTCATTTATGAGAGGACATATGGGCAAGCGATGTTCCCGACTTCCACATTTGAGACAAGCGCCGAGACGTTTCCAACATTGTTCTGCCGAGTGGCCAAATTTTTCACAAAATGAGCAAGTCGTGGAGACTTGCATTCTCTCTTCTTCTTTAACTTTCTTATTCTTTCCGTTTCCATTTCATTTCTTTTTCCGGTACCGTTTCCATTACGGGACCTTTTAATATGACGATTTTTATCCTCATCCACTTCTTTCTCTTCTTGCCTATCCTGTTTTCGGCTTGACCTTTCTCCTTAGAGACTTTCCACCTTCTCCATGGTTCTTTCACATAGATGTGCTCTTTGAACCATCTCGGTATAGGTGCGGATATTCTGAGTTCCTAGTTGTTGGATAAATTCGGGTCTTAAACCATCCATAAATCGGTTGGCTTTCAATAAATCTGTGCTTACCAAGTGAGGAGCATAAGGTGCTAGTTGAGAGAATTGTAATTCATATTCTACCATGAACATCGTGCCTTATTTTAAGGAGGCAAATTCCATAGCCTTCCTCTCCTTTACATGCTCGGAGAAGTACTTGGCTCGAAAAAGTGTAAGAAAACCCTCCCATGTATGAGGTGCATCTGCAGGTGGCACCGAAATGGATTTCCACCATGTACGAGCATCCTTATTGAGTTGGAACGTTTTCTCCTAGTCCGTGCATTGCATGACATCGAATATTCGATTCATCTCGTTGATCTAATTTTCTACTTCCTCTAGGTTAGAAGATCTAGAGAATCGTGGGGGATTTAAATTTTAAAAATTACCATGTAAGTTCCCCGTGCCAGCCCTTCCACCAGCTTGGGCCACTGTCTGTAGGGCTTGGGTAAGTCCCGCAACAGTTTGCTGCATCTCGTCCCAGTTCACACGATGAGCCATTGAGAATCAAGGTACCTGAGAATCATAGACATTTTAGTTATTTAGAGTAGGGTAGATTTACCCTAAGATAATTTCTATATAACTACCTCATCCCGGGTTCTACCCAATTCTCACATAGGTGGGAAATTTCCTCCTTAGTTCTTAGGTATGGGTCCTAAAACCTTGGACTTATTCTATGACATGAGTCCTTTCCATAAGTCTTGAGACTTAGGCTCTGATACCAACTTAACTGTCACGCCCCGAGCCTTTAATTACAGCGGAAGACTAGCTCGAGGAACGTGAACAGCCGACATGGTAAGCCTCTTGCAAGCAAGAATGATCAAAGCGCAAGACAGTTACACACATAAATGCAATTGCACAATATTTACTCAAGCTTCAACTTATTTCATTAATAATCAAATCAAATACTCAATTACAATCACTATTTCAACTTTCTTCATCATACTAGACTCAAGAAATAAGAAAATTACATAGACTCAATCTAAACATGTAGACTTCTTAAGTCTCCACTCATTCTTCATTCACTCTCGGACCCGCTATTTGAACGTTCCGAATCCGATCCTGACTCACTTCCACCACCTGAAAAGATTGAAAATAGGTAATGAGCACACTTACCCAGTAGGTATCTTCGCATCAACATGACAACACTATTAAAGTAATTAACATTTTTGCTCTAGAGGAATAAGGTAAAATCATGCGAATGCGATAAATCACAAGTAACCAAAGTAACAAGATGAGCATGTAAGATAGAATGAACAAGTATGAACTAGGAAGAATGTAACAAGAATGGCCTTTCATGAACAAGAATGTACTAACAAGTTCACATACTCATCACCCAAACATCTTTTGCTGATGAGCAAGTATTTGGTGAATTTCTGTGGAATATCATGTAACAAGCAAGAAAGTCAAGTACGTGTATCTTCATGATGCCCGTTGATCTTCACTTATTTATAGAGAAAGTACTCTCAATGCAATGCGACGCTAGTAGCATCATATCCCATGGTTTATAATAGTATATTTTTGGCAATCAACCGAGGGGACTAGTATAGAGCCTTTGAACACAATCAGTGATCGAACCGCATCTTCACGTATAAATCAAGCTACTTCCACATTTCAAGCAATAAAATATGGCCAGTAATATAACAAGTTCAATAAGTTCTTGATAACAATAATTCAATGAATGAACGTTTCAATTAAGAACATGAGAGATTAAGAATGACTTAAAATAAGGTTATGCTCATGGAAATAATTCGGTAGCATAACGGTACATTCCTTATTTTTCCATAATTAAATTATGTATCTTGAACAATATGACTAGTCCTAGACCATCAATAGTCCATCTAGGAACTTTGGAATATCAACCCTTAGGTCAAACCTCGGGTTAAAACACTGAAGAACAATGACGGTCAATCAATGGGCCGTTACATGATCGTGACGGTCTATCATTGATGCGTTAGAACGACTGAATCCAGAAACAATAAAATGGACTTAGTAAATGGGACGGTCATATATTAGGCCTTTATATGAGCATGACGGTCTAATATGGATCCGTTACATATCTAGAACCAGAAACTTTGATAGTGCTTTTCTAACAATTGGGCTTTCGTGGTACAACCAACTCGGCGTCCTAGTGGGAATCCCAAGCTCGCAGAGAATTACGGAGGCCTTGAAACCAGATTTCCTAGTCCATTGGAAGGAATATCCAATAGAGAGGTCATCAAGTTCAAGAATATGTTTCTATAGTGCAAAGTGTGAAATAATGGTCATATACCGGAATATATGCCATGTACTTAAAGAAATTGACTCTATAGAAAAGAATGTGTAACGATGTGAAACCATGATAAAAACTCTATCATTACATCATTTAAAATCATAGTGTAAATACAAAACTATAAAGTTAAGCTTAATGAAATTAACATATGCCTGAAATAACTAGAGATGCTTTTAAACATGCGATTTCCTATCAAGAATCAATTAATAAACTCAGGGTCATGAAATCAGGTCAAAACTTAGGTAACTAGGCTTATTTATAAGTAAGTTTGACTGTCCTCAGTCCTGTCTTGAGTTGACAGAAAATAGCACTCTGATGGTCTAAGACAGACGTGTTATACATCTGTGACGGTTTATCATGGGGCCGTTACAGTATTGTGACGCACTGACTTTGGTCCGTCAGAGACAACCGAGAAATTTAAACACAACAGAGGGTGTGACGGCTTATTGTAAGGCTGTTACAATCATGTGACGGTCTTACCTTAATCCGTCAGAGCTTCTGCTGACAGGATATAGAAGGTAAAAGACTGAAAATATGTCCTGGCTGGAAATCCAAATACTTAGAATATTCCAATCATGAGAAATGAAATATAGAGGCTATCTAGATGCATAGGTTGCAGTGATTTGAACAAGATAATATCTTTTATCTTTGATTAAGGCTTAAGACATGCATGTATGCATAGGTCAAACTAAAACATGAATTCATGGTCTAGAATGCATGAAATCAATCAAAATCAGAGGGATTTTATCCCTAACATGATGTTCTTGCCATTCATGAGATGACCTACCTCTTTACTAGCTTTACAACTTCTAATCAGAGTCTTCAACGGTCACCCTAGTTCTTTTCTTCCTGTGATTTTTCAGCAACTTCACGTCGCTCTAACTCCTCAGTCTCTTGCCCTAAGGACGTGAAATTTGGAGGTTAGGAAGATGAAACTATGAGGAACAAAAAGTTCTAAAGTATCTAACTCTAATTACCTCGTTTAGCTTCTCTAATTTCTTGATCTTCAGACCCCTGTTGCACAGTTTCCTGGGTTGGCGTGATGAAACCAGCAACTTTGGAAGATCCTAACTCCTTGGATACTCGACCTCCTAAAATAAAATTTTGAGAGTTGTCAGACCTTAGTATTAGAAATAAAAAGTTCCAAAGGACTTACCCGAGATTCCATCTCCTTACCTTGTTTCTTCACGAGCCAAAAGTAAGGGTCGCTTAGTTCAGAACTGGGCTCTATTTATAGGGTTTTGGCTAGGGTTTGAGGATTAGATCGATTCTAGAGTCCTTGTTACCGCTTAGATCGAGTTCTAAGAGTCGTTAACACCTCTACTAGTCTTCCCATCTCGATCCCTAAGAGATAAACTAGCAAAAATCTAACCTTTTTGCTCTTTCTTCACTTCACGGAACTAATAGAGCGTAACGGTCAAAGGTAGGCGCGTTACATGACTGTGGCGGTCGCACGATAGACCGCTACATCCCATGTACACAGAATTCAATAAAATTCAAACTCTTTTGTTGATTTTATCCACATAATTATCTAATAAATGAGTATTTATCCTTAAAATTCGTGAATAAGCTAAATAACTTTCTATAATATGGGTCAAACTTAACGGGCTTGGTCCAAAAACCGATTGGGTTTTAATTATCAAAGATGGATTAGTTATTTAACATAATTGGGCCTTATAATGATTTATTTAACCCAATATCTATTTATTAATTCATTTATGCCTTTATAAATTCTTAATAAATTCTAGAAAATCATACAATAATCCAGAAATTTATTTATATAAATTTTGGGGCACTACAGTCTGGTTGCTCTTTTACAGTTTTGTTTTTCTCAAAAACATATACTCTTACTATTACTCCCTACCTGCGAGTAGGAAGACAGAGGGTGTGTTCACTGGTCTGTGAGTTTTGGGTTGTGTACCCTCAAGCTGTTTGGCAGCGGAGTTGAGAGAGTTTGTCTCTCTGTTGGAAGCTGTGAATCAGCGGTAGTGCATTTACACTAGTGAACCCTTACCATGTTGTGTGAGGGGTGGACGTAGGTCTCTGGATAGAGACCGAATCACCTTAAAAACTTATGTTCTGTGATTTGTCTTCTATTGTGCCTTGACGCTAGATGCTTGGTAGGAACGCTATTGATCATCATTAGTGCATTTAGCTCACTAGCTAGCAACTCTTTCTTGCTCTACTACTCTTAGTTTTTATCTAGTTGTTATTTTCACAAAGCAGGGCAAAGAAGGGGCTGATCTATTCACCCCTCCCCTCTAGATCTACCTATCACTATACATCACGTGGTATCAGAGCTAGTCTCCGTATTTATGGTCTAACGACCTTGAGAGAGCTAGTGATATGGCGACTAAAAGTCCAATGCCCGAAGGGCATTCCATAAATAGACCTCCCTTCTTAACTGGGACAAACTATCCTTACTGGAAAAACTGTATGCATGTTTTTATCAGAGCCCAGGATCATGAGGTTTGGCGAGTCATTAGCAAAGGTCCATTTGAGCTGCCTGATGATGATGACACATGGACCAAGGAGCAGATTAGAAGATCAACACTAAACTGGGGTGATGGGGACATCACCTCTCCTGCCCACACTCATGGCTCCCCTCCTCGCCCCGGAAGCATCCGACATGGTCTAGTCATTTATTTTGAGTCATATGTTATATTTTCATATTTTATTTGAGTCATATCATTGTAATTTTCTTTTTATTTGAGACAAGTACCTAGGTTAATGAGTCATCTACCTAAGTTAAGTGTCATAGGGTTGATTAGATTAGTTAATGGGCCCAATTCATTAGGCTAGGCCCAGGGGCACCCCCTACCCCCTTGGTTATTTGTCATTGTAGCAAGAGTCAGGGACTTTTTGTAAAATATGGGTTTCCTATATATAGGACCCCATTCCCCCATTAGAAGTCAATGAAATTTCCATATATTGAGTTCCGAAATTCAAGTTTCCTATGGAGAGAATCCAATAGTGGGGTGTGAAGCCCTAGGGTGAGAACCCCTTCCATTCCCTCTCTCTCTCTCTCTCTCTCTAAGGGGGTCGCCACCCTCTCCCTCTCTTACCCCCTCCCCAAATTTTGAATTTCTCCTCTCTCTCCTCTCTCCTCCACCTAGGCTCCACCTCATCCGCACACCACTAGCCACCCCAACCACCTCATCACTTCCCTAGGTGCATTCATTACCCCTCCACCAACTCCCACCAAATCTCCTCCCTCCCTAGGGGAATCTTGGCCTTCCCAACACAATCCACCCAACTCCCCACACAATCTTGCAGCTCCCAAGGGGAATTTGAATTGTTTCCCTCCACTCTCTCCACCCCTTCCACTTCCCTTCACCATTAGTCACCTCCCTCCCCTATTTCTTTTGCCATTGGAGCTACTCCCAGCTAGCCAGTTCGCAGCTCAGAATTTGTAGAGGACCTACAGTTTGCAGAGGAGACCCTGACTTCATCCCGACGTCCCTGGACGCCCAAGTGGTATCATCAGAAGCGTCTCCCTGTCCTCTTTGTAACAGTTGTGGTCTCATCCCATTCTGAGCTTGTGGCTGCCAGGAGGAGCCGTTCTCCCCAAACTGCGCTTCTTCTCCCTGACTGTCAACCTGAAGCCAGTTGCAGAGACTCCCACGGCCAACTTCCTGAAGTTTTGAAGGCGGGCCTTGGCTGAGAGTTTCTACACCGAGTCTACTTCCAGTATCAAGAAGTGGAACCCCGTTCGGCATCCGGAGCTATGATTTCTCATTTTTTCTCCCCCAGGTGCTCTGTTCTGTCCACTCTGGTACTAAACTGACACCTGATCACTGTTCGGGCTGTCTCTGTCTACTCTGACCTCCTCCGGCTCCCCCGTGGGTCTCTGTTCGAAGAGGACTTGATAAAGAATCCAACGACTCTGGCCAAGCCTTAATCGAAGCGGAGGAGCATCCGTGGTAGCCTCGTCTTCCAACTGTAGGGGTGCAGAAGCTACCAGAACCAGCAAGTGGAGGCACTGTTCACGACCCTACCCCGACTATTGCCATCATTCTGAAATTCCCACAAAAATTGGACGTCTTCCTGAGTCAACTACGAAAATTTTGCTACTGGTTTCGTCGCGAACGGAGCTCGGGGCAGTCCGCAGTAGTGCCAACACTGACTATCTGTCCTCTATTCTAGAGAGTGGACAGAACAGTCATCATCCTTTCATTTAGTTCCTAGCTTCACACTCCCATCCTCGCCCAGCCGGCTTACAGCCCCTCCCTGTGGGAGGTAGTGTTTGAATGTAAATTTGATTTCCCTTCCCCAAGTTCAACCCCCTTGCATGGGGCGTAGTGATGTAAAACCTTGAACAGGTCGAAGCTACACCGGCGCGGCGTGTGGGGAACCCACGCTTCCCCGCTCGCCCACGTCTCCGAGCGGGACCGGTTTCTTCAAGCCGGTCAAGTAAGTGCTCTATCCCTTGCTCATATTTAGTGCCTTGTTCTTTCAATATTAGCTCATAGCTCCGC
Source organism: Amorphophallus konjac (assembly GCA_022559845.1). NCBI lineage: Eukaryota > Viridiplantae > Streptophyta > Magnoliopsida > Alismatales > Araceae > Amorphophallus > Amorphophallus konjac. The sequence continues at coordinate 80,879 of JAHNEJ010003123.1, forward strand.
TAGCTCGTGGGAGTGAGTGCCCGGTCCACAAGCTCCATTGCTTCGAGTGGCCACCGTGGAAGAGAGTGTGACCCGTGCCCTCGGCACCCGGGTCGGCCCCATTGACTTGGTCCTCCAAACCCTTGGGAAAAAAACCTTGACCTTGCTGGACCTCTACTAGCAAGGGCCCAGCCCTCACAACCTCCACTCGGCATCGCCGAGTTACCCCGTGATTTGGGTGAGTGTCGGGTCAGTGGTCGCCAATTTCGATCCATATCTATTGTGAATTGTGCTTGCTTGTTAAAGTCCAAGGTGCTTCGGTCTTTTGACTATCACCGCAAGGTGGTGTCACATCAAATTGGTATCAGAGCAAGTCATTTACCTGTCTCTACAAGTCAAGTCCTAGGGCACGCTTGCATTGGAGTCATCATCGGTCCGGCCCTTGCATTGTCCACCCACCATTGTCATCATTGAGTCTAGGGTCAAATTGCCCATCTCCCAATCATATCCCATGCATACCTACCTAATGAAGAGCCCACGGAAATTGACTTCATTGATTTAGAGTCCGATAAGTGGGTATCCCCCGATATCGTTGCCTCTCTTTCTAGGACTAGACAAATTATGCACAATGGAGACCAATTCTTTGTTGAATTCCATAGATGGTTTGGAAAGACTAAGTATTTTGATGGGGCTTGGTGTCAAGTGGGAACATTGGCGGGTCCATGTATAATCCTAGGTAAGAAATGGTTAGATGAAAGGAATGCCGACATCGACCCAACATGTCGGACTTGCCTAGTGCATCCGTCACCCCTTCTGAGAGCCTTTAAATTCAACAACCTTGTACTCTCCCATCCGCCGGAGTCCCACCCTTGTTCACCACCCCTGGTGCACCATACACCGGCTAACATCACCCCACCCTCAAAGAAGCTTCCCACCCCATTACCTTTAGAAGAAGTAGCCCACCCACTTTGCCACATGGAGACAAATGCCCCTCCGGATCCTTTCCCCTCCATGGAAGGCACCCATGTCCAAATTGAAGGGGAAGCCTCACACAAGTATCTTCACCCTACACCACCCTCTCTAGATAATGCCGAACTCATCTTAGAAGAATCCCTTGTTAGGTGGCTAAGAGAGAGCTCGATTAGAGATATCATGACCCATACCTATCTACCTGTGGAGCAAGACCGCCCTATAGTGCCCATCTTCTCCCATCACACCACCATCCAATCCTCTCACCAAGTAGAGAACCTAAGGGAACTTCTCATGGGCTTAGCTTGGCAAATGGAGTTGACCGGCATGTTGACCACAATGGACAACCAACTAAGGAGTCTTGACCTCCTACACCTATATGTCGGGTCCATCACCTCGGTATACACCATTGGTTGCTACACTAGTGACCTCCTTCTATTCCTCCCCACACCCGATGAGCCCAACCTTCTCCTCAATTTGGAGCTTCTTATATCTGGTAGAAAGCCAAACCCTTCCCTCATGGCCGACCCACCCACCAAGAACTTCGGTCTAATTATTTCATTAGAGGAGGATGACCCACCACCATTTGGGGATCTTGAGGACATAAGGCCCCTCCCCCTTGGTAACCCTTTTCATGATCCCTTTGATCCCTTCCAATGGGAACCGCGGAACCCATGTGACCCAACAACCTTACCCACCGCCCCTTTCCTACCTTCACCCACCATGTTGGGCCAAGCTAAACTCATCCATAACCCATATAACACCAAAGGAGCCATGACCTTAAGCAATACCCAGATAGAGATCAAGAAAATGCCCCACCCCATATCCACCTTCCTAGATCCCTTCGACCCTTTTACATGGAAGTTCAAAGGTCATCCCACATCTATGCACATGGAAGTCACCTTTGGGATAAGCATGCATGTGTCTAAGCTTACCACACCACTTGGTATGAACACTATTTTGGGTCCATTCATTCACATCACCCACATGTCAAGTAGGAAACAAGAGTGATCCATATTCGGGTGTAATGGTCCTCCTTCATTCATCATGGGTCGTAGGCATAATAGGAGTATTTATGGATGTCCGGGTCCACCGACATTTGTCACCCCCATACATGACCGGATCACCTATGGATGCCCCGGTCCTCCCCATTCCATCAAAGTCTTCTTAGCGTCAAAGCATGATTGGTCTACTTTTGGTTACCCAGGTCCACCCATCACCCCTAGAATGTCAGCATTCACAAAATTACATAAAAATATTAGCAAGCACATCAACAAGGAAAGTGAGATTTATAAAAGGCATGCTGACTCCCAACGGCGTCACCAAGAATTCCACGTGGGTGACTTTGTGATGGTGAGGACGGAGAGGCTCTCCCCGGGAGCCATCTCCAAGTTGAGATTTATAAAGGGCAGGCTGACTCCCAACGGCGTCACCAAGAATTCCATGTGGGTGACTTTGTGATGGTGAGGACTGAGAGGCTCTCCCCGGGAGCCATCTCCAAGTTGAGGCCTCGTGGGGCTGGTCCCTTCTAGGTTCTGAGGTGCATTGGCACTAATGCCTGTGAGTTAGATCTTCTCGAGGAGTACGGAGTGAGCCCCACATTCAACGTGGCCGACCTAATGGATAAGGGTCCCACGGTGGTACCTACTGAGGATATTGAGCCCACTCCCCTCATTGAGAGAGCACCCACCCGTGAGAAGAGTCCACTAGCCAGGAGAGCCCAGCGTGAGCGAATTGAGCGAATATTGGATGAACATGTCACTGCCACCTGGAGAAAGGTGTATGGGCGCAATCTCGTCAGGTGGATGGATCGGTCTCGTTCGGAAGACTTGTGGGCGGTACCACTTCTACACCCTCCGAGGAGGGAAGGACTCTTACTCGACGGAGTTGAGTTCTCCACACCCCGGGAGTATGATGCAGACATCACTTCCCGTGCCCACACTCACAGGTCGCCTCCTCGCCCCGGAAGCAGTCGACATGGTCTAGTCATTTATTTTGAGTCATATGTTGTATTTTCATATTTATTTGAGTCATATCATTGTAATTTTCCTTTTATTTGAGTCCAATACCTAGGTTAATGAGTCATCTACCTAAGTTAAGTGTCATAGGGTTGATTAGATTAGTTAATGGGCCCAATTCATTGGGCTAGGCCCAGGGGCGCCCCCTACCCCCTTGGTTATTTATCATTGTAGCAAGAGTCAGGGACTTTTTGTAAAATGTGGGTTACCTATATATAGGACCCCATTCCCCCCCATTTGAAGTCACTAAAATTACCATATATTGAGTTCTAAAATTCAAGTTTCTTGTGGAGAGAATCCATTAGTGTGGTGTGAAGCCCTAGGGTGAGAAGCCCTTCCATTCCCTCTCTCCCTCTCTCTCTCTCTCTCTAAGGGGGCCGCCCCCCTCTCTCTCTTCCCCCCTCCCCAAATTTCAATTTTTTTTCTCTCTCCTCTCTCCTCCACCTAGGCTCCACCTCATCCACACACCACTAGCCACCCCAACCACCTCATCACTTCCCTAGGTGCATTCATTACCCCTCCACCAACTCCCACCAAATCTCCTCCCTCCCTAGGAGAATCTTTGCCTTCCCAACACAATCCACCCTAGTCCCCACACAATCTTGAAGCTCCCAATGAGAATTTGAATTGTTTCCCTCCACTCTCTCCACCCCTTCCACTTCCCTTCACCATTAGTCACCTCCCTCCCCTATCTCTTGTGCCATTGGAGCTACTCCCAGCTAGCCAGTTCGCAGCTCCAGATCTACAGAGGACAAGCAGCTTGTAGAGGTGACCCTGACTTCATCCCGACGTCCCTGGAGGCCCAAGTGGTATCGTCAGAAGCGTCTCCCAGTCCTCTTCGCAACAGCGGTGGTCTCGTCCCATTCTGAGCTCGTGGCTGCCCGGAGGAGCCGTTCTCCCCAAACTGTGCTTCTTCTCCCTAACTGTCAACCTAAAGCCGGTTGCAGAGGCTCCCATGGACAACCTCCTAAAGCTCTGAAGGCAGGCCTTAGCTGAGAGTTTCTACACCGAGTCTACTTCCAGTATCAAGAAGCGGAACCCCGTTCGGCATCCGGAGCTGTGATTTCTCATTTTTCTCCCCCAGGTGCACTATTCTGTCCACTCTGGGACTGAACAGACACCCGATCACTGTTTGGGCTGTCTCTATCTACTCTGACCTCCTCCGGCACCATCGTTGGTCCCCGTTCGAAGAGGACTTGACAACAAATCCAGCGACTCTGGCCAAGCCTGAATCGGAGCGGAGGGGCATCCGTGGTAGCCTCGTCTTCTAGCTATAGGGTGCAGAAGCTACCAGAACCAACAAGCAGAGGCACAGTTCATGACCCTGCCCCGACCATCGCTGTCATTATGAAATTCCCCCAAAAATTGGAAGTCTTTCTGAGTCAACTATGAAGATTTTGCCACTGGTTTCGTCACCAACGGAGCTTGGGGGAGTCCGCAGCAGTGTCGACACCGACTATCTGCCCTCTATTCTAGAGAGTGGACAAAACAGTCATCATCCTTTCATTTAGTTCCTAGCTTCACTCTCTCCTCCCGGCCAGCTGGCTTACAGCCCCTCCCAGTGGGAGGTAGTGTTTGAATGTAATTTTGATTTCCCTTCCCCAAGTTCAACCCCCTTGCATGGGGCGTAGTGATGTAAAACCTTGAACAGGTCGAAGCTACACCGGCGCGGCGTGTGAGGAACCCACGCTTCCCCGCTCACCCACGTCCCCGAGCGGGACCGGTTTCCTCAAGCTGGTCAAGTAAGTGCTCTATCCCTTGCTCATATTTGGTCCTTGTTCTTTCAATATTAGCTCATAGCTCCGCTGGCCCGTGAGAGTGAGTGCCCGGTCCACAAGCTCCATTCCTTCGAGTTGCCGCCGTGGAAGAGAGTGTGACCCGTGCCCTCGACACCCGGGTCAGCCCCATTGAGTTGGACCTCCAAACCCTTGCGGAGAAAAACCTTGGTCTTGCTGGCCCTCTACCAGCAAGGGTCCAGCTGACGGGATCGGCAAGTGGCTTCAACAAAATTATCAAATAGATATTCATGTTTTAGTTGTCTCATGTTTATGTTTTAGTTGTCTCATGTTAATTGGGTCATATGTATGGGCCTAATGGGTCATGTTTTATGTTTTGTAGTAATTATGTCTCCAACTATTATGTAAGAGTCTTTTTTTTATTTTGTGTCCTTTAGTCTTCCTAAGAGAGTTATGATGAGTAGGTGTTAGGTGTTAGGTGAGTTGTCTTTTGGTCTTCTTAGTGGAGTCTATATAAGTGTCATGTAACCTCTCTTTTAAAAACAATGAAGTGAATCAAAAATATTTGAAAAACTACCTCCAACATGAGGTCCCTTACCCTCCTTCTATCTCTCTCTCTTTGGAGTGGATTCTCCAATATTCTCTCTCTCTCTTGGAGTGGATTCTCCTAGAGTCTTTCTTTCTCTCTAACTTCTCTCTCTCTCTCTAAGGGGTGGATTCCCCTCTCTCTCTCTCTTTCTCTCTCTCTTTCTCTCTCTCTTTCTCTAAGGGGTGCGCCCCTTTCTCTCTCCTCCCCCTCCCAACCACTTTCTCTCTCTTCCCCTCCCCTAATAACTCTTTCCCTATTTCTCACACCCTTCCATTAACTCACCCCAACCCCAAGAGCTCTCCTCCAATCCTCTCCTCACCTCCCAACCCCCAACTACCCCACTCTCCTTCCCCATGCATCCCACCACCTTCCCAAGGCTAAAATAACTCCTCCCAAGGCCCAAATTCAAAATTCCCTCCCCTCTGCCATTCCCCCCACATCCTAGGTAACCCAACTCCAGCCCCAACCCAGCCAAGGTCGCCCTCCCCCTCCCTCCATCTCATTCCACCACCATTTGCCACCACAAGGTTTCAACTTCATTGGAGGTCGTAGGCAGCAAATTTGGTCCTAGAAGCTGCATCATATCAGGCATTTTCCTGAATCTTCTGATAGCAAGGTATACATCTCTGGAAAGGTCGTCCAGAGAGCTTTCCAAGCGAGGTGGTTTCGTCTCCATCCGAGCACCGGGCTGATCATAAGGTCAATTCTCCCTCGACTACGCAAAACTGCACGGACAAAAGACCAGAGCCGGAGTGGAAGATCTGCAGCGGCCAACGTCCTGGGAATCTTAGCAGGAGTTCTTCATCAAAAATCTTTTACTCTGAGTCTTCTTTCATCCCCAAGAAGTAGAGCTCCATTTGGCGTCTGGATCTAGAAGTTATCAATTTTCTCCCACCGGGCATGCAGTTCTGCTCCCACTCTGTCAGCATCGACCACCTTCAGTGTTCAAGCTTTACCGGCCATCTCCGACCATATCTGGCAGTCCCGTCAGTTCGTTGCAAAGAAGTCTCATCAACAAAACCAAAGATTTTAGCGGTGCCTGATTCCGGGCTCAGGAGCGGTCGCAGCATCCTCGTCTTCCCACTGCTGAGAACCTGTTACAGTCTGCGCAACAGACCTGCCACTATGTTCAACCATCTTCCCTGACCAGAATCGGCGTCCACAGAAATCAAGAAAATTCTGGTGTCTTCCCGGTCCAGCTATGAAGAGTTTCCCTCTGGTTTCATCTTCAGCAAAAATCCGGAGTGGCCGCAGTGTCAAGAGAACTGACGGTCTGTCCTGAAGCGCGGAGAGTGGACAGCATCGGCATCGGCGGCCTTTTCATCACTTATAGCTCGAATTCCCCTCCCCGCTTGGTGTCACATCAAAATGGTATCAGAGCAAGTCGTCTGATTTGTCCCAACAAGTCGGGGTCCTGCAGTTCGAGATTCGAGAATCAAGGTTCGAGGTCGAACCTTCTCCAAGTGGAGGGGTTTGACGGGATCGGCAAGCGGCTTCAACAAAATTATCAAATAGATATTCATGTTTTAGTTGTCTCATGTTTATGTTTTAGTTGTCTCATGTTAATTGGGCCATATGTATGGGCCTAATGGGTCATGTTTTACGTTTTGTAGTAATTATGTCTCCAACTATTATGTAAGAGTCTTTTTTTTATTTTGTGTCTTTTAGTCTTCCTAAGAGAGTTATGATGAGTAGGTGTTAGGTGTTAGATGAGTTGTCTTTTGGTCTTCCTAGTGGAGTCTATATAAGTGTCATGTAACCTCTCTTTTAAAAATAATGAAGTGAATCAAAAATATTTAGAAAACTACCTCCAACATGAGGTCCCTTACCCTTCTATCTCTCTCTCTTTGGAGTGGATTCTCCAATATTCTCTCTCTCTCTAGGAGTGAATTCTCCTGGGTTCTTTCTTTCTCACTAACTTCTCTCTCTCTCTCTCTAAGGGGTGGATTCCCCTCTCTCTCTCTCTCTTTCTCTCTCTCATTATCTCTCTCTTTCTCTAAGGGGTGCGCCCCTTTCTCTCTCCTCCCCCTCCCAACCACTTTCTCTCTCTTCCCCTCCCCTAATAACTCTTTCCCTAGTTCCCACACCCTTCCATTAGCTCACCCCAACCCCAAGAGCTCTCCTCCAATCCTCTCCTCACCTCCCAAACCCCAACTACCCCACTCTCCTTCCCCATGCATCCCACCACCTTCCCAAGGCTAAAATAACTCCTCCCAAGGCCCAAATTCGAAATTCCCTCCCCTGTCCCATTCCCCCCACACCCTAGGTCACCCAACTCCAGCCCCAACCCAGCCAAGGTCGCCCTCCCCTTCCCTCCATCTCATTCCACCATCATTTGCCACCACAAGGTTTCAACTTCATTGCAGGTCACAGGTAGCAAATTTGGTCCTAGAAGCTGCATCATCTTCGGCATTTCCCTGAATTTTCTGGTAGTAAGGCATACATCTCTGGAAAGGTCGTCTAGAGAGCTTTCCAAGCGAGGTGGTTTCGTCTCCATCCGAGCATCGGGCAGATCAGAAGGTCCATTCTCCCTCGACTGCGCAAAAATGCTCGGACAGAAGACCAGAGCCGGAGTGGAAGATCTGCAGCGGCCAACCTCCAGGGAATCTGAGCAGGAGTTTTTCATCAAAAATCTTCTACTCTGAGTCTTCTTTCATCCCCAAGAAGCAGAGCTCCGTTTGGCATCCGGATCCAGAAGTTATCAATTTTCTCCGACCGGGCATGCAGTTCTGCTTCCACTCTGTCGGCATCGACCACCTTCAGTGTTCAAGCTCTACTCCCATCTCCGACCATATCTGTCAACCCCGTCACTTTTGTTGCAAAGAAGACTCGTCAACGGAACCAACGACTTTAGCGGTTCCTGATTCCGAGCTCGGGAGCCATCGCAGCATCCTCGTCTTCCCACTGCTGAGAACCTATTACAGTCTGCGCAACAGACCTGCCACTCTGTTCAACCGTCTGCCCCGACCAGAATCGGCGTCCACAGAAATCAATAAAATTCTGGTGTCTTCCCGGTCCAGCTACGAAGCGTTTCCCACTGGTTTCATCTTCAGAAAAAATCCGGAGTGGCCGCAGTGTCAAGAGAACTGACGGTCTGTCCTGAAGCGCGGAGAGTGGACAGCATCGGCATCGGCGGCCTTTTCATCACTTCTAGCTCGAATTCCCCTCCCCGCTTGGTGTCACATAAAAATGGTATCAGAGCAAGTCGTCCGATTTATCCCAACAAGTCGGGGTCCTATAGTTCGAGATTCGAGAATCAAGGTTCGAGGTCGAACCTTCTCCAAGTGGAGGGGTTTGACGGGATCGACAAGCGGCTTCAACAAAATTATCAAATAGATATTCATGTTTTAGTTGTCTCATGTTAATGTTTTAGTTGTCTCATGTTAATTGGGCCATATGTATGGGCCTAATGGGTCATGTTTTATGTTTTGTAGTAATTATGTCTCCAACTATTATGTAAGAGTCTTTTTTTTATTTTGTGTCTTTTAGTCTTCCTAAGAGAGTTATGATGAGTAGGTGTTAGGTGTTAGGTGAGTTGTCTTTTGGTCTTCTTAGTGGAGTCTATATAAGTGTCATGTAACCTCTCTTTTAAAAATAATGAAGTGAATCAAAAATAATTGGAAAACTACCTCCAACATGAGGTCCCTTACCCTCCTTCTATCTCTCTCTCTTTGGAGTGGATTCTCCAATATTCTCTCTCTCTAGGAGTGGATTCTCCTAGGTTCTTTCTTTCTCTCTAACTTCTCTCTCTCTCTCTCTAAGGGGTGGATTCCCCTCTCTCTCTCTCTTTCTCTCTCTCATTATCTCTCTCTTTCTCTAAGGGGTGCCCCCCTTTCTCTCTCCTCCCCCTCCCAACCACTTTCTCTCTCTTCCCCTCCCCTAATAACTCTTTGCCCAGTTCCAACACCCTTCCATTAACACACCCCAACCCCAAGAGCTATCCTCCAATCCTCTCCTCACCTCCCAACCCCCAACTACCCCACTCTCCTTCCCCATGCATCCCATCACCTTCCCAAGGCTAAAATAACTCCTCCCAAGGCCCAAATTCAAAATTCCCTCCCCTCTCCCATTCCCCCCACACCCTAGGTCGCCCAACTCCAGCCCCAACCCAGCCAAGGTCGCCCTCCCCTTCCCTCCATCTCATTCCACCACCATTTGCCACCACAAGGTTTCAACTTCATTGCAGGTCACAGGCAGCAAATTTGGTCCTAGAAGCTGCATCATCTTTCTGCATTTCCCTGAATCTTTTGATAGCAAGACAAACATATATGGAAAGGTCGTCTATAGAGCTTTCCAAGCGAGGTGGTTTCGTCTCCATCCGGGCACCGGGCTGATCAGAAGGTCCATTCTCCCTCGACTGCGCAAAAATGCTCGGACAGAAGACCAGAGCCGGAGTGGAAGATCTGCAGCGGCCAACCTCCTGGGAATCTGAGCAGGTGTTCTTCATCAAAAATCTTCTACTCTGAGTCTTCTTTCATCCCTAAGAAGAAGAGCTCCGTTTGGCATCCGGATCCAGTAGTTATCCATTTTCTCACACCAGGCATGCAGTTCTGCTTCCACTGTGTCGACATCAACCACCTTCAGTGTTCAAGCTCTACCGCCCATCTCCGAGCATATCTGGTAGCCCCGTCAGTTTCATTGTAAAGAAGACTCGTCAACGGAACCAACGACTTTAGCGGTGCCTGATTCCGAGCTCGGGAGCGGTCGCAGCATCCTCATCTTCCCACTGCTGAGAACCTGTGACAGTCTGCACAACAGACCTGCCACTCTGTTCAACCGTCTGCCCCGACCAGAATCGGCGTCCACAGAAATCAAGAAAATTCTGGTGTCTTTCCGGTCCAGCTACGAAGAGTTTCCCACTGGTTTCGTCTTCATAAAGAATCCGGAGTGGCCGCAGTGTCAACAGAACCGACTGTCTGTCCTGAAGCGCAGAGAGTGGACAGCATCAGCATCGGCGGCCTTTTCATCACTTCTAGCTCGAATTCCCCTCCCCGCTTGGTGTCACATCAAAATGGTATCAGAGCAAGTCGTCTGATTTGTCCCAACAAGTCGGGGTCCTGCAGTTTGAGATTCAAGAATCAAGGTTCGAGGTCGAACCTTCTCCAAGTGGAGGGGTTTGACGGGATCGGCAAGCGGCTTCAACAAAATTGTCAAATAGATATTCATGTTTTAGTTGTCTCATGTTTATGTTTTAGTTGTCTCATGTTAATTGGGCCATATGTATGGGCCTAATGGGTCATATTTTATGTTTTGTAGTAATTATGTCTCCAACTATTATGTAAGAGTCTTTTTTTTTATTTTGTGTCTTTTAGTCTTCCTAAGAGAGTTATGATGAGTAGGTGTTAGGTGTTAGGTGAGTTGTCTTTTGGACTTCTTAGTGGAGTCTATATAAGTGTCATGTAACCTTTCTTTTAAAAATAATGAAGTGAATCAAAAATATTTGGAAAACTACCTCCAACATGAGGTCCCTTACCCTCCTTCTATCTCTCTCTCTTTGGAGTGGATTCTCCAATATTCTCTCTCTCTCTAGGAGTGGATTCTCCTGGGTTCTTTCTTTCTCTCTAACTTCTCTCTCTCTCTCTCTAAGGGGTGGATTCCCCTCTCTCTCTCTTTCTCTCTCTCATTATCTCTCTCTTTCTCTAAGGGGTGCGCCCCTTTCTCTCTCCTCCCCCTCCCAACCACTTTCTCTCTCTTCCCCTCCCCTAATAACTCTTTCCCTAGTTCCCACACCCTTCCATTAACTCACCCCAACCCCAAGAGCTCTCCTCCAATCCTCTCCTCACCTCCCAACCCCCAACTACCCCACTCTCCTTCCCCATGCATCCCACCACCTTCCCAAGGCTAAAATAACTCCTCCCAAGGCCCAAATTCAAAATTCCCTCCCCTCTCCCATTCCCCCCACACCCTAGGTCGCCCAACTCCAGCCCCAACCCAGCCAAGGTCGCCCTCCCCTTCCCTCCATCTCATTCCACCACCATTTGCCACCACAAGGTTTCAACTTCATTGCAGGTCGCAGGCAGCAAATTTGGTCCTAGAAGCTGCATCATCTCTGGCATTTCTCTGAATCTTCTGGTAGCAAGGCATACATCTCTGGAAAGGTTGTCCAGAGAACTTTCCAAGCGAGGTGGTTTCGTCTCCATCCGAGCACCGGGCCGATCAGAAGGTCCATTCTCCCTCGACTGCGCAAAAATGCTAAGACAGAAGACCAGAGCCGGAGTGGAAGATCTGCAGCGGCCAACCTCCTAGGAATCTGAGCAGGAGTTTTTCATCAAAAATATTCTACTCTGAGGCTTATTTCATCCCCAAAAAGTAGAGCTCCGTTTGGCATCCGGATCCAGAAGTTATCAATTTTCTCCCACCGGGCATGCAGTTCTGCTTCCACTCTGTCGGCATCGACCACCTTCATTGTTCAAGCTCTACCGGCCATCTCCGACCATATCTGGCAGCCCCGTTAGTTTCTTTGCAAAGAAGACTCGTCAACGGAACCAACGACTTTAGAGGTGCCTGATTCCGAGCTCGGGAGCGGTCGCAGCATCCTCATCCTCCCACTGCTGAGAACATGTTACAGTCTGCGCAACAGACCTGCCACTCTGTTCAACCGTCTGCCCCGACCAGAATCGGCGTCCACAGAAATCAAGAAAATTCTGGTGTCTTCCCGGTCCAGCTACGAAGAGTTTCCCACTGGTTTCGTCTTCATAAAGAATCCGGAGTGGCCGCAGTACTAGAGAACCGACTGTCTGTCCTGAAGCGCAGAGAGTGGACAGCATCGGCATCGGCGGCCTTTTCATCACTTCTAGCTTGAATTCCCCTCCCCGCTTGGTGTCACATCAAAATGGTATCAGAGCAAGTCATCTGATTTGTCCCAACAAGTCGGGGTCCTGCAGTTCGAGATTCGAGAATCAAGGTTCGAGGTCGAACCTTCTCCAAGTGGAGGGGTTTGACGGGATCGGCAAGCGGCTTCAACAAAATTATCAAATAGATATTCATGTTTTAGTTGTCTCATGTTTATGTTTTAGTTGTCTCATGTTAATTGGGCCATATGTATGGGCCTAATGGGTCATGTTTTATGTTTTGTAGTAATTATGTCTCCAACTATTATGTAAGAGTCTTTTTTTTTATTTTGTGTCTTTTAGTCTTCCTAAGAGAGTTATGATGAGTAGGTGTTAGGTGTTAGGTGAGTTGTCTTTTGGTCTTCTTAGTGGAGTCTATATAAGTGTCATGTAACCTCTCTTTTAAAAACAATGAAGTGAATCAAAAATATTTGGAAAACTACCTCCAACATGAGGTCCCTTACCCTCCTTCTATCTCTCTATCTTCGGAGTGGATTCTCAAATATTCTCTCTCTCTCTAGGAGTGGATTCTCCTAGGTCTTTCTTTCTCTCTAACTTCTCTCTCTCTCTCTCTAAGGGGTGGATTCCCTCTCTCTCTTCTTTCTCTCTCTCATTATCTCTCTCTTTCTCTAAGGGGTGCGCCCCTTTCTCTCTCCTCCCCCTCCCAACCACTTTCTCTCTCTTCCCCTCCCCTAATAACTCTTTCCCTAGTTCCCACACCCTTCCATTAACTCACCCCAACCCCAAGAGCTCTCCTCCAATCCTCTCCTCACCTCCCAACCCCCAACTACCCCACTCTCCTTCCCCATGCATCCCACCACCTTCCCAAGGCTAAAATAACTCCTCCCAAGGCCCAAATTCAAAAATTCCCTCCCCTCGCCCATTCCCCCCACACCCTAGGTCGCCCAACTCTAGCCCCAACCCAGCCAAGGTTGCCCTCCCCTTCCCTCCATCTCATTCCACCACCATTTGCCACCACAAGGTTTCAACTTCATTGCAGGTCGCGGGCAGCAAATTTGGTCCTAGAAGCTGCATCATCTCCGGCATTTCTCTGAATCTTCTGGTAGCAAGGCATACATCTCTGGAAAGGTTGTCCAGAGAGCTTTTCAAGCGAGGTGGTTTCGTCTCCATCCAAGCACCGGGCTGATCAGAAGGTCCATTCTCCCTCGACTGCGCAAAAATGCTAAGACAGAAGACCAGAGCCGGAGTGAAAGATCTGCAGCGGCCAACCTCCTGGGAATCTGAGCAGGAGTTTTTCATCAAAAATATTCTACTCTGAGTCTTATTTCATCCCCAAGAAGCAGAGCTCCGTTTGGCATCCGGATCCAGAAGTTATCAATTTTCTCCCAGCGGGCATGCAGTTCTGCCTCCACTCTGTCGGCATCGACCACCTTCATTGTTCAAGCTCTACCGACCATCTCCGACCATATCTGGCAGCCCCGTCAGTTTCTTTGGAAAGAAGACTCGTCAACGGAACCAACGACTTTTAGAGGTGCCTGATTCTGAGCTCGGGAGCGGTCGCAGCATCCTCATCTTCCCACTGCTGAGAACCTGTTACAGTCTGCGCAACAGACCTGCCACTCTGTTCAACCGTCTGCCCCGACCAGAATCGGCGTCCACAGAAATCAAGAAAATTCTGGTGTCTTCCCGGTCCAGCTACGAAGAGTTTCCCACTGGTTTCATCTTCTGAAAAAATCCGGAGTGGCCGCAGTGTCAAGAGAACCGACTGTCTGTCCTGAAGCGCAGAGAGTGGACAGCATCGGCATCGGCGGCCTTTTCATCACTTCTAGCTCGAATTCCCCTCCCCGCTTGGTGTCACATCAAAATGGTATCAGAGCAAGTCGTCTGATTTGTCCCAACAAGTCGGGGTCCTGCAGTTCGAGATTCGAGAATCAAGGTTCGAGGTCGAACCTTCTCCAAGTGGAGGGGTTTGACGGGATCGGCAAGCGACTTCAACAAAATTATCAAATAGATATTCATGTTTTAGTTGTCTCATGTTTATGTTTTAGTTGTCTCATGTTAATTGGGCCATATGTATGGGCCTAATGGGTCATATTTTATGTTTTGTAGTAATTATGTCTCCAACTATTATGTAAGAGTCTTTTTTTTATTTTGTGTCTTTTAGTCTTCCTAAGAGAGTTATGATGAGTAGGTGTTAGGTGTTAGGTGAGTTGTCTTTTGGTCTTCTTAGTGGAGTCTATATAAGTGTCATGTAACCTTTCTTTTAAAAACAATGAAGTGAATCAAAAATATTTGGAAAACTACCTCCAACATGAGGTCCCTTACCCTCCTTCTATCTCTCTCCCTTCGGAGTGGATTCTCAAATATTCTCTCTCTCTCTAGGAGTGGATTCTCCTAGAGTCTTTCTTTCTCTCTAACTTCTCTCTCTCTCTAAGGGGTGGATTCCCCTCTCTCTCTCTCTCTTTCTCTCTCTCTTTCTCTCAGGGGTGCGCCCCTTTCTCTCTCCTCCCCCTCCCAACCACTTTCTCTCTCTTCCCCTCCCCTAATAACTCTTTCCCTATTTCTCACACCCTTCCATTAACTCACCCCAACCCCAAGAGCTCTCCTCCAATCCTCTCCTCACCTCCCAACCCCCAACTACCCCACTCTCCTTCCCCATGCATCCCACCACCTTCCCAAGGCTAAAATAACTCCTCCCAAGGCCCAAATTCAAAATTCCCTCCCCTCTCCCATTCCCCCCACACCCTAGGTCGCCCAACTCTAGCCCCAACCCAGCCAAGGTTGCCCTCCCCTTCCCTCCATCTCATTCCACCACCATTTGCCACCACAAGGTTTCAACTTCATTGCAGGTCGCGGGCAGCAAATTTGGTCCTAGAAGCTGCATCATCTCCGGCATTTCTCTGAATCTTCTGGTAAGCAAGGCATACATCTCTGGAAAGGTTGTCCAGAGAGCTTTTCAAGCGAGGTGGTTTCGTCTCCATCCGAGCACCGGGCTGATCAGAAGGTCCATTCTCCCTCGACTGCGCAAAACTGCTCGGACAGAAGACCAGAGCCGGAGTGGAAGATCTGCAGCGGCCAACCTCCTGGGAATCTGAGCAGGAGTTCTTCATCAAAAATCTTCTACTCTGAGTCTTATTTCATCCCCAAGAAGCAGAGCTCCGTTTGGCGTCCGGATCCAGAAGTTATCAATTTTCTCCCACCGGGCATGCAGTTCTGCTTCCACTCTGTCGGCATCGACCACCTTCAGTGTTCAAGCTCTACCGCCATCTCCGACCATATCTGGCAGCCCCGTCAGTTTCTTTGCAAAGAAGACTCGTCAACGGAACCAAAGACTTTAGAGGTGCCTGATTCCGAGCTCGGGAGCGGTCGCAGCATCCTCGTCTTCCCACTGTTGAGAACCTGTTACAGTCTGCGCAACAGACCTGCCACTCTGTTCAACCGTCTGCCTCGACAAGAATCGGCGTCCACAGAAATCAAGAAAATTCTGGTGTCTTCCCGGTCCAGCTACGAAGAGTTTCCCACTGGTTTCGTCTTCAGCAAAAATCCGGAGTGGCCGTAGTGTCAAGAGAACCGACTGTCTGTCCTGAAGCGCAGAGAGTGGACAGCATCGGCATCGGCGGCCTTTTCATCACTTCTAGCTCGAATTCCCCTCCCCGCTTGGTGTCACATCAAAATGGTATCAGAGCAAGTCGTCCGATTTGTCCCAACAAGTCGGGGTCCTGCAGTTCGAGATTCGAGAATCAAGGTTCGAGGTCGAACCTTCTCCAAGTGGAGGGGTTTGACGGGATCGGCAAGCGGCTTCAACAAAATTATCAAATAGATATTCATGTTTTAGTTGTCTCATGTTTATGTTTTAGTTGTCTCATGTTAATTGGGCCATATGTATGGGCCTAATGGGTCATGTTTTATGTTTTGTAGTAATTATGTCTCCAACTATTATGTAAGAGTCTTTTTTTTTATTTTGTGTCTTTTAGTCTTCCTAAGAGAGTTATGATGAGTAGGTGTTAGGTGTTAGGTGAGTTGTCTTTTGGTCTTCTTAGTGGAGTCTATATAAGTGTCATGTAACCTCTCTTTTAAAAACAATGAAGTGAATCAAAAATATTTGGAAAACTACCTCCAACATGAGGTCCCTTACCCTCCTTCTATCTCTCTATCTTCGGAGTGGATTCTCAAATATTCTCTCTCTCTCTAGGAGTGGATTCTCCTGGAGTCTTTCTTTCTCTCTAACTTCTCTCTCTCTCTCTAAGGGGTGGATTCCCCCCTCTCTCTCTTTCTCTCTCTCATTATCTCTCTCTATCTCTAAGGGGTGCGCCCCTTTCTCTCTCCTCCCCCTCCCAACCACTTTCTCTCTCTTCCCCTCCCCTAATAACTCTTTCCCTAGTTCCCACACCCTTCCATTAACTCACCCCAACCCCAAGAGCTCTCCTCCAATCCTCTCCTCACCTCCCAACCCCCAACTACCCCACTCTCCTTCCCCATGCATCCCACCACCTTCCCAAGGCTAAAATAACTCCTCCCAAGGCCCAAATTCGAAATTCCCTCCCATCTCCCATTCCCCCCACACCCTAGGTCGCCCAACTCCAGCCCCAACCCAGCCAAGGTCGCCCTCCCCTTCCCTCCATCTCATTCCACCACCATTTGCCACCACAAGGTTTCAACTTCATTGCAGGTCGCAGGCAGCAAATTTGGTCCTAGAAGCTGCATCATCTCCGGCATTTCCCTGAATCTTCTGGTAGCGAGGAATACATCTCTGGAAAGGTTGTCCAGAGAGCTTTCCAAGCGAGGTGGTTTCGTCACCATCCGAGCACCGGGCTGATCAGAAGGTCCATTCTCCCTCGACTGCGCAAAAATGCTAAGACAGAAGACCAGAGCCAGAGTGGAAGATCTGCAGCGGCCAACCTCCTGGGAATCTGAGCAGGAATTTTTCATCAAAAATATTCTACTCTGCGTCTTATTTCATCCCCAAGAAGCAGAGCTCCGTTTGGCATCCGGATCCAGAAGTTATCAATTTTCTCCCACCGGGCATGCAGTTCTGCTTCCACTCTGTCGGCATCGACCACCTTCATTGTTCAAGCTCTACCGGCCATCTCTGACCATATCTGGCAGCCCCGTCAGTTTCTTTGCAAAGAAGACTCATCAATGGAACCAACGACTTTAGAAGTGCCTCATTTCGAGCTCGGGAGCGGTCGCAGCATCCTTGTCTTCCCACTGCTGAGAACCTGTTACAGTCTGCTCAACAGACCTGCCGCTCTGTTCAACCGTCTGCCCCGACCAGAATCGGCGTCCACATAAATCAAGAAAATTCTGGTGTCTTCCTAGTCCAGCTACGAAGAGTTTCCCACTGGTTTCGTCTTCAGAAAAAATCCGGAGTGGCCGCAGTGTCAAGAGAACCGACTGTCTATCCTAAAGCGCGGAGAGTGGACAGCATCGGTATCGGCGGCCTTTTCATCACTTCTAGCTCGAATTCCCCTCCCCGCTTGGTGTCACATCACCAGCCCTCACAACCTCCACTCGGAATCACAGAGTTACCCCGGGATTTGGGTGAGTGTCGTGTGAGTGGCCTCCAATCTCGGTCCATTTCTATCTTGAATTGTGCTTGCTTGTTAAAGTCCAAGGTGCTTCGGTCTTGTGACTCTCACCCCAAGGTGGTGTCACATCATGGGGTGCCAAGCACATATTGTAGTGCTCCCTTCACCCAATTAAATTCTCAAGAGTGTCTACATGCGCCACTTCAAAAGAAATGTAGCACCATCTTGAGGTAATATATGAAGGGACAACATAGGTACGTGCGACCAAGGCTAATATGCTAGTTTCTAAATATGAAAAATTCAGAATGGAACCTGAGGAGTCTATTTTTGATATGTATGCTAGGATAACCATGCTCACTAATGGTTTATCTGAGCTAGGTAAGACCTATTCCGAGCAAGTGATTATAAGAGAGATATTAAGATCCCTAACTCCTGCATGGCATACAAAGGCAACAGTGGTCGAAGAATCAAAGGACTTTGCTACCACCAAGGTAGAAGAACTCATAGGGTCCTTGATGACCTATGAGATGAATTTGAAGAACAAAGAGGTTGAGATAAGTAAGAAGACATCTCTGGCTCTCAAAGTTGGGCAAAGTACCAAGGACATCTCTGAAGATGAAGAGTCTTCAAGTAGCAACTCTGAAGAGGACGAGGTTGCTATGTTGACAAGAAAGTTCAAAAAAAATTTAAGAAAGGAAGGTAAAGGCTTCACAAAGAGGAAGCCTCCGGTAAAAAGAAGTTTCAGGCCAAGACCTAAAAATGCTAAGAAGTTTGACAAACTCGTCTGCTATTCTTGCATAAAATCAGGACACATCAAGTCTGAGTGTCAAGTAGTAGTTAAGAAAACAATGCCCAGGTGGAAGGGCAAGAAGAAACATGCCATGGTGTGTACATGGAGTGATGAAGAAGAGGAAGAAAATGAAGATAGCTCCTCTAAAGAGGAGAAAGATGATCACTGCTTGATGGCCAATGGAGAAAAGAATAGTGAGGTAAGCTCTCCTTTTGAACATTTTTTCTACTGATGATTGGGAATAGGCTTACTTTGAATTAATGGATAAATATGAAGTGTATAGAAAAGAAAACAAAGTCTTAAAGATAAAAATTGACTCCATTATGCATGACCAAACCCTTAATGAAAAGATTACTTCCCTGGAAACTGAAATTGAGGATCTAAGAAAAATGAATGAAAACCTAGAAGAGGGAAGAAAAGAAATGAGGGATTTGGAAGATGAAAATGAAAACCTAAGAGATGGAATTGATGAGTTGAAGCTAAAAATGTAAAGCTATGTAAAAGATAACAATCTATGCAATGAAAAATCTTATGCATTTAAACAAGTGTACTCTCAACTGTTGAAAGAAAATGAAAAGCTTCAAAAAGGCCTAGCAGATAAACAAACAGCCCTTGAAAAATTTGTTGATGGAAGTGAGAACTTGAATGCTCTGTTAGGGACTAAAATGAACTTCAATAGGGAAGGGCTAGGATATGAGCCAACTAAGAAAAAGGATTTTGGCTTAAAAACTACAAATTTTGTCTCATCTTCTGAAGCATCAACTTCTAAAATAACACCTAGGCCAAACCAAGAAAAAACTAAAAATAAAGGAAAAGATAAAATGGGAGAGCCTATGAAGAACAACCCTGAAAAACCCAAAAAGGCTCACCAACAACACCAAGCTGGCCGACACCAACCCAAGTCCAGGTCTGCACATCCCAAGGGTAGAAAGAATTTCAACAATGGCACAGGTCGACACTACCCTAAGGACAGGTTGACACCCTCATGGTCAACCACCCGTCAATTCCCTAGGTATGCACCGATAGGTCGACACTCAAGTTACAGGGACCCGACATGTCTCTTATCCAGAGACCGTTATAAATGGGTAGAACAAGAGACAGATCGACACTTTCATGACAGGAGGTCGACACATCCCTCATCCAGAGACCATTATAGATTGTCAGAACATGGGACAGGTCGACACTTCACCTCCTATAGGTCGACACCTTCATGGGTCTGGGGTAGTTATGAACCTTATGGTCATAGGTTTACCCAACCTTAACACCCTAGGTACTGTGACACCTCCTACCCCTCTAGACCAACCAACTAGAGCAGATGGTCTAAAAAATAATCCTCTTCCAACATTCTGAAAACCCATAAAGCCCAAGAAGCTAAAAGAGAGAAAAGGAATGTTTATGAAGAAAAGAAGAACTAGAACTTCCAACCAAGCAAGAAAAACAAAAATACTAAGAAAGTCTAGATTTCAAAGCCTATGTTATCTTGCTTTACTGAGATGAGAAGACTATTGGGACCCAATTGTCCTTGGGTTCCAAATATTGTCACTTAATTCCTTATCCAGGAGTGTCTTGCAGCCGTGCACAATCACTGGTATCTCGATAGTGGCTGCTCCAGACACATGATAGGGGACAGAACCAAATTCTATCTCTTAGTAGAAAAGGAAGCTGGTCATGTCACGTTTGGAGGGAATAACAAAGGAAAAAATCATTGGTATAGGTAAAGTTGGTAAGAAATCCCTCCAACTCAATTGATAATGTATTACTTGTTGATGGTCTAGAATATAATTTGCTGAGCATAAGTCAGCTTTGTGATAAAGGTCATACTGTAGTCTTTGACTCTAATGAATGTAGGATCTTGCACCCTAATTCAAAAGAAACTAAGTTTTCTGGTAAAGGAGTCAACAATGTGTATATGATTGACTTAGATGACCCTGCTCACATAAATCTTCATCTTGCTGCACCTATGTCTGAATTAGCATGCTTGTGGCATCGTAGACTAGGTCATGCTAGCTACAATGCACTTCATAAATTGGTGAAGCATTATATTGTTAAAGGATTGCTTGATATTAAATTCAAAATGAACTCTAAAATTTGTGATGCATGTGCATAAGGAAAACAAACTAGGAAGTCATTTAAAAGCAGAACTGAAGCCTCATCATCAAGAGGACCTCAATCAATTGCCACAGAAGGTCCAATGGGTATTCAGTTTCTTACTGTTCAATTTGCCAATGTGAATTCCTCCATCATGCAGCTTGACATGAAAGTTGAAAGACTGGACGCAAGGTTTGTTCACGGTGAACAAGTTCAGAACAGCAGATGGGAGAAGTTTGTCAGAGACAAACACAAGTCTGATGGTAAACTGTATGCCTTTATGAACTCCCTGATACATGTGTATGAAAAAACTGGGACAATGATGAAAAGATTGAGAGAGGTTCATATTGAAACACAAGAAAAGACTTCAGAGATGCTTATGCATGCATATGACATCAGGGAAGATCAAAGCAACATGAATCTTAGATGTGCAACCCTCATTGATTCCTCTCACAGGATTGAGGAAAGAGTAGCAGCTGAGTCCCTCACAATCAAAAAACAGATGGCTGTTGAGACTGCCAGGATTGTAGAAGTCAACTCTAGTCTGGAATCAGCAATTAATGCCAATTCTGCACGGCTAATTGATGCATCCAACAGGCTAAAAGGAAAGGTTAATTCTGACTCTAACAAGGTCCTTGATGCCTCCTCAAAGCCTACAGAACAAGTCCATACCGACAGAGCAATAATGGTAAACAGCTCCGCCAAAGCTGAAGCAAAGATGAATGTTGTTTACAACAAACTTGATATGGTTGGAACTGAAATTCTGGAATTGATACGTCTACATAAAGCTCAACTCCAACCAATTTTGGAAGACATAGGTGATGAATGGTGTCCTCGTCCCACTGAAGCTACATCCTCTTATGTCTCACCAAAAGAGACCCAACAGAAAGCATAGACATAGTATATATGTGACATGTTACACAACTGGCTGGATGCAATCAATGACAATATCAAGTCACTTCACAAGTTTGTGAAACAAAGAGATGAGCAACTCACTCAGAAGGTTGATTCTCTTGCTGCAACAGTTCTGCAACTGCAACAACAATTCTCCGAGGCCCAGAAACTTCAATTTCCAGGAAGCACCAGCTCCAGCACAATGCTTCCACCATAGCAACCACCTTCTTCACCC
Source organism: Amorphophallus konjac (assembly GCA_022559845.1). Classification (NCBI taxonomy): domain Eukaryota; kingdom Viridiplantae; phylum Streptophyta; class Magnoliopsida; order Alismatales; family Araceae; genus Amorphophallus; species Amorphophallus konjac. The sequence continues at coordinate 102,496 of JAHNEJ010003123.1, forward strand.
CCTCCTTGCTGATGCCAAAGGGGGAGACAAGTCAAGTTCTGTTACAAGCTTGGAACATTAGGCATATAGATTCAGGCATCTAGTTAGGTCATGCATAGTCTTTGATGGATGTATATGAAACCCTTTTTATGGAAATTCTTTTTGGTTTATCAATGGAAAACATTTTTGGTTAATCCATGAACTTGTATGAAACTTTGTCCTTGTGAATAAAAAGTTTGTTTTTGAAATGCCTTAAATGCTTATGAATGCTTGTAAATAATGAACCATGGTTGTCATCATCAAAAAGGGGGAGAATGTTGTATCCCCTGGTTTTGATGATAACAAACCATAGTTCATTGTTGAATACTTGTGGTATGATTAATGATTTCATTTAAGTTGTGGTTTGGACAAGCTCAGGTGAAGGACTCCCAAGTGTCATCCTGTCACTTGGACATGTCGACACGCCAAGAAGAAACCATCTTTGAACCATTTTTGTTTTAGCTCTGGAGTGAGCAGAGTGTTGACTCCTTGTGCAACGTGTCGACACGTCTAGTAGAAAAGTGTGGTTCAACCATTTCTGTTTGGCACAACGTATCGACACCCTTTGAAAGAGTGTCGACACCTCGATTCAATGTAGCGGACTTCATCTCTATCTGGTGCACATTCCCCGACACTTCCAAGAGAAGCCTCGACACGGATGCTCGAGCAACATGCAAGGGTGGCGCATGTGTCGACAGACGCCCATCGAAGTGTTGACCTATTTTGCTTGGAAGCCATGTTTCTTCAAGATTTTAATGAGATGTGCTAACACCTTATCTAAAAGTGTCGACACCTTCATGTTTGCCTACAACGGATCTGAAACCGTAAGCGTCCGCTTTTCAAGATTCGAAACCGATCATGGAGGATCCGATCGCACTTAAAAATGCTTCTGGAAGCTTGCTTTGTCAGAAGATCTGATTGGCTAGCAGAAGACTCTTCTAGACACAGGTACTTTTGATGATTTGGTTCCATACCTACCCACGTACTAGCAAGCATGGCATAAAAGCACAAAGGAGTTGTTGAAGCAAAAGAAGAAATGGGAATGCTACGTCCTGCGCATGGGGTTCTGTAGAAGATAAGGCTGGAGATTTCGTGAGCCACAAATATACAAGGGAGAGCAAACTCTAGTTTCCTGAATGTAGAAGCAGAGAGAAGAAGGAGAAGAACAAGAGAAGGAGAGAAGAGCAGCGAAGAAGCTTGCTCCAGGAGATATCTCCTTCCTTATGTTGTTGTCGTGACTACAACGCAGCAGACCGTCTTCTTCACCTCAAGAGCTCTCACACCAAGGGAGATAGCATATGTTTGAAGCATCTTCAGGTGCCCTTGAAAGTTGGGAAGCAAGTTCATCGTTCCCTCTTATGGTTATGGTGAAGAACCAGGAAGAAGAAGAAGAGAATCCAGGCGTCATCTAGTTCTCTCCTAGACAAGAGTTTTCTCTCCCATAGAACTTCATAGCCATACTCTGTATGGTTTCTCTTTTACAGTTTTGTTTTTCTCAAAAACACATACTCTTACTATTGCTCCCTACCTGCGAGTAGGAAGACATACGGTGTGTTCACTGGTCTGTGACTTTTGGGTTGTGTACCCTTAAGTTGTTTGGCAGCGGAGTTGAGAGAGTTTGTCTCTCTGTTGGAAGCTGTGAATCAGCGGTAGTGCATTTGCACTAGTGAAGCCTCACCAAGTTGTGTGAGGGGTAGACGTAGGTCTCTGGATAGATACCAAACCACCTTAAAAACCTGTGTTTTGTGGTTTGTCTTCTATTGTGCCTTGATGCTAGATGCTTGGTAGGAACGCTATTGATCATCATTCGTGCATTTAGCTCACTTGCTAGCAATTATTTCTTGCTCTACTGCTCTTAGCTTTTATCTAGTTGTTATTTCTGCAAAGAAGGGCAAAGAAGGGGCTGATCTATTCACCCCTCCCCTCTAGATCTGCCTATCACTATACATCAATCCTCTTAACTTCCTATCGAGGCTACTTAGTATGATGCACAGCTAACCCATATTGCTGATATGATCCGTCATCAAACAACTATGCTCAGCGCTAAAATGGAGTTGTTTCATGAAGCTCTACTTGAAAGGCATTTCTCCACTGACAGAAACCTCAGAATAGTTGCGCAAAGGGTCAATCAGAATGCAGAAGAACTACTAGCCTCACTTTAGCATGCTACACTCCCTCCTCACGGTCCTCCAACGGAAGATGCATCCACTCAGACTGATGACACACTTAGAGAGTGATAATCATGGATGCTATCACAGAACCCCTCTTTTTTTTTTGCTGATGGCAAAGGGGGAGAAGAAAATGAGTCAGAGTCATACAGAGTCAATGCGGATGTCAACGGAAAAGTCAAAGCTGTTAGAGCTGAAACAGTCAAAGAGGCAGAGTCAGAGAAGACTAATCATTGGAGTTTGTAGTCAAGAGTCATGCATGTCATGTAGTTATGTAGTTATACAAAGTCATGCATAGCATTTCTCACCCATGATATTCTATTTATCGGCCTTAACTCATATTTGTAAGTCCTATGAAGCTATTTGTTTGCCTTATTTGCTGAAGCTGTCGCCTTTGACTCTTTTCACACTCAAAGCTGGAACCGTCACCTTAAATCCATTTGTCACCCTTATATATCTCTTTGTCACCGCTGAATCTTCATTTGTCACCCTTAGGAGAGTATTTGTTACCTTTAGTCTTCTTGTGTTGTTCTTCCTCTTTTGTCATTTTCTGTGTCCACTATCGCTGGCCGAAGCTTGATCGGGCTTTGACTAGACTTCGGAAGATGTAAAAGCTTGACTTTGACTATTGACTTTGCCTTGAGTATTGGTGCATTGGGTCAACATAAAGTTAAAGTTGACTAGAGCCTTCCTTGTCCTGGCGTTGACTTTGACGACTATGGTCAGCCCTCGCTTATTCTTCAGATTGCTTAGAGCCCTTGGGATCAGTGTTCACATTTGTCTTTGTGTGAGCACTGTAGGTCCTTTATCTTCTAGTGAGCACATCTCTCTCTCTTCCAGTTCCTCTTTCTTCTGTTCTTCTTCACCTTCAGCTTCCTTCTCATTTGTTACCAATGTGAAGTTATTGGTTACTCCAGTTGAGCATTTGTCACCCATACTCATCTAATTTTCACCACTAAAGTCCAGAAGCTGTCGCCCTTACTCTTACATTGCCTTGAAAGCCGCACATCGGGCTTGTCTCCATTGACCCCTATTTGTCACCGTTAGCAGGGTATTTTTTACCCTTGCTAACCCATTTGTCACCCGTGTAGACACATTTGTCGCCCTTAAGCTCCAATTGGTCCACGTGGAAAACAGGACACGTTGGCCATGCATGGGTGTTGTTTGCATATTGTCATCGATGCAACGCCGCAAGCCACATCAACAGAAATGATGACGCCAAACTAGACCTTGAAATTAAAAATCTCCAATTCCTTATTTACCTTTCTTGCCATGTCTTGGCTCTTAACAAACCTACCAAAAGGTGGTTCGTCTCTCCATCATGCTCAGCATCTCCTCTTCCTCGCGGTGCTATTCATCTCCCCTACAAGCCATTTGAGAGCTCTCCGTCATTTTCTGTGCGGTCATCCTTAATTGTCACTACTCTTTCATCACTGACAGCCGTGGAGCCGAAGGAGACACCCGTGCAATGCTTCATCCGCCATAAACTGGATGTCCCCCTTGCATCTCAGGAAGCTACGATTCCTACGGCCGAAGAAGAAACGTCTGAGGAACCTAGGGTTTCTAAGGGCTCCACTCTAGGATGACAAGTTAAAGGTAGGGGGTTCCTTATCTCCCTTACATAGCTATTTGCCTTCCTAGATAACGATCTATTTATTTGTCATGCTTATCTACCTATTTATCACTCTTAAAGACCTACATGTCACCGAATTTCTTACATTTGTCACCCTTAAGCACCTATTTACCACACCTAAACTCCCTTGTCTATACATTTGTCACCCTTATCTTAATCTTAATATTTTTTGTATTTTTTGATCAGTCAATTAATTGAATATCTTGTTTACATATTTTTTTGAATCTGGTGAACACAAAGGTCATCTCGGCCCGGTGTTCTATGGACATTTACATGAGGGGTAGGGATTAGATGGCATTTCGGGAATGCCATAAGTCATTGATGAGGACCATACCCTTTGGTCCATATGTTGACAATGCTTCTCCCGTCACCTTCACCATGACAATATTAGAGGAGATTATTTATGCCCATAGTGGAGGAAATTAATTCTGTATGGGTAGTAAGGAGGTCGCATTCAGTATGGAAGATGTGATCATAATTTTAGGATTACCTTGCTCCGGTCAACTGGTTCAACATTATGGATCCGTAAAACAGAATTCCAAGTTGCGGCAACGATTTGGGTTTGTAGCAACATTTGACCGGAAGAAAGTGTGCTCTCTCATCCAGCAAATTTTTGGGTCTGATGAAGAGCAAGATGTGGCCGACACTGTTCGGCTATGGATTGTACTTCTATTGTTCACTTTCCTTTGCCCACGGTCGACACATTCTTGTCCACAACAGATGTTGTCATGCTTAGATGACATTGAGAGAGTTTCATATTACAATTGGGCAGCCGCCGTACAACAGGTAACCATGCACAAGTTTGAGCAATTAGTGTCGGTGGTCTAGAAACGACGGTCAGGTACAATTGGCCGTGCTAAGAGAAGAGCCGGGGATGCATCTCAGGCCCATACATTTATATTTGGTTGTTCTGCCGCACTTGTTGTAAGTTTTTTTATTTTTATTGTGTAATAATGTGTCAATCATTAATTCTACTACATTGTAAAATAACTTGATGTATTTCATATTATAGGTCTGGTTTTTTTAGCACACGCGGGTGCTGCAGCCACTAAGGCAGGTGGCATTTCTCTGACTATTTAGGTTGGGGTCATTTCTAGATAGGAAATTAAAATTCTCCATTGGATCCCTGTGAGGCCAACAGGTATTATGTGTACTAAAAACTTTTTTTTTGTCATTCAACATTAATGAATAACCGAAGTGATGTGGTTTGAAATGCAGGTGATCGAAGAGCTCCTTGTTGAGCCAAGTGAAAGGGACATGGTGTACGGTGGTCAGATGATGACTCGACCCCGTGATGAGGAGACGTCCTCATCAGCTCCATACATGTCTGTGCTACAGGATATTGGAGCTACATTAAAGATCCAGATACAGATACTTGAGGAAATGAGGGCCTTCTTTCTGACTAGGGTTGAATGGGCTCACAATGTTATAGAACATATGCATCCTAGTTTGGAAAACATTGCCACTGATGTAGGTCCTCCTAGGCCCGTCGAACAGGTGACAAGTGATGCCATGCCACCTCAGGCAGCCCCTGGAGAGGAAGTGCAAGGGGCTGAAAATGTTGAGCAAAGTATCTGTCAAACTTTTGTGGACATTGCCGCCAATGTCCCACCTCCAAGCCCCCTTCAACAAAGTACGGATGATACTGTGCCATCTAAGGCAGCCCCTGAAGAGAATGTGCAAGGCGATATCCAAGCTCAGGTGGAGGTGACCAATGGGCATGGTGACCGTCGTCCAGGTGTCTTTTCTCAGTCCGTTCATCAATGGGACGAGAAGCCCGTGAGGAGACCAAGGGCACCTACAAAGAAAATAGGACGGGGGAAGAAGAAGGTGAGTCTGCATTGTTCCTACTTCTTACAGTATAGAATCTAAGATTGGTATATTGGCATAAATGTAGACGGTAGATGAAGCCGACCAGATCAAAAAGCCTCTACAGAGTACTGATTGGATCTGCAAAGGCCGGCTGAAGCCGACAGATAACAAGACTGTGAATGAATACATTGATGCTTGTGCCTCGGGGGATATTGAGTAAGTTTTCCTCTTATAGTTTCTGTAATTATCCTGATTCGCCTTACTCTGACTATCATGAAAATTATTGTCCAATATAGTGGCCCCATATTTGAATTACAGAACGAGATTATTTTGAAACGTCGCCATGTCATTGATCTATTATATGGCCAGATGATAGATGATATCGTACTTTCTTTCATTAATTGTGCAATTTTATGCCTCGCCCTACCCTAAACTTATGTTTCTACTGCTAATAGAATCGTGATTGTTTGTAGGTGATTGACACCATGATGTATGTCCTCCACTCAAGATGCAATGAATCTGGCATCTTTCATCGGTGGGTTTGTTTTCCAACCATTGTAGTGAATCACATCAACGATAAGACAGTGGCCAACGACGCAAAAACCATGGATTTGTTGCAGTGCATATTCGAGAATGATGAATTATCACAACTCTAGTAGAGCAAATATTTATTCTTCATGTTACACTCAAGTAATCATTGGCTTCTATTTGCTGTTGACATGGAGAATCGCTGCTTTCTCTCATACAATTCCATGAGAGGCATGGCCATCCATGAAGCCACTACAAGAAAATGGGTACTTTTTCTTATCCTTGTACCTGTATTAAAGATATTTGTAATGTGTTTATTAATTATTCCTTAATAATGTCAAATATTTCATTTGCAGGCTGCAGTTGTGCGAGGGTTACTGGAGGAATATGTGACATTCGAGGGAGTTGATGAATGGGAACTTGTGTTCAACAACGAATGTCCCCAACATGTAGCTGGAAGCCTCAACTGTGTCATTTATGTAGTGAAATATGTTGATGAATTGTCAAGAAAGGGAGAGACATCATGGACATTTACTGACGGTGATTGTAATATGATTAGAGCCCGGTTTGGGGCCAAACGCATTACCTTTCGAAATACACGATCTTAAACAATTTCACGTCTCAAACCTCAGAATGTGGCATACCTATCTTGATTGATATTTCTTTTGTCATACATTTTGATCTTTAAAGTTTCATATGTTTTAATGTTGTTAATGTGTGCTTGATAATGTTAATTCATGACTATCAATGAGTTTTCTAAAGATAGATTCAAGTTTGGTTAAGGAAATGGGCTGAAGTGTGAAAAGATGAAGACTTTACTTTCACAAGTGTCGACTAGAGTCGACCTTGGAGTCGACTCAAGTTCAGACTGCTGAAGAGAATAACCCAAGTCACCCGCTAGATGAAAAGGGCTTTGGCTACGCTTTAAGGGTGACAAATAGGTGACCAATGGTGAAAAATAGGCCTTACGAGTATAAAAGAGGCGACAAAGGGTGAATAATAGATGATCAGGTTGAAATATGGAAATATCCATGTCCCATGAGAGAGAATATACCTCTGACAGGGTAGCCTCGGATCATGTGCGAAGCCTGGCCTTCAAGTTGAGCGTGTGTTAGACACACCGAACCTGTGATTCACCCTTTTAGTCCATTTGTCAGCGTTACTGGCTATTTTACATTCTTATCATCTATTTTTCAGTCATACGGGCTATTTGTCACCCTTAGGTTCAATAGTCGTCGCCTTAGCCATTTGTCACCGCTAGGTGTGCATTTGTTACCACTAAGGTGGCATTTGTCACCCTTACTGCATATTTATCACTCTTACCACATGACCAGCCATTGCCGTCTTTTCACCGTCATAGTAGATGTACGTTACCGGGCCCAACATCTCGAGGGAGAGTTGGCCCGTCAATGGCAACCGTCACGGTAGATTGCAAGGTCAGAAGGGTGCTTGGGGAACCTAATTAAGCCTACACCCTCTCTTGTCCAATCACCTCTGCAATATGCTCTGATCGAGCGACGATCGTTCAGCTAGGGTTCCCTACGTTCCCCTTTTTTCTGCTCCCGAGTGACTGTGTTACCACCTCCATTGCAGCGATGTATTAAATCGACACACTGATCCCGCTCATGACCCTAAAATGACACCCGCTCTTCTATTTTAAGTTCTTAAGGCACCTCCGTAATGTCATCCCCTTCATCAGTGGGCGTAGCGGTGGCTTCCCTAGCAGAAGAGCATGTCTCCTCTGCGTCCTCCTCGGTCCCTTGTCATCACTGGTTCCTGTTGCAGATGCCCTCTTCCTTTTTATTAATCCTCTTCCATGTTTATGCATTTTACAGGCCTTTCATATTTTCATATATGATATGCTCTGGGTAGTTTCATATGTGGCGGATGCAGTGGTTGTTTTGTTCTTAACCTCTACACATGTATTATTTTTCCCAATCTTTTCGTTGGACCTCTACCATGCTTTGTGTATGCTCTGTACATTGTATTGGGCCTAACATCTACCTTGCTTTGATAAGAGCACACGAAAATGGACTTCCATATTGTTATTACTTGCCAGGAAAGCATGTAAATATGTTCAAATTTTATTCAACCACATTATGGCATACTATTGCTTACAATTTAATAAAAAAACTGTAAATTTTACCATCTACATTTTTTCCCATATATCACAAAAGTTTTATATGTATCAAACCTCGGATATGCACTATACATTGTAGAATGCAAATTATGGAACTACATGTTTGCTTATTGGGTGTTCATTCACATGACATAAACCTTGTTAATGCACTTGAACTAGCAGACTTAAATCCCCTACCCCACTATATCATACATTGTAACATTAAACCTACATGCTTTCTGTTCTACAAACTTGCTCTTATGGATTGGACTTCATATTAAATTTACTCCAATTATTATGTCTGTCATACCTATTGTCTTTTATAACACCTTACATGCCAGGAATTGAGGTTCAGACAATGGGAAGGTATAAATGCTATGTAGTGTGGGTTCGTCGCGAACTCGGTGTATATTATAATTGGCCCGAATGCTTTGTCCAAGTGAATGGATACCTTGGAGCTCGATATAAGGGTTTTCACTTGGTAGAGGAAGCACATGCTGCTATAAATGGGGTTGGCAATAGCAGCCATACGTATGTTGATCATCCTCAACTATAGGAAATGCCCATGCCTACATATCATGCAAGTCCCGGGCCAGCCTATGATTCAAGCAACCAGGCACTATGCCAGCAGACTACACAAATGTCAAATGTGCCTTGTATTGTTATTGTTCTATTATGTACTCTACTAGTGTTGCTCCTCTTCATATTAGTTGCTTTGTTGTTACTGTTGTTGTAGGTAAGGAAGTATACTACGCTTGGTCTGCATAGGGAAATAATGTACTAGACATTTTACTCATTATCAACGACTTGGTTATTTCATCTTTGATGTCTTGGTGATGGACGTGCTTTGTGTGATGTGTAGACTTTGATCAGATTGTAATGGAATTCGTAATGGAGGACGATGAAATGTTCAACGACATTGAGGAGGCTATTTTAGACCAACTAGAAGGTGAGGGGATAGAACCACCTATCCGGAGACGGATGCACTCATCAAAGTACACAGGTCAAATGTGGGTTACATCCATTATCAATGGACATGAAGAGAGATGTTACAAAGTCTTCAGAATGCACCCTACTATGTTTACAAGGTTGAGGGACATGTTGGTAGGTCGTGGGTTATTAAAGGATTCCAAATATGTGACTGCTGCTGAACAATTGGGTATGTTTTTATATGCCGTTGGTCATGAGGTGTCTAGTGGTGCTTTGTGTGAGCACTTCCAACATTCTTCTCAAACAATCAGTAAATATGTGAATCAAGCCATCCTTGCCTTGGCTTCATCGAAGGAAGAGTACATTCAACTACCCACAGCTGCACAAGTGCATGAATGTCACCTGTACATTCATGGCAAAGAACGATTCTACCCTCAATTTAAGGTGAGTTCTATTGCCTTAGTAGTTATTGTTCACATCATTGGTACCTTAACTCATGTTCCATGTCTTACTTTAGGATGTGATTGGTGCCATTGATGGCACACACATTCCTGCAAATGTACCAATATCGGAGCATGATCGATTTCGCAACCGTAAGCAGTGCATTACACAAAATGTGATGACTGCAGTTTCGTTTGATATGCTCTTCTAGTACGTGTGTGTATGATGGGAAGGATCTGCTTATTATATGCGGGTGTTGAGGTGGGCCTCAGACGAAGGAGGGTTCTATGTACCGCAAGGGAAGTATTATCTGGTTGATTCGGGATACATCCATACTTCATCTTTCTTGGCCCCATATAGGGGAGTTAAGTACCATGTTGCTCAATTTCATGGTCGTGGTAATGTGTCCTATCAAAATAAGAAGGAAAAATATCATCATCTCCATGCCCAGTTGCGAAATGTTGTGGAGCGTACATTCGGCATCTTGAAGATGCATTTTCAAACATTGCGTGAGGGAAACATGTATCTTTATCCCACACAGCAGAAGATAGTCATTGCATGTTATGTGATGCATAATTTCATTCGTCGAGAAGAAGGGTTTGATTGGTACTTCAATAGAGTTCATGAGGATGATGTGCAAGGCGATATTGCTGGTGATGAGGAGGTGGCCGCTGGACTTCACATCAGGCACCTTGAGGTTGCTGCTGGGGAGCGCCATAGGAATGATATTGCTAATGGTATTTGGGGGTGAAACTGGACTATGATATGTGCTACGTATCATTATGTGTTTCATGAACTTGCTCAATTTCTTACCTTGTTATAATGTAGTGTGTCTGTTGTATTTGGACTACGTTGTATCCACCTATTTGTGTTCTGACTGACTTTCCTTAATTCGTGACTTTTATCATGTTTACATAATCACCTTGTGGTATTGTCCATTTCATAGGGGCATACCCTCACATCCCTTGCTTTTCATGCTCTGTTTAGAGAGTTGGATGACAACATCGCAACCCTTGGTTTTTAGTTTTTATGGTTTTTTATCATTTTTTTATTTATTTTATTATAATTATGCTATTATAATTCTTAATTATCACTGTTAGACAGAAAGAAGAACAAGTTTTAAAGTTTTGGAGCCAATAAGTCAGATAAACCAAAATCTAGCGCGACGGCTAACACCGCATAGTGGTGACAAATAGTCATCAGTGGTGACAAATAGGCTTCAAGGTTGACAAATGTCTCGTAAGGGTGATAAATAGATAACAGAAGTCACAATATGTTATGAAGAAAAATAAAGGCGATGACTAGCGAGCGCTAAGAGTGACAAATAGCTCGTTATGAGTGACAAATAGCCGTTAGAAGTGACAAATAGCTCATGGCAGTGAAACTTGAAGAAACTCAAGTTTGTTTGAAGGGTTTAACTGTATATGGGTTTCCTAACTCTACTAACATGGATCTAAAGCTTTCTTAGTCATCAAATGACACTGATTAAACTCATCTATGATCAAGGAACGAGATTTGTCTCCAGTTCTAGGTGGGATCAAGCCAGATAAGCGTCTGAACAGATAAACTGTTATGTTTGCAGATGAAAGAGTTTTTTATCAGGATTCTGTCAAGAGTCCTTCTTTGTCATAACAACCTCCGTGGGTCTCCAGACCCCGCAAAGAGAGAGTGCTTATATAACGAAGAGAAAATCATAGAGAAAAAAAATGAGAAGAAAGGGTGTGCAACCAAAAAAACCAGGGTGACTTTCGTGTGTCAACGAGAAGAAGGCAGAGCCACACTCAAGCAATGTCAAAGGGAATTCAAGTGGATAAAATATTTAATTTTTTTAAATTCCCATTGGTCTACTTGCCAAATAAGCATATTCTTCTTCAGAAAGTATCTGGAAGTGCGCAAGGTGTATAAGAGACAAGTTCCAACCAATGGAGTTCAAGGTGACATGATTGGATAAGTTCATCACGTGCCTCATAGAAAATGATTGATGCTTCGACGGGTTGGGAGGACAGATCGAGGGAGCTCAATTGTTGCAAGTCTTGAATATACTGGTGCATCGATGCATTGAAGGATAGGTTGATGCACCCTTTCCCAACTTTGAGTTTAGAGAGCTGTTGAGGCTTCACAGCTTTGACATTGAGACCTTTGACGTCGATGTGTTGTAGAAGAAGTGAAGATCGAGTTAGAAAGACAGGTCGAGGTTAATCAGTATCATTTGATGATTAGGAAAGCTTCAGATCTGTGTTGGTAGAGTTAAGAATCCTATACACAGTTAAATCATTCAAACTAACTTGAGTTTCTTCAAGTTTCACTGCCATGAGCTATTCGTCACCGTTACAGGGCTCTTGGTCACTGCCAATGGCTATTTTTCACTCACAACGAGCTATTTGTCACCCTTATCACTCGCTAGCCATCGCCTTTGTTTCGCTTCATAACATATTGTGCCTTTTGTTATCTATTTGTCACCCTTACGAGACATTTGTCAGCCTTGAAGCCTATTTGTCACCGCTGATGACTATTTGTCACCACTATGCGGTGTTAGCCGTTGCAGTATCTCTCTCCGGCCTCTCGTCTACTTCAATGTCTTCACCAACTACAAGAAGCAGAGGAAAGCAGTTAGTCTAAGAGAAACAGCCTGCGGCTGATGTATCCGAACGAAAGGAACCTCTGTCCAAGCGAGCTCATGGCCGAGATGCATCTGCCAGTGGATCTCATCAGTCGGAGTCAACAAAGGCGATAAAAAGGAACGATCGAGAGTCAGATTCACTTGTCAGAAAAAGAGGCGCAACTCAGAAAAGTTGGGGCAGATAGAACGTGATGGATGTATCTTGAGACCGAAGTTGGTGTGAGATGGCACGATATTCGTGGTCCCGTCGCTTCGATTACCACAATGTTGGGGAGGCATGATGACTCTTTTGCCCCTTCTGAGGGTTTCATCTTCTTCCTATAACTAGAGACTCTGTGGGAACCCTAAAGACATCTTGAGTTCCTTTGGCGATTAAAGACACTCTCGTGAAGATGCCGTCCGAGAAGTCAGATTCTTCATTAGAGGAGGTTTCCCCCAAACAGATGTGCTTCCGAAAGGAAATCCTGCTGGTGCCGGACCAGCCATCAGGGGAAAGCAGCGACAGCGATGTTTTAGAGGAATACAAGTGTGGGTACCTGCAAGGGTGGTAGGACGCCTTGGCGAAAGTGAACCGCCTGTTTTGTAACAATGGGGTGTTGAGCCTCCAACCTGATAGGTTCCGTCCCAAAGAGGACATGTAATCGCTTATACCCTCTTCTCCTATCAATAAAATTTCTTTTTCTGCAACCTTTCTTTGCGTGATGGATACTTGATCTTTGTGTGATGTGGTTGCCGTGAATGGATCCATACCTTCCCTTGATGTGTGAGTCAAGTGAAGGATACCATCCATCGCAGGTAGGGGTTACCTTTACGAAGGGGAGTTCTTCCCCTATAAGTAGTAGGGTTTGTTGATGGTTCTAATATTAGTAGGGCTTATCTTAATGCTCATAGCTCATCGTTAGGATCCATTTGTCACCCTTCATGCGTATTTATTGCCCCTGTTGTTCTATTTATCACCAATAATAGGCTTTTTTCACTCTTAGCATGCAGGAGCAGTCGCCTTTGCCCCTGGGAGCCACTGCCTTTGTGCATTTTTCACCGTTAAGAGCCTTTTGTCACCCCTCATGAGCATTTGTCGCCCTTGTCAACCTATTTGTCACCAGTAATGTGTATTTGTTGTCTCTATCAACTTATTTGTCACCACTAATATTTATTCATCACCCTTATCATTTACGAATGTCAGGTAGCTCAATACAGGTTGGGGGTTTATATGTAGAAGGAATAAAGTGTTCCTTCATAGGCACATATTGTGCTCTTTTCCGAAGGGGTATGCCCCCGTTGATTCTATGTACATGACTCGTTCATTATTAATAAAATTAGGATCAAGGTACTTTTGGCGGAGTTAGCACATATTGTGCTCTCAACCAATAGATAACCTTGCTCTTTTTGAGAAAAAAAAAGTTCCTTCATAGGCGTGGATTTCCCTCCTACATACTCGGCCATTGATCACAATCGATTAGAACCCGCAATTTTTTTTTCAATTTTTTATATTCTTAAAATTTTAAAATTTTTAGTTTTTTTAATTAAATTTTTTTATTTATTGATCTCTTTTTTTGATTTATGTGTTTTATTTTTTATTTTTTGTGTTTTTGTGTTTTTTTGTTTCCTCTCTCTTCCTTTTCCCTTTATTGATGTATTTTTTCCCTTTATTTATTTCTCTTTTTTTCTTTTATTTTAGATTAAGTTTTTTTATTAGAAACCCATCATATCTCTCTTTTTTTTTCTTTTAAGATTAGAAACCCACCATGTTGTTTTTATTTTTATTTTTTTTATTTTTAAATTTTTTTTGGCTAACACTAACTAAGACGAAGAGAGAGAAGAGGAGGAATTTTTTTTGTTTTTATTTTTATTTTTGTTTATTTTTTTTTACATACACAAACAAGTTAACACACAAATTACCTGACGACCTAGATGTGACATAGACCTACAAATGAGGTTTCACAAAATGACTAAAATACATGTCACGCCCAGGTTTTTATTACAGCGGAAGGAATTTCGAGTACATGAACAGCCGGCATGGTAAGCCTCTCGCAAGCATGAAATCAGAGCGCAAGACAATCACATAAAAGTAATTGCACAAGTAATTGTTCAAAAATGCAACTTTATTTCATTAATAAATAATCCAATTACATGATATCATCTCTACGACTCAAGAAATCAAAGATTACATCGGACTCGACTAAACACTTATAACTATGGCTTCTCTCGTTCAAATAGACCATCAATCGGTCTCGGACCCGCTACTAGCATAATCCGAATCCGATCCACTAGTATTTCCTGAAAAGACACGAAAATAGGTACGAGCACACTTGCCCAGTATATATCTTCGTATCAACATGAAGGTAATATTTAAGTGATTAATATTTTTGCTCTAGAGTTAAGATAGAAAAATGAGAATGCGGTAAATCATAAGGCATAAGCCAAAACATCCAACAATATAGAATCATGATACATCCGAGCAAGTAAGTATATGATGAAGTAAGATTTAATCTTCTAGATGTAAGTTGGCCTTTCATGAACAAGAATGTACGAGCATGTAACTAGAAAGTACTTATCCAACCTTGTAAAGGCTATGCATTAACAAGCATGTAATTTCCATGAGGAGTCTCGTGAATTTCACTCATTTATAAGAGAAAGTACTCCTAGGGCAATACGACGCCAGTATCATCGTACCCCATGGTTTATAGCACGTTTCCGACCATCGACCGTGAGGACTAGCATGAAGCCCTTGGACACAATCCGTGCCCGATCTTGCATCTTCAAGTTATAAATCCAGCTACTTTCACGAGATATAACAATAAAGTGTGGCCAATAATGTAACAAGTTCAACTACAGTTTCATGATCAAGTAACCAAGGTATAGAACGTTCCAAAAATGATATATGTTCTAAAGAAGAATTAAAAGAACATTATGCCACGGCGGCATTCCAGCAGCATAACGGTACATTAATTAGGTTCCATATCTTAACATTAACTTATTACACATATGTTTGGAATCTAGATAATCTTAAGATCATCTAATAGCACATTTAGAATAACCCTTGGGTCAAACCTCGGGTTATGAACCTGACAAAAAGAGACAATCATATACTGGACCGCTCAATTTATAATAACAGTCCAGTTAAGCCCGCAATTAGACTGTGTCAACCAGAATGAAAGAAAAGTCGCCACTTAACCACTTTTGGGTAATAACGGTCACAGAGGGGGCCATTTCCTGATAGAAATGGTCAGGGAAAGAACTGATATCTAATAGAGACGGTCTCTTATAGGCCGCTACTAACCAGAGTACAAGAAGTAAAACAATCAGTCATGTGAGTGCATTCTAGACAAATTGGGCTTTAAGGGTACAAATAGCTCGGCGTCCTAGTGGGAATCGCAGGCTCGCGGAGTCTTACGGAGGCCTTGAAACAGGATCCCCTAGTCCGACAGAAGGAATATCCAGCGGAGAGGTTCACAAGTCCAAGAGATGTGCCTATAAGTGCAACGTGTATCTAATGGTCTCATACCGGAGTAAACACCATGTACTTATAAAATTGACTCACGAGATGAGACTGGATCGTGTGAAACAGCGATCAAAACAACGTTCTAAATACCACCATGAATCATGTTCCATAAACATAAAAGAAAATATTTAATTACAAAACTATAACATTTAGGCATGAAATTACATGATAATGAAAATAACGTTTAAAATCATGCACAGGCTGAAACATGGTATTTAACAGAAAAATAAACAAATTTTTTAATTAAAAATAACATAATTATAGGGTTTCTAATATGCAAAATTCAACTAAGTTCACAGAACCAAATAGCGGTCATGATATGGCCGCATGGGTTATAGACGGTCTCGCGATAAACCGTTGTTTAAATGGGGTGGTCAAGTTATGGGCCGTTTCTGTCTGATAGACGGAAGCCGCATAATAGTGAAATAAAACGCTAACTTATGGTATGTCATGCATGGAAATGATGTAAAACATGTAGTAAAACATGCTACAAGGTATTTAGGCTAAGAATGTGCATTGGTTGTGAAAAATAGACAAGAATTTCCATTATTATTGTATTAGGGCTAAGTGCATGTATGAATTATGAACTTATTGCACAGTCTCAATGAAACATAAAATACTCCACATACAATGTATGAAAACTCGTGGAATAAGAGGGCTTTTACTCCTAACATCACTTTCAGCCATTCATGAGATAACCTTCCTCTGGATTAAGCTTTAATCGTCGAATTTAAGATTGGAACTTGACCCTAGTTCCTGCTCGCCCTGAACTGAAACAACAACTTCGTGGCATTCTTACTCTTGATCCGCTTCACTTATGACCACGAAAATTTGAGGGTAAGAAGATGGTACTAAAAGGAACAATTAGTTCTAAAGAAGCCCTATCTAATTGCCTCATTTAGGGCTTCTATTTGGCCTATCAATCTGTCCCGGTCGTACAATTTCCTGAGATTCTTGTATCGAACCAGCAACTTTGAACGCCTCTATCTTCCTGGTGGCTTGATATCCTAAGATGAAATTTGGAGGGTAGTTAGACCTTAGTATTATGAACAAAATATTCTAAAGAACCTACCTCAAATTCATCTTACTTACCTTAGTTCCACGTGAGCCAAAAGTAAGGGTCACAGGTTGAACTTGAGATCTATTTATAGGGTTAGCTATGGTTTCCATGGATTAGAACAAACATAGAGTCCTAATTAGGGTTTAATTCGATCCTAAAGCCTTCTAGACTCATCTATCTAAGAGATAGCACCGATCCTAGGCGATTTGGATGCTAAAGTTCTCATCTTTTCATGCCTTCTTCTATTCATGGAATATGCATATCTTAGTGGTCTAGTCTAGACCGTTTTTAGTCCCATGTGGTCGCCCGATAGACTGTTTTTACCTATGGGTGATGAATTTGAATAAATTTAAACTCTTTTGATATATATCCGTTGATTTATCTGATAATTGGTATGCGTATCCTCTAAATTTTGTAAATAGTCTATTTTAGGCTTCTAGAATGTGGGCCAAACCTTGTCGGTTTGGTTTTAGGTCATTTGACCTTATTTAAATGGGCTTGATCAACCAATAAGTATTGGGTCTTATTATATTACTTTAATTAACCCAAATTCATTTAATAGTCTATTTATTTCTAAAAAAATCTTAAAAAAATCTAAATAAATTCTAAAAATTTCTAAAATATCATATACAAAATTTTGGGGTATCACACCCTCCCCCACTAAAGAGAATTTGATCCCAAAATTCAATATATAGATTTTATGGAGAGTGTACTTATATTTGAATAGCTCGGGAAATCTCCTGCGCATGGCTTCTTCCGTCTCCCATGTTGCTTCATGTGGACATAATTTGGTCCACTGGACTTTAACCATGGGAATGGTTTTATTCCGAAGTTGACGTACTTCTCGTTCAACTATTCTGATTGGCTTTTGCTCATACGTCAAATCTTTTTGAATTTCCATATTATCATAAGTGATAACGTGGAATGGATCATAAACATATTTCTTTAACATAGAGACATGGAATACATCATGAACTCCAGCCAACTGTGGAGGCAATGCTAGGCGATATGCCACTTCTCCCCATCTTTCAAGAATTTCAAAAGGGCCAATGAATCTTGGTGTAAGCTTGCCTGTAATACCAAACCTGCGAATATCCCGACCATGGGAAACCTTGAGAAATACATGATCTCCCACTTGAAATTCTAAGTCTCGTCTTCGATTATCAGCATAGGACGTTTGCCTATCTTAAGCCATCTTGAGTCTTCCTCTTATCACTTTCACCTTGTCTGTTGTATCTCGAACAAGATCAAGACCTAGAATTTGTTTTTCACCGACCTCGTCCCAGCATATAGGTATTCGGCAACTTCTTCCATATAATGTCTCAAATGGTGTCATTTGAATGCTAGCTTGGTAGCTATTATTATTGGCAAACTCCACTAAAGGTAAATGATCGTGCCAGCTTCCACCAAAATCTATGACACATGCTCTTAGCATATATTCCACCACTTGATTGGTCCTTTTGGTTTGTCTATCAATTTGTGGATGAAATGCAGTGCTAAAATTCAATCGGGTCCCTAAGGAATATTGTAGCCCCTTCCAAAATTGTGAAGTAAATCGAGGGTCTCGATCAGAAATAATGGTGTCAGGGACACCATGTAATTTAACAATATCCTTTATGTACAAAGCAGCCAAGTCATCCATAGACCATCGGCTTTTAATAGGTAGAAATAAGCCGATTTTGTTCAACGGTCTATGATCACCCATATTCCATCATGTCCAGATCTTGATTTAGGTAGTCCCATAATAAAATCCATCCCTATATTCTATCATTTCCATTCTAGAATTTTCAAGGGATGTAGTTTTTCAGCAGATCTTTCATGTTCTACCTTAATTTGTTGACAAGTAAGACAACGAGACACATAGTCTGCTATCTCTCTCTTCATATTGGGCCACCAATAATTTCTTTTAAGATCTTGATACATCTTGGTAGCACCATGATGAACAGTATACTTAGATTTGTGAGTTTCTTCTAAGATCATCTTCTTAGTATCGGCATGATCCGGAATACAAATACTGATGTGACACCGCTACGGGGTATGCAGCAAGCCAAAAGTATTCTTAGGACCTATTCCGCATTCACAATCACATAACAAGTAAGTTGATAAATCGGGGCCAAAACACCGTCGCACACACGAGAGCCCAGGGTGACTAAAGGATGCTAGGGAGAGGTGATGGATCAAGACCCTTGCTGGTAGAGTGCCAGCAGGGCTAGGGTTGCCCTCCCGAGGGTACGTAGCCCACGCTTATGGGGCTGGCCGGTGCCAATTGGGGCACTAGGTCCCACTCGCTTACTTTCACCACGGTGACCACACTATGAAGGTGGAGCCGGGATCGGGCACTCGCTCGCATGCACAACGGAGCTATATCTACGGATATTAAACAAACAAGTACTAAGAATAATGGAGCAAAGTTTAGAGTTCACCTAGCTGGTTTGAAGAAACCAACCCCGTTCGGAGACGTGGGCGAGCGGGGAAGTGTGGATCCCGCACACTGTGTCGATGTCGCTTGAGCTGTTTATTACATGAACTACTCCTCACGTAGGAGGGTTGGATTAGGGGTGGGGGGAATCAAACTTACATCAAACACTACCTCCACGCAGGGAGGGGCGCTAAGCCGGCCAGGCGGGAGGGGAAAACTCGCCGAGGATGACGGAACGGAAGCCGACGTGGATCTGCTCACTTGCTGTGAGAAGGGACAGGATGCCGCTGTTGCAGTCGTAGCTCGTCCTCAGGAATTTTTCCGGCGACGAAACCAGAGGGGGTTTCTTCGTAATAGGGGCTGGGACAACTCTGATTTTTATCAAATTCTTCTGACGCCGTCGCTGGTCGTGGTGGAAGCTCGAACAGGATGAAGGAATCTGGCGCTGGCGACTTCAGATCTGAGGCAGTAGGATGCAGAGGTTGTACCTTGGGCTCCCGAGCTCCGAATCTCGAACCGTTAGAAGTTCTGGGACCGTGGTCGGGCCCTCGTTGCAGCAAAACTGGCGGGGAGGCTGCCGGAGGTCGGGATGTCCTGGGGGACGCCGAAGAGTGACTGTTGGTCGCAGAAGACTGGTGAGGGCAGTCCCACGTGACTGCAGGAGAAAAATCAGAACTGGAGCTCCCGGATGCCGAATGTACTTCTGCTTCTTGCTTCTGGTCGGGAACAGGGGGAGGAAGATCTTTAAGAAGGAACTTCAGTCTGGATCCTTCTCTGTAGATCGTGGTTCTGCTTCTGGTCGGACTCAAGTGCTCTGCAGATGAATCCTGGAGCAGTCGGAGGAGAATGGCTCCCCTGGGCAGTCCTGAGCTCGGATTGGGACGATTCTTCCTCTCCTGCGTAGTGGGCTGGACGACCTTTCCAGAATGGTAAGATACGCCCTCTGATGTTGCCGTATGATCGCGGGAAAGCTTCTGCAAGATGGACCTTTTTCTGTCACCTGCAGATGTGATCTAGGGAAGGGGATGGAGGTGGGATTAGGTTAAGGGGGGGTTGAAGTTTTGGTAATGGAGGGAAATGGGGGTGTTTGCAGATGGGGGAAAGGGGTGGTGGGGGTGAGGAGAGGGGCGGAGTAGGTGGAATGGGGTGTTGGAGGGTGGAGGGGAGTGGGGGGGCCGAAGTTATCCAAGGGGTGGTGGGGGTCGGCCAAGGGAATGGGGGTGGGCTATGGTGGTGGGTGCGCAACCAGCAGGGTATGGGGGGGGTTAATCCGCCCTAGGGATATGAATGGGGTGTGGGGGAGTGGGAAGGTTGCTTGGGGAAGATGGAGGGGTGTGTTGGAGGTGGAGAAGGTGTATGGGGAATGGGAAGGGTTGCTTAGGAAGTGGAGGGAATTGATGAGAGTTAAGTGGCCTAGGGGAGGTGAAGGGTTGGAGGGTGAGGTGGCAGCTGAGGTGGCAGGGGAAGGGGGAGGTGAAAGGGCTGGTTCGCCCAAGGGATAGAGAGAGAAGGGGGGAAGAGAGAGGGGGGGTTCGAACCTTGGAGAAGGAGAGAGAGAATGAAGGAGCTAGAGAGAGAGGGAGGGTGCAATTATGCTGAATTTTCAATACTTCATTAGCTAACTCAAGTGGAGTTGGGGTCCTATATATAGAGATCCCAACATTTACAAAAAGTCCTTGGGTAAACTGCTAAAAGCAAATAAGCAAGGGGGTTGGGGAAGGAAGAGGTCGCCCATGGGCCAGGCCCATCTAATTGGGCCCAAATGACCTCTCAGCCTAGCAGACTTAGATAAATAACGCGATGACCTAGGACCATGACTCAAAATAAAGATAAGTACATCAAAATGACTCAAGAAAAGGAGAAAATACATCAAGATGTCCATAGTAACAAACTCCCGTGTCGCCGAGGACCCATCAAGTCATGCAGTCGCAGCCTATCTGTCTCCAGAAGGGAGAGAGGTGTCGAGCCAGAGGGAACTCTGGGTGATGTCCCCATCAACTCCCCCGGGCTGTGGAGAGCTCGACTCTGTCGAGAAAGGGTCCTCTCGGCTGCGGTAATGCTCCAGGAGGTCGGGGTCCAGCTGCTGAAGATCCTCCCTACTCACCCATGAATCATCTGAAGGGGGCCGGCCCTTCCACCTGACCAAGTATCGCTCGTATGCTTTGCTCCGGGTGATAGTGACTTGTTCATCCAATATCCGCTCTATTTGCTCCCGTTGGCCTCTCTGGATTGGTGGAACTCTCTCATGAGTGGTGGCTCTCTCAGAAGGTGGAACAGGCTCAATTTCCTCACTGGGTGTCACCGTGGGTCCCCTATATGGCACCAAGTCAGCCATATTGAATGTGGGACTTGCCACGTACTCCTCGGGGAGGTCCAACACGTAAGCGTTTGTGCCAATCCTCTTTAAAACCTGGAAGGGGCCTGATCCACGCGACCTCAGTTTGGAGACATTCCCAGGGGAAAGCCTCTCAGTTCTTACCATCACATAATCACCTACGTGAAACTCCTGGTGGCGACGGTGGGAATCGGCCGACTTTTTATACACCTCATTGCTTTTGTTAATGTGTTTACGGATTTCTTCATGCAATTCTTTCATGTGTTGGGCAAACGACTCAGCACTAATAGACACTCTAGCATGTGGTGGCAAAGGAATGAGATCTGTAGGCTTTCTAGGTTTGTACCCATGCACAGCTTCAAATGGGCTCATCCCTATCGACCTATTCACTGAATTGTTGTATGCAAACTCTGCCTGGGATAATATGAGATCCCAATTCCCGGGGCGATCCTCAACAAGACACCGGAGTAGATTCCCAAGGCTCCTATTAATGACTTTGGTCTGGCCGTCAGTTTGAGGGTGATAGGCCGTGAAAAATTTGAGAAGGGTCCCCATTATGTGCCAGAGAGTTTTCCAGAAATAGCTGGTGAATTTGACATCCCTATCAGAAATGATGGTCTTGGGTAGGCCATGGAGGCGAACTACCTCATCGAAGAATAGGCAGGCCACATGAGAGGCGTCAGAGGTTTTGGAGCAGGGGATGAAATGGGCCATCTTGGAAAACCTATCCACGACTACAAAGATTGAATCATGCCTTTTTTGAGTTCTAGGTAGGCCTAAGACGAAGTCCATACTTAAGTCTTGCCAAGGACGGTCAGGGACAGGGAGTGGTGTGTAGAGGCCAGTGTTCTGCCTTGTTTGTTTGGCTGAGGCACATATCCGGCACTGTCCTACAATTTTGGCTACGTCCCTTTTGAGACTTGGCCAGTAGAACTGACCCTCAACCAAAGCAATGGTCTTATGCACCCCAAAATGCCCAGCAAGGCCTCCTGCATGTAACTCCCAGATCAGGAAGTCCCATAGAGAGGTTCTAGGTATGCAAAGTCTATGGCCTTTGAAAATGAACCCGTCCTCTAAGATGAATCCTTGATGTTCCCTAGGTGAGAGGGTGGACAGAGTGGTATGGATTGGACCAAAGTCCGGGCAATCAGAATACTCTTCCTTGAGTCTTTCAAATCCTATGACTTCCACCCTAATGGTAGCTAGCAAGGAAATTCTCCTACTGAGGGCATCGACAGCACGGTTTTCACTTCCGGCCTTATGTTTGATTACAAATGTGTAGGCCTGGATGTATTCAACCCATCGGGCATGCCGAGCATTCAGTTTCTGCTGGGAATTGAGGTATTTCAGGGCCTCATGGTCAGAGAATATGACAAATTCTTTCGGCAAGAGATAGTGTCTCCATTGCCGGAGGGATTGAACCACGGCATAAAATTCCTTGTCGTAGGTGGAGTATCTCATCCTGGCATCACACAACTTCTCACTAAAATAGGCCACTGGATGTCCTTCCTGACTAAGGATCCCGCCAATTCCTACCCCGGAGGCATCACAAGTCACCTCAAAGACTTTGGAGAAGTCAGGGAGGCATAGTACAGGGGCTTGGGTCATCCTCTCCTTGAGTTCTTGGAAGGCTCTAGTTGCGGACTTGGTCCACACAAAGGTCCCCTTTTTGAGGCAGTCGGTGATAGGGGCTGTGACTGTGCTAAACCCACGGATGAACCTTCGGTAAAAGGTGGCTAGCCCATGAAAGCTCCGGACTTCATGGAGAGTGCGGGGTTCCGGCCAATCGAGGATGGCTTGGACCTTTTCAGGGTCCATGGATACTCCTTCGGTGGAGACAACATACCCAAGGAAGGTAATGGACTTTGTCATGAATTGACATTTTCCAAAATTGGCAAAGAGGCTCTCTTCCCTAAGAGTGGTGCAGACATGCCTAAGGTGACTGAGATGGGCTTCTTTGGACTGGCTGTAGATGAGGATGTCATCAAAGTAGACTACCAGGAAGACTCCAATGTAGGGCCTAAGGACCTCGGTCATAAGGTGCATAAAGGTGCTTGGGGCATTAGAGAGCCCAAAAGGCATCACCAGCCATTCATAGAGCCCATCCTTGGTTTTAAAGGATGTTTTCCATTCGTCTCCTAGCCTTATCCTAACCTGATGGTAGCCACTTTTGAGATCTATTTTGGAGAAAATGGTGGCCCCGGCTAGCATGTCAAGCATGTCGTCAAGCCTAGGTATGGGAAACCTGTACTTGACCGTGATCTTGTTGATGGCCCTACTGTCGACACACATCCGCCATGTCCCATCTTTCTTAGGTGTGAGGAGGGCTGGGACAGCACAAGGACTCTTGCTAAGACGGAGGAAGCCTTTTCTTATGAGTTCCTCCACTTGCCTCCTTAGTTCAGCATGCTCAGTGGGGTTGAGGCGGTAGTGGGGAAGGTTTGGGAGGGTGGCCCCGGGGACAAGATCAATGGCATGTTGGACATCCCTCATGGGTGGCAGTTGGTCGGGGAGCTCCTCGGGGAATACGTCCTTAAATTCTTCCAGGAGAGGGTGGATTTCTACGGGGTGAGGATTGGAGGGGGTTGCCTCTCCTAGACATATGACAATAGCACAAAGGGGTGTCCCTCGGGTTATTTCTTCCTCGAGCTCTTTCCTAGTGATGAGGTGGAGGCCTTTGACTGGCCCGGTGGGATTTTCAGGGGTGGGGTTTTGGGTTTTTGGTTGGGTTGGTGTGGACGAGGCCCTGGGTTTTGGTGGTGTTGGAAGGATTCCCTTGATGGGTGGTTCCTTTTGGGGAGGGGAGGGGTTGAGGCGGATACTCTTCCCCTCGTGGTCAAAGGTGCATGTGTTTGTTTTCCCATGGATGGTAGCATTGACATCATATATCCAAGGTCTACCCAATAGGATGCTTCCTACAGCCATCGGTATGATATCACACCATATTTGCCCTTGGTAGGATGAGAAGGTGATGGGGATAAGACAACATGTGTCAACGGGTAGGGAATGGTTGTTTATCCAGGACACACGATAGGGTTTGGGGTGGGGTGTAGGGGTAAGCCCTAGGAGTTTGACGGTGTCCGGAGACACGGCGTTGATACAACTCCCGTTGTCTAGGATAACCTTCCTAACATGATCCCCGATCTTGACAAATGTGTGAAAAATGGAAGTCCTCCGCCAGTCATCCTCTTGTGGTTGGGTGAGGGTGCATCTTATCACCCCTAGGTGGCTGGAGTGTGGGTCCTCTTCTATCCCTTCCTTAAAGAATTGCTCATTGTATTCCTCTTCCCATCCTAAAGCAGCCTCGTATTCCTCAATAGTACTCTCATGTGTTTCCTGGGTAGTAGAAGGTTCACTCTCAATAACTAGGCTTGACATCCCCTTGGAGGGACATTGGGTGGCTATGTGGCCATAGCCATGGCATCGAAAACACTTGACCGTATTGCTCATTGGGGTCTTCCCTTTGGAGTTGTCTTCCCTTTGAGAAGGGGGGTTGAGTGGAGTGGTCTTTGTGGGGGTGGGAGTGGTTGGTTGGTGGTAGGGCCGAGTGGGGGTTCCCCCATTGGGAGGAGGAGGTGTTCTTAGCAGAGGAGGTAGGTTGGGACGGGGTCCCGGGCCCTTGGGGGGGGCAAACCTAGGATTCCTAGCAAATCTCTCTACATCCCGGGCTATTTGATAGCCAATTTCCAAGCTATGCACTTCCCTCATAAAAAGCTCCCGTTTGATGTGGGGAAGGAGACCATTCCTAAACCGGGATAACGTGTCGGCTGGATCTTCAACCACACCACACCTTAGGAGATATGAATCAAATTTTTCAATATACTCTTCCACGGTCTTTCCCTCTTGGGTAAGGCTTTGCCATTCATCAAGTAGAAGTTGGCTATAGAAGATAGGAAGATATTTGTTCCTAAGTTGATCTTTCATGTCTAGCCAAGTGTTGATGGGTTCCTCACGCCTGATCCTTCTTTGGTTTTCTACCTTTAGCCAATAGGTTTTGGCTAGTTTAAGGAGGTGCATCTTGGCCAACCTAACCTTTCTCTCCTCGGACATGGGGTACCACTCAAAGTATTGGTCCATGCCATGCTCCCATTCTTTATAGATGCTAGGGTTGTGAGACCCATCAAAATTAGGGGCTTCCACTTTGATCATTCTTAATAGGAATTCATCATGATCCTCACGTGGTCGCCTCTCATAGTATCGAGGATGTGGGGCTCTCTCTTGCTCACGATTCCACTCATCATCTAGGTCTTCCCTCTCATATTCAACCCGCGGAGCAGGAACTCTTTGGGCATAGTTCCTAGGTGGGGCCCTAGCTTCTTCTAGTCTTTCTAATCTGGTGGAAATTCCATTCATTTGCTCCGTGAGGACTTGAATGGCAACCTCAATTCGATCCATGGGAGTTTGGGGAGCTTCCCTTGGGTTGTTTTGATTACCATGAGCATTGGGATCCATTGGTGGATTGGAATTAGAAGGATCAACCTGATATAAGGTACCCCTACGGGTGGTCATGCACAAGGATGACAAACGGGCTAGAAATGCAGTTGCCCTTGGACCTAGGCTTGTAGAGACAAGTCTAAAACTTGCTCTGATACCAATTTGATGTGACACCGCTATGGGGTATGCAGCAAGCCAAAAGTATTCTTAGGACCTATTCCGCATTCACAATCACATAACAAGTAAGTTGATAAATCGGGGCCAAAACGCCGTCGCACACACGAGAGCCCGGGGTGACTAAAGGATGCTAGGGAGAGGTGATGGATCAAGACCCTTGCTGGTACAGTGCCAGCAGGGATAGGGTTGCCCTCCCGAGGGTACGTAGCCCACGCTTATGGGGCTGGCCGGTGCCAATTGGGGCACTAGGTCCCACTCACTTACTTTCACCACGGTGACCACACTATGAAGGTGGAGCCGGGATCGGGCACTCGCTCGCATGCACAACGGAGCTATATCTACGGATATTAAACAAACAAGTACTAAGAATAATGGAGCAAAATTTAGAGTTCACCTGGCTGGTTTGAAGAAACCAACCCCGTTCGGAGACGTGGGCGAGCGGGGAAGTGTGGATCCTGCACACTGCGTCGATGTCGCTTGAGCTGTTTATTACATGAACTACTCCTCACGCAGGAGGGTTGGATTAGGGGTGGGGGGAATCAAACTTACATCAAACACTACCTCCACACAGGGAGGGGCGCTAAGCCGGCCAGGCGGGAGGGGAAAACTCTCCGAGGATGACGGAACGGAAGCCGACGTGGATCTGCTCACTTGCTGTGAGAAGGGACAGGATGCCGCTGTTGCAGTCGTAGCTCGTACTCAGGAATTTTGCCGGTGACGAAACCAGAGGGGATTTCTTCGTAATAGGGGCTGGGACAACTCTGATTTTTATCAAATTCTTCTGACGCCATCGCTGGTCGTGGTGGAAGCTTGAACAGGATGAAGGAATCTGGCACTGGCGACTTCAGATCTGAGGCAGTAGGATGCATAGGTTGTACCTTGGGCTCCCGAGCTCTGAATCTCGAACTGTTAGAAGTTCTGGGACCGTGGTCGGGCCCTCGTTGCATCAAAACTGGCGGGGAGGCTTCCGGAGCTCGGGATGTCCTGGGGGATGCCGAAGAGTGACTATTGGTTGCAGAAGACTGGTGAGGGCAGTCCCGCGTGACTGCAGGAGAAAAATCAGAACTGGAGCTCCCGGATGCTGAATGTACTTATGCTTCTTGCTTCTGGTCGGGAACAGGGGGAGGAAGATCTTTGAAGAAGGAACTTCAGTCTGGATCCTTCGCTGTAGATCGTGGTTCTGCTTCTGGTCGGACTCAGGTGCTCTGCAGATGGATCCTGGAGCAGTCGGAGGAGAATGGCTCCCCTGGGCAGTCCTGAGCTCGGATTGGGACGATTCTTCCTCGCCTGCGTATTGGGCTGGACGACCTTTCCAGAATGGTAAGATACGCCCTCTGATGTTGCCGTATGATCGCGGGAAAGCTTCTGCAAGATGGACCTTTTTCTGTCACCTGCAGATGTGATCTAGGGAAGGGGATGGAGGTGGGATTAGGTTAAGGGGGGGTTGAAGTTTTGGTAATGGAGGGAAATGGGGGTGTTTGCAGATGGGGGAAAGGGGTGGTGGGGGTGAGGAGAGGGGCGGAGTAGGTGGAATGGGGTGTTGGAGGGTGGAGGGGAGTGGGGGGGGCCGAAGTTATCCAAGGGGTGGTGGGGGTCGGCCAAGGGAATGGGGGTGGGCTATGGTGGTGGGTGCGCAACCAGCAGGGTATGGGGGGGGTTAATCCGCCCTAGGGATATGAATGGGGTGTGGGGGAGTGGGAAGGTTTCTTGGGGAAGAGGGAGGGGTGTGTTGGAGGTGGAGAAGGTGTATGGGGAATGGGAAGGGTTGCTTGGGAAGTGGAGGGAATTGATGAGAGTTAAGTGGCCTTGGGGAGGTGAAGGGTTGGAGGGTGAGGTGGCAGCTGAGGTGGCAGGGGAAGGGGGAGGTGAAAGGGCTGGTTCACCCAAGGGATAGAGAGAGAAGGGGGGAAGAGAGAGAGGGGGGGTTCGAACCTTGGAGAAGGAGAGAGAGAATGAAGGAGCTAGAGAGAGAGGGAGGGTGCAATTATGCTGAATTTTAATACTTCATTAGCTAACTCAAGTGGAGTTGGGGTCCTATATATGGGGATCCCCACATTTACAAAAAGTCCTTGGGTAAACTGCTAAAAGCAAATAAGCAAGGGGGTTGGGGAAGGAAGAGGTCGCCCATGGGCCAGGCCCATCTAATTGGGCCCAAATGACCTCTCAGCCTAGCAGACTTAGATAAATAATGTGATGACCTAGGACCATGACTCAAAATAAAGATAAGTACATCAAAATGACTCAAGAAAAGGAGAAAATACATCAAGATGTCCATAGTAACAAACTCCCGTGTCACCGAGGACCCATCAAGTCATGCAGTCGCAACCTATCTGTCTCCAGAAGGGAGAGAGGTGTCGAGCCAGAGGGAACTCTGGGTGATGTCCCCATCAAATACGACCTCGAAACAATAACCTCCCATCATTTGCAACAGAGAAATTGGTTCGTTGTTCCATATCAACCTTAATCTCCACTAGTACAGGGTCATTCTCTTGTAACTTTACTAGATCTTCAATCAATGAAGGTTGTGTCCGGATATTGGCTATAAAATAATCTTCTTTCTTCGAATCAACATTTACATTTAACTGGGCAAATTTAGAAATACGATTAGTCATACCATTCAAACTTGATAGCTTTCCCAATGGTTTTCTACTGAGTGCATTGGCAACAGCATTTGCCTTGCTAGGATGGTATTGAAGAGCAAAATCAAAGTCCTTGAGGTATTCCAGCCACCTGTTGTGTCCCTGTGGTTTTGATGATAGCAAACACTATAAGTCATCATGTGTTTGCATGAAAGATTGAATGATGATGAAATATGCGTTTGATTATGCATCTGGTCATTGCATTGTGCATTAATGAGGATTGTTTGTTGTGCATTGATTTTTATGCATTAATGTTATCATCATAATCATTTACCTGATATATGCTTTTTCCAGATAGATGCATTTTCACGCTGCATAGAACCTCATCAGATTGAATGCATAGTCATTTCATCGAACAGGTTGTGTGCACACATTTCTTTTAGGTTGTTAAGTGATATGCACACACTAAGGTCAATTCATGTTTCCAGCTAGTGCAAACCAAGGTCTGTGCATATGTCTCCTATTGGTCAGCCAAGGGTCGAGCACCTTTAAGCCAGCACAGCACAAATTCGGTGCACATTTTACTTAATTGCATACAAGGTCCGTGCACATCATGCTAGCCAGCTTAGACAAGGTCTATGCATAACATGTTCATTCTGGTTCATACATAAGGTCATTGCTAGTTGTGAAGCCAAACAACTAGTGTCGAGGCAAGTTATGCTCTCAAGAAGCTAAGGTCGACGTTAGTAGTTTTGCATGCTAGCCCAAGTCTGTGCATGCACTGTTCAAATCTGTGCACATGCATATTCAGACCTGTGCATGTACTGTAGCACATTCAGCTAAGGTCGGTGCACGTTAGTGGTTGTTGCATATAATGTGTGACGACCCATGATCCGGATACCGGGAGGAGCCCGATACCATTCGAATCTTGGCCCGCCGCCCACGAGCCGGGAGGGCTCGGAAGGGCTAAAAGGAGTGTGGAGGTACAAAGAAATAGGAAATAAAGCAGGACAATTCAACAATTAACAAAAATTAATAAACAACTACAACAGAGTCCAATCCAATAGAGAGTACAGTCTAAAGCAGTAAAATGTGTCACATGGCAAGTGAACACTCGGCCCGGCGAGCTGGCAGCTAAGAACCTCCGAACAGCACCTTCGAACCTCGAGGAAGAACCACCGCACCTGAAAAGCAGGGGTGAGCCTCCTGTCACTGGCTTAGTAGGGATCTCGCGGAACCCCAACCGAGAATAATGGGGGTAGCGAAAAGGAAAAATAGCTACAGCTACAGCTACAGCAGGAATAGTGAACCGGTGGCCGGTCAAAACTCGGCACTACAGCTACTCCTACTATACTGGAAAAATACGCCCCGATCTCCCAATCGAGGGACTACCAAACTAACGGAAGAACCTCTGGCTATGCCTCCAGAAGAAACAATCACGACCTCGCAGTCGTGGACCTAACACCGTCTAAGGAAAACCCTCAGTGATGCTCACCGGAAACCCTCGACCTCTACCTCAAGAACACTCCCTGAAATAGCCGGGGGAACCACGTCTCGCAGATGGGAAATGAAACCCAAAAAATAGGAGAGTCACGTCTCACATGACAGGAGTACCTGCCCACCAGAAGCAAGGCCGGATGCGTCCACTGATGACTTAGACCGTGCCTCAGGTGTCTCCATCCGTCCCAGCGAGAACTGAGACACCGTACAAGTAACCACATAACAAGTGACTAGTTCGGGTCGCGCTCGTCAGCGCGGGACCAACCGCCCCCAACCACGTGTGCACACACAGACCATGCGTCTCTGGTCTAGCCCTCTGACTGGTTTTCCCCTCAGTCAGACTCTGGCTGGTAGACGTGGGGCCCGACGGAAACTAGTCTAAAACCGTCTCTCTTGGGTAGCCTCGTCACCACTCCCCGGTGGGACAACTCTCGTGTCGGAAGGCTACGACTAGTGGGGAGTCACTGATGTTACCACTCTCCGAAGAGAAACTCTAAGAACCACGCACGTACCCTGTGTGAAAGTCGAGAAGAATCAAGTGGCGCCAAGCCACTGGACTCTGGACAGTCCTCTAGACTCACTAAATCTAACGGTCCTTTAGTCGCAAGACTCGGGGTCAAGACCGTCGTACGCAACGGCACAATGCCATTAATCTAGCCTAATACCTAGGTCTAAAACCACGGTAGCACGAATAACGAGGTAGCTCACGAGCCGCCGAGACTATTCTCTCGAGAAGGGAACTGAAAAGCCTTCCAGCCCCAGGCAGGACAGTTGGAATCACAGTCTGAGGCCACACATATGGCCCACATGGAAAACATAGAAGCATGATTCCCAAGGCAGCTCACAAGCCGCCACGCTGATTCCCCATCCTAGGGAAGAGCGGTAAACCTCCAGCTCTAGGCTAGGCAACTAGACTCGTAGTCCAGGGCCATACACATGGCCCACTCGGGAATCATCTTCCGGAGAACCTACGACATGCAGGTGAACCCCACCGCACTCACACCGATACACGGTGACTCGATCTAGCGAAAACACGAAAGCCCGAAACACATGGGGTCACTCGGACCCACCACACTTATGGGCACGCTAATCAAGCTCAGACACCCTAGAAACACGGGCACGGAACTCACGGGGTGTCCAAGACACTCACGAGGCCGAAGGTCAACCACTGGGTCACAACCGGGTCGACCAGAGACCAACACAACGTGAACCCGACATCGCAAGCACGAAAATCGCCTAGCGGTCTAACCCTAGACCGCCACGATGGCTAGCGGTCTAACTTTAGGCCGCTAAAGCAAGGCTAGCGGTCTACCACTGGACCGCCACACACTGAAATCACGGACCCCTCGCGGTCTACCCTTGGACCGCGAGGCACTGGCTAGCGGGCTACCTCTGGACCGCTAAACCCTTGGAACACATGAAACTCAAGCGATCTTAGCGGTCTAACCCTGGACCGCCAAGGACCCTGGTGGTCTATCGTGTGACCGCCAGCCTTGAGCCGACACGGGGAGACCCCTAGCAGTCTACCCTTGGTCCGCTTGGCGGCCCTAGCGGTATCGGGAACTACCGCTAAGGTGTCCCGAACCCGAAAGGGTGGGAAACGCCCCAAAAACCCGATGCACGCCCCAATCACCCCCGGGTGATGGGGAAACAAAAGGGAATCCATCCCCAAGCCTCCTAGCATGTATCTATGCCCTTAGATCAGTCAAAAACCTCACGAAACGGGAGATCCAGCTCACACCCCAAAAATATGGATTTTCTCCTAAATGCACAAATAGGCCCTCTCGGCTCACCACGGCTTACAAAACTCGCGGGAAAGGAAGTGCACGAGCTGGGGGTCCATCTCCCTACCTCCACCGAAGATTTGACGAGTCGTGGACACCGATCAACGAATAAGACACCGTGAAACACTCGCCGCTCCCCGAACCCGCGGCCGAGCTTCCATGCGCCACCGGCCCTCGATCCTCGACCCATTCCTCGTTCCTCACCTCCCGCCATCGCCGCCTCACCCTCCTCCGCCACCGTCGGCCGCCCTGGGAGAGGGGGAGAGAAAGAGATGAGAGAGAGGGAGAAAGAGAGAATAGGGAGGGAGAGAGGAAAAGGGGGTTAATATATATAGAAAAATTCAACAATTCCAAAATTTTAGAAAAATACTAAAAGTTACCTCTACGATCCGCTGGAGGAGCACAATGCAGTGGTAACGTCTCGGAGTCAGAGAACGCCACGGTTCGCCCTACACAGAGTTCCAAAGGCACATCAGGAAAAAACACGTGTAAAGCACAAAATACACTCCGAGACCCACGAAAATGATCCGAAACCCACAGATCATGATCCGATAAATATCTGAAAAATTCAGAGCATTACAGCCCTCCCCCCTTAAAGAAATTTTGTCCTTGAAATTCAGGACTAGCACCAAGTCACAGGGGAAGAACACTGAACCAACTGACAGCGCCGTAAGAGCCCAAGCACAGAAAACCTTGATTCTCACAAAAGCACCGATCCTGAGGGAGGCAGCCAGACTACAATCACGAAGAATGCCTCGCTTAGCATGCTGCGCACCGGCCATCAGAGCAGGCATACATCAAAGGACACAGTCCGACATCACCTAAGACAATTCGAGAACCAATCATGGCACCGCTGCCACCATTTCACCCACCGAGGAGACACAGTCCTCATCATGAGAAATAGCTACCGATCCATCTTATGGTCGGCAGACAAAACACACATCAGCTTCACAACCAGCTGACAAGTCGCATGTCTAGCTTCAGGGAACAATCAAAATAGAGCCTCCACCGGCTCATGCAGTCATCTCATCAGACCGCAACTAGAATATCGACTCAGCACCAAGAAGCACCTCACACTTGGCAAGCTGAAAGCCAGACATAGCACTGTGCCAACTTTGTCAGAAGATAAATTCCGACAAAGCCCAGATCCCATCCGGAAAGGCACATCACAGAAATGACCACCAAAGGCTTCACTAATACACGGCTCTCACCGTTCACGATGCACAACCCACATCATCTTCTGTCTGTGAAAGACAACACACCGGTCACCAGCTACTCGTCAACGGGAAACCTCTACTGGCCCAACGGGCATGATCCAACTCATACCATGCCATCCGCTGACTCACACAGACAATTACCACATTTCGAGTTGAACTTCTCTCGAACACCGCTTCCGATCTTGATCATCGCGCCAACTCAACCCTCTCAGCGGAGCACGATGAAACCAAAGACAAGACTCAGGAATCTTCGGTCATCACCTCACTCGACTCAGACTTACAGGGAAATCCTCTCATGCTGGTCACCAAACCAGGGATAACCACTCCAACGCCAACGTCCCATCAAGGACCACCAATCCGACGCCAATCTTATCCAAAGGCCTCATCCCATAGGCATCACTCTTCCATCTTGTCTCATAGAATCCTTCGTCTCATTTAATCCAAGTGGACACCTGCCAATCCCGATTCTGCCCTCACCACGGAGCCACGGGACACCACTGGAACGATTCATGGCACACGTCTCTAGGGGAGGAAAGTGCCATCCAATATTGCGGCAACCAGGTCGCCAACACCACGACAAATGCACACGGGTCCCCAACAATACACACCTTATCATGGTCGGCTACGAGACTAGCCTTACCAGTCACTCGCAGCTACCAACCAGAACCCATAATCTGCCAGAGATCACTTCTCCAAAACATGATCTCATCCAAGGACACGACTGGCAACACAAGTCGGGCACCAAGGCACCGACTCTGACCAACACATCCTCGACCTTCGTTTGGCGATATCCTCAACAACCCCTTCCGGGTCTAACATCGACGCCTGACACGGCTTCCATCACATGAACTGGGTACTCATACGGCACACTTGCCAACATATTTCCCCAACAGTCCAGCCTGCCAGTGCCAAGAACCACAATACCTCGAGCAACGACATGGCAACAACACGTCTCACACCGAGGAACCAATCCTCTGATGCTCAACGCAACCTCAGGAAATCTGCCCGTAGCAACCAACACTACGATCCTGAGACCTATGAGTTACGGGCCCACCGGGCTTCCGCTGTGCACTCTGATCCACGCGCACAGCCAACACGGCAACTCGGGACTCGCCATCCCGACAATCCACAACTCGACTGGCCAGCTTCATGAAATAGGGTGAGGAAAGCTCCCTTACCTCGAACCCCATGAATAGATTCTCCCAAATCTGGCAATCCTCTACAGCTCTACAGGCTTCGAACCACCACGCATCAAAAGATTCCAACACCAGCCAAGAATTCTCACGAACACCGCCCATCCAGCACTCGTCCTTCCGGAACAGCGCCAGCACCCTTACACAGTAAGGGAGCTGGGCACGACTTCTCATAGACAACCACCTTGCCAAAACAGAAAAATCATCTCACACGGACATTATGGCACACAGAGGCAAACCAATCTGGACACACAATGCAAGATGATGAACTTAAGCCAAACACAATCTCTCCAACCAAGGGAGAAACCAACACTCCTCCGACCAATGGAAAAACTCCATGCCCAACTTGATCTCAAATCTCGCGCACGCTGGGAACAGCACCTTCCAGCATCGAGAAAACCATCACTTCCATCAGGTCAGCGTCTCCGACACACTCGGCGAGTGTCACGTCGGACCACGATCACAGTATCTCTCAATGCACCGCCACTGCAATTCCTCGAACTGCAACACGCCACGCCAAGAGCCACAACATGAGCCATAATCGACAACCGACGATGCTCATCCTCGAGTCCCGGACTCACCACGGAACCTTCTCATCTCAACCAAATCCAAAGTGAACACAACCCATTCGCACACAAGAGCGTAGATATAAGACTTACTGGGACACCACAGCCCAATCCTGCATCGAAATCCACAAAATAATCGGGACCGACACGTCATTCCTGACGCCACAGAACACAACAAGAACATCAGGCTCGACGAAACAACAGCTCACCGAGAAGATCTTCAGCTCACCCGGGCACACTTCTCGATCAGAACACCCGTTCTGCCACCTTAAAACACAACCTTAACACCTCAGGGGCTGGATAAACCCACGCTGGAGTGGCCAGACTCAACAACAACTCCCTCATAGTACGCTCACGGCCACTTAACCATGAACAGTCCTCGCCAGCCACCTGACCTCGCTGCAGAAACCTCAAACACAGCACTGCAGCAACGCACCTATCGGCAACGTCTGCTCAACGGAGCGCAACTTGGGACACCACCGATGAGGGAGAAAGCTCTCGACCTCGATCCTTAGACCCCACGTCGGCACGAAAGCCACGAACAACAACCACCTTCACAGCACCGCACGGCGCACTCAAGCTCTCAAGTGAGAAACAAAGGGGAAAATAAACACAAAACCCTAGGCCAACGGCCGACTGTACTGGACCTTGTGGACTCTGATCACTGTAATGTTTCAAATTCCTATGTACGTCCACAACCACTGCTCTGATACTAGCTGTGACGACCCAAGATCCGGATACTGGGAGGAGCCCGATACCATTCGAATCCTGCTTGCCGCCCACGAGTTGGGAGGGCTCGGAAGGGCTAAAAGGAGTGTGGAGGTACAAAGAAATAGGAAATGAAGCAGGAAAATTCAATAATTAACAGAAATAAATAAACAACTACAACAGAGTCCAGTCCAACAGAGAGTACAGTCTAAAGCAGTAAAACGTACCACATGCCAAGTGAACACTTGGCCCAACGAGCTGGCAGCTAAGAACCTCCGAACAGCACCCTCGAACCTCGAGGAGGAACCGCCGCACCTGAAAATCAGGGGTGAGCCTCCTGTCACTGGCTCAGTAGGGATCCTGTGGAACCCCAACCGAGAACAACGGCAGTAGCGGAAAGGAAAAATAGCTACAACTATAGCAGGAACAGTGAAACGGTGGCCGATCAAAACTCGGCACTACAACTACTCCTACTATATCAAAAAAACACGCCCCGATCTCCCAGTCGGGGCACTACTGAACTAACGGAAGAACCTCTGGCTACGCCGCCAGAAGAAATAATCACAACCTCGCAGTCGTTGACCTAACACCGTCTACGGAAAATCTTCGGTGACGCTTACCAGAAATCTTAGACCTCTACCTCGGGAACACTCCCTGAAACAGTCGGGGGAACCACGTCTCGCAGATGGGAAACGAAACCCGAAAAATAGGAGAGTCACGTCTCATGCGACAGGAGTACCTGCCCACCAGAAGCAAAGCCGGATGCGTCCATTGACGACTTAGACCGCGCCTCAGGTGTCTCCCTCCGGCCCAGTGGGAACTGAGACACCATACAAGTAACCACAGAACAAGTGACTAGTTGGGGTCGCGCTCGTCAGCGCGGGTCCAACCGCCCCCAACCACGTGTGCACATACAGATCGTGCGTCTCTGGTCTGGCCCTCTAACCGATTTTCCCCTCAGCCGGACTCTGGCTGGTAGATGTGGGGCCCGACAAAAACTAGTCTAAAACCATCTCTCTGGGATAGCCTCGCCAACACTCCCTGGTGGGACCACTCGTGTGTCGGAAGCTATGACTAGTGGGGAGTCACTGATGTGACCACTCTCCCAAGAGAAACTCCGAGAACCACGCACGCACCCTGTGCGAAAGTCGAGAAGAACCAAGTGATGCCGAGCCACTGGACTCTGGATAGTCCTCTAGACTCACTAAATCTAACGGTCCATGAGTCGCAAGACTCGGGGTCAAGACCGTCGTACGCAACGACACAATGCCGTAAATCTAGCCTAATCCCTAGGTCTAAAACCACGGTAGCATGAATACCGAGGCAGCTCATGAGCCGCCGAGACCATTCCCACGTGAAAGGAACTGAGAAGCCTTCCAGCCCCAGGTTGGACAGCGGGACTCACAGTCCGAGGCCACCCATATGGCTCATGCGAAAAACATAGAAGCACGATTCCCAAGGCAGCTCACAAGCCCCCACGCCGATTCCCCATCCCAGGGAAGAGCGGGAAACCTCCAGCCTAGGCTGGGCAACTGGACTCGTAGTCTAGGGCCATACACATGGCCCACTAGGGAATCATCTTCTGGAGAACATAAGACATACGGGGAACCCCACTGCACTCACACCGATACACGATGACTCGATCTAGCGAAAACACGAAAGCCTGGCACACATGGGGTCACCCGGACCCATAACACCTACGGGCACACTAATCGAGGTAACACGGTACATCCAGACACCCTAGAGACATGGACACAGAACTCAAGGGGTGTTCGGGACACTCACGAGGCCGAAGGTCAACCACTGGCTCACAACCGGGTGGACCGGAGACCAACACAACGCGAACCTGACATCGCAAGCACGGAAATCGCCTTGCGGTCTAACCCTAGACCGCCACGATGGCTAGCGGTCTAACTTTAGGCCGCTAAAGCAAGGCTAGAGGTCTACCACTGGACCGCCACACACTGAAATCACGGACCCCTCGCGGTCTACCCTTGGACCGCGAGGCACTGGCTAGCGGGCTACCTCTGGACCGCTAAACCCTCGGAACACACGAAACTCAAGCGGTCTTAGTAGTCTAACCCTTGACCGCCAAGGACCCTAGCGGTCTATCGCGTGACCGCCAGCCTTGATCCGACACAGGGAGACCCCTAGCGGTCTACCCTTGGTCCGCTTGGCGCCCCTAGCGGTCTACCCTTGGTCCGCTTGGCGCCCCTAGCGGTCTCTAGAACGACTGCAAAGGTGTCCCGAACCCGAAATGGCGGGAAACACCCCAAAAACCCGATCCACACCCCAATCACCCCCGGGTGATGGGAAAACAAAGGGGAATCCATTCTCAAGCCTCCTAGCATGCATCTATGCCCTTAGATTGGTCAAAAACCTCACGAAACGGGAGATCCGGCTCACACCCCAAAATATGGATTTTCCCCAAAATGCACAAATAGGCCCTCTCGGCTCACCACGGCCTATAAAACTCGCGGGAAAGGAAGTACACGAGCTGGGGATCCATCTCCCTACTTCTACCGAAGATTTGACGCACCGTGGATGCCTATCCACGAAGAAAACGCCGTGAAACCCTCGCTGCTCCATGAACCCGTGGTCGAGCTTCCACGCGCCACCGGCCCTCAATCCTCGACCCCTTCCTCGTTCCTCGCCTCCCACCATCGCCGCCTCACCCTCCTCCGCCACCGTCAGCCGCCCGAGGAGAGGGGGAGAGAAAGAGATGAGAGATAGTGAGAAAGAGAGAATGGGGAGGGAGAGAGGAAAAATGGGTTAACATATATAGAAAATTCCAAAAATTTTAGAAATTCAAAAAAATACAAAAAATTACCTCTGTGATCCTTGGGAGGAGCACAACGCAGTGGTAATGCCTCAGAGTCGGAGAACGCCACGGTTTGCCCTGCATAGAGTTCCGAAGGCACATCAGGGAAAAACACGTGTAAAGCACAAAATACACTCCGAGACCCAGGACAATGATGAAAAACCCACGGATCATGATCCGATAAATATCCAAAAAATCCGGGGCATTACATAATATTTGTGCATGTCTTGCCTTATGCACGGCCAAGTCGGACCATATCACTATAGCAAGTCGGTACATGTTGTGCTTATGGCATGATAAGGTCGGAGCAGTGCTTGCATTGTGCATGAGAAGGTCCGTGCACATCACTATAGCAAGTCGGTGCATGCTTGTGTTAATGGTTCAAGGTCAGTGCAGGTCTAGTTGTCAAAAGGTTGAGGTCGGTGCTAGCCACATCTCATATGCATACTAGGGTCGATGCATCTTTTGATTCATGCCGTATGGAGTCGGTGCATGTTACTGTTCATCCAATTGAAGGTGTGTGCATTTATGCCATCCTGCACATCTAACATCGGTGCACACTCTACTTGTCTCCACATAGGGTCAGTGCACGGTTGGGTTTCAATGATACTTAGGTCTGTGCACGTTTTTCCCCAATGCATCAAGGTCTGTGCAAGCTTCATCATATAGGTCTGAGCATGATTGCATTTCAAGTTATGAGGTCTGTGCATGTTATTTTCATGTCAGAGCATATGCATTAAACTTATCAGAGTCAGAGCACTTATCATAGTCAGAGCACATTGACTGTTTACTTATGACTACAAGGTGTTTGACTAAATGTCTTTTTGCTTTTACTAACAGGTTTAAGGCAGACACGTGAGCTCGAACTGGAAGCTGGCACGTGGCCCAGGGATACTTATGATGGGCACGTGATCCAATACATTCCTCAAGTGAAGATTCAGACACGTGGACAACACACGTTCAGATTCTGCCACGTGGCCCAATGATAAACAGATGGAATCATAACCCTTATCCAAAAGGGTTTACGGAGCCCCTGTGTTGGGTATATAAATACAGGATGTTCTTCCTCTCAGAAGGAGAGGCCGCCAGAAGGAAAGAAGAGCACCCAGAAGAGAAGAAGGGTGAGGCGCAAGAAAGGAAGAAAAAGAGCAGCCACCAGAGAAGAAAGCCAAGAGAGAAAGGAAGAGATAGCTGAGATGAAGAAGTAGTCGAGAGAGAGCGAGAGAGCTGCGAAGTGAAGAGAGTGAGAGAGAGCTGAGAAGTAAAGAGAGAGCGAGAGGCTGAGAAGAAGAGAAGAGGGAGCTTTCCCTGAAGACTTATGTTAGAATTGCTCTTCGGAGCTACATTTGATTTCCCTTTTGTTTCTATTTTTATTTTTCGTTAGTTCTTCCCATTCTCCATTGGTATTTTTCGATCCTCTAGCTTGAGGTCGGGGTTCCTCCTATGGACTCAGGAGAAGCGAGACGTAGTCTCCGATTACGAGTAGTGGTGTGCTACTTTTGGGTTTCCCTCCGGTATGGAGGATGGGAGGATTGGTCCTCCGGTTTGCAAGTGACAGGGTGTCACTTGTGGTTCCCCTCTGGGTTTCAGAGGAAGGGAGACTTGGGTCTCTTGTTGTGAGTGGCAGGGTGTCACTCACGGGTTCCCCTCTGGTTTGGAAGAAGGGAGATTGTGTCTCTGGTTGCTAGTGACGGGGTGTCACTAGTGGTTCCCCTCTGGGTTGGAGGAAGAGAGGAGAGTGTTCCTCTGGGTCAAGCTGTAAGGCAGCGGTTGTTGCAGACTGAGTCTGCTTCTTAGTTTGGCACGGGAAGCCTCACTCCGGTTTGGAGTGAGGGGTGGATGTAGGCCTGTGGGTTGTAGGCCGAACCACCTAAAAATCTACTGTGCCGTGGTTTGCCTTGTGCGTTTGCCCCTTGTCTTCTACCTCCTTCACAGGCTGTCTGAGCACTCTTGTTTCTATCTGAAGTACCCTTGAGCATTATATGTGTTGCTAAGTGAGTCTATTTTGCGTAGTCCTTGTCTGCGGAGATTGTGTGCTATTCGGAGCTTGAAGGTCTGCTAGTGTGTTCTACGATATGTCAGTTTGTATGCTCGCTTGGCATTCAATAGTGTGTCTGGCAGAGTTACGGTTTAGTATGAGCTATTAACTCTGCATCTACTATTTGATTATCATCTTCTTGTCTCTAGAGAGCATTTAATTTGTTCAGGCTAACCTAAATTTTAATTCCGCAATAGTTTTTTGAATGTGGATTCATTCACCCCCCCCTCTGAATCCATGCCTTGCCCCCTAACAATTGGTGTCAGAGCGAGGTACTGGTTCTACAGATCCAACGATCTGCAGTGATCCTTGGTGCTAATTCAATTTGCTGCTCCTTGTTTTTGGCTGATTGTTCTTAAATCCTTCTTATGGGTCATCCATCGGTTTTTAATGGTACTGATTTTAATTTGTGGTTTAATAACTTGCCTATGTTTGTTAAGTCTGTTGATCCAGATCTGTGGAAGCTAATTTCATATGGTCCGCACAGATTACCAAAGAACAAGCCCAAATGGACTGATAATCATAGATCTATGTGTGCTGAAAACCAGAAAGCTTTGGAGATGATGAAGGCCGCTACTAACAGGGCATTCCATTCTTGTTTTTATGATTACAGATCAGTAAGAGAGATATTGGATAGACTGAAGACCGCCGATAAAGGAAACGAAGACAAATGCATGATGGCAAACGGCAGTGATCAGAATGATAACGATGATCAGGTAAACCCCTTCGAGAATTTCTCTACAGATGACTGGGAGGATGCCTATGCTGATTTGTTAGATAGGTATTACAGCCTAAGTAAGAAAAATAAATCCCTGAAGAAGAAATTGCTTGAAGTTGCTAACTCCAATTCTAAAAATATTGATATTGAGACATTGAAAACTGAGAATGAAATTTTCAGAAAATGACCGAACAATCTTGATTCTGTTGCTTCAGAACTAGATCATTTGAAATCTGAAAAAGAAATGCTTGAGAAACAAATTGACTTATTTAAAGAGGAAAATCATGAACTTGTATGTGAAATTTCTGAACTAAAAGAAAATTTTAGCTTGATTGATGATGATCAGGTTCATGTCAATAATTTAGTTGAGAATGAAAAACTGATGAAAGATTTTGAATGTGTTAGCTGTGAATTGAATACCCTTAAAATAGAGAATGAATGTCTTAGGAAATAATATCTAAAAGCCAATGCTGAAACAACATGCTTTGCTAAATCTGCCTGCAATGACTGTCCATTTCTGAAAGAAATAAATGAAAAACTTCACTCAGATTTAGAATGGCAGAAGGACTTAACTGTTTCCCTAAAGGAAGAAAACAAAGATCTGTTAAACAAGATTTTGGAGTTTGAATAGATAGAAGAAGAGTTGAATGATAAAATGAACTCAATGAAAATTGATAAAAGCTCTGTTGGAGTAACTGAAAATCTGAAATCAAAAAATGACAAATTGATTAAAGAGATTGAAAAAGTGAAGCAGTTGAACACTGCTATGTTAGAGAGACTTCTTGTCCTAGAAAAAGGAAAATATATTATTAATGAAAATCAAGCTGAAAATGAGCTCAAACTGAGACAAGAAGTTGAAACTCTTAAAAATCTGAATGATGCAATGCATCAACAAATTCTTTCTTATGAGGAATATATTGCCAGCTCTGAATTTCAAGTTTCATCTCTTCATTCAGAAATTCAAGATTTGAGAAGTTCTTTGTCAAAATTTGTTGATGGGTAAGAAAATTTGAACAAATTGCTAGGAACAAAGGTTAATTTTCAAAAAGAAGGGTTGTGCTATAACCCTACAAATAAAAAGAGTTTTAAAAACAAAATTCAAACTTCCCTTGTTTCCAGTTCTACTTCTCACAGGTCTCCGAACCCACCTGTTTTTCAGTTTTATGTTAAAAAAACCTCAACAACAACTGAAAAAGAAAAAGAAAAGAACCAAAATGTTCTTGCCATTACTTTGCATGTTCCACCCACACACTCACATGCATCTAAACAGAAAATGATTTGTCATTATTGCCACAAGATTGGCCATCTGATGCATGAGTGTAGATTGATGGAAAAAGATGACATGAAAGCTCGTAAAATGCATGCTAGGAAAACTCATGTCAGAAATCATGAGCTTCAGAATAAGAAAATTCATTATTTTCATTGTGGCAAGATGGGTCACATTGCTGCTTTATGTTGGTATGCTCAGGGAAAGAAATCTAACTCTGAGTTTGTTAAATTCTCCGCAAATAGAAATGATTTTGGTAGGAATAAATCTACCTTTAAAGGAAAAATTCATGCATGTTTTGAATGTGGAAAACTTGGGCACCGAGCTTCTGAATGCTGGTCGACAGGTTATAGAAAACAACATGTTCATGCAAATAACAGAATTCTTCATGTTAATGCACATAGATTCCCTGCTTATGATAATGTGCATAAAAAGAATTTAAAATCTGTTATCTCTTGTTATTACTATGGACAGTTAGGACATTCCATGTCTAACTGCTATTTGATGAGGTTTGATGACTCTCAAGTGTTGAAAATGAGGAGAGCACCATTCAAAAGTGCTACTGTCACTAAAGGACCCAAGGAGACTTGGGCTCCCAAGAATGCAAAATGAGATCATGTTTGCAGGAGTGCCTTGGGATGGAGAATAAAAATGGGGTTTAATAAATCAAGGCGCTCAAGTAAGGTAAAACCCCAACTCTGTTGTTTACAGTCTTGTTCACCTGAATTTATTTTTTTAGCTGAACATCATGCTTAATATGTCAATTAAGATCTCATGCATACATTTCCACAACTGCATCTGCCATTTGCATTCTTTTCTATTCATGCACTTGCTGGGTGATCTGTGCATATATGAGATTAAAGGGTTTTCTGCATTTGATGCATACATATGCCAATTGTAGTTGTTTGATATTTGTTAAAATGCATAATCACTGAAAATAAATTACATTTCTGAAAAATATGAAAAGTTGGAATTTGATCCCTGCATGATGTCACATGCATAAAATGCTCATTTCCACACATGCTCATTCGCATACATATTTGTTTAGAGAACTGTCATAAGAAAAATTTGAAGATGCACATAAGACTACAGTTTGCACTGTGTTATCATGCATGACCTCAAATGGTATATCAAATGGAAGTTAGGAGAAGGGCAGATATTTTCTGTCTGGAAACCCACGCTATGCGTAGACGCTAGCCTCCGCCAAGTACCATGAGTCGATTGCATATTAGAGCAGTCTAAGAGTTCATGAGCATATTCCCTCATGTTT
This sequence comes from Amorphophallus konjac, assembly GCA_022559845.1. Classification (NCBI taxonomy): domain Eukaryota; kingdom Viridiplantae; phylum Streptophyta; class Magnoliopsida; order Alismatales; family Araceae; genus Amorphophallus; species Amorphophallus konjac. Next base: position 146,353 of record JAHNEJ010003123.1, read on the forward strand.
CTGATGTTCTGCATATGCTACTTTTAGAATCCAGTTAACACATGCATTCTATCAGGGGGAGCGTTTAACAATATTTGGTACTGCATATAATTTGAATTCATGTCGACATCTGAAGTGAGTGTTAAAATTTGCATCTTTGCTGTTTCAATGCATTTAGTGAGGGGGAGCTGGCTGTTTTGTGAATCAATCTGTCTGATGGTCTCTCTGACACATCCTTTGCTGCACTTCTTGATAGTCATATTTTGGAAGTATTGACACCATGAGCTATCATTTTTAATTGTTCTGGAGTGTGGATCTTGTGAGCAGATGTCGACACAAAGAGTCGACACCTTCATGGATACTCTTCTGATCATGTTTCTACTCTTACTCTCTTGACTGGAATACTTGTCATGTTCTTAAACTTGTTTTCAAAACACTGCATATCTGCTAAACCTTGAAGATCCTAAATTATGTCTGAACTTCAATTATTTTGCTTGTGGTGCATATCCTTTTTACTGATTCTATTGATAAACCTTGATAAAATCTGAAAACAATTGGTATCAAAATCACTCATTCTTGCTAGAACACTTCTGTCAGTTATTCATGAAGATGTCAATGGGCATATCTCGATCATAAATCTGAAAACATTTGTATTACGAATCTTCCATTATATGGAACTATGAATGTCTAAAATAACTCAGTTGGTTTAAGTTCAATGTATTCATTGAGTTTGACTTTGAATGTCTTGAAAATATCTGAATCAGTATTTTAATAAATCTTAACTGACAGCCTCATGTAAGTTCATGTAAGACTTCTTGAAATCTGAAAATTGAAACTATGATTTACTTTGGTTGAGATACATAATGTAAGTGTTGTTCTTAAACATTTAATCTGTCTCAATTATCCTAAAAAAAAAATTATGGACAGTGCAATGACTATGGCTACTGGGAAACATGTCCAAAGGACTGTGTCATGACATACCATGGTTAACTCTGCTGAAAAATGGTTGAAAATTATGTGAAAATTTGACAGAGCAATGGCATGGTTGTATTGAGTAACTGGGGATTCCTGCCTCTAACCAAGGTGTCTTCTCACGAAAAAAGATACTTCTAATGCTAACTATGCTCTCTTAATTGAGAAGCAATACGGTTATCATATTGAGTAACTGGGTCATTTCACCTAAGACGTGTTGTGCCTCATGTAAAAAGGTGTTGATTAACCAAAATTGCTCATTGAAAAACAAATTGATGTTCAAAAACAAAAATCTAAAAAATGGGTGTATCAGAAAAGTTTTTGTAAGTAATGTTAAATTCTTATGCATTCACAGATGTTTAATCTCAATACAATTTTGTGTAACTCCTAAAGGAGTCATTGAAAGTAATTGAGTAAGATGGAAGGATGTTGAACTAGAAACTTATATGAGCAATTAGTTCATTGTTATTAAAACTTGTTTTCAGATATGAGTACAGAAACTTTTATGAACAAACCTTGAATACACTATATTTAAACCATTCTGTCAAATAAAGAAAATTTCATAAGTCTTTATAATAAAAGAATCTGAAATATCTTCAACTTTTGGATTTATGGCATAGCTATCTCATTGAAAATGTTCTTGCATATCTTGATCCTTTGGGTCTTCAGTCTTGTCTATTGCTGAAAAGCTATTGCTAGCTTGCTCTCATTCTTTTTCAACTGAAACTCTGAGCTTATCTTGACTGTCATATTTCGTGACTGCACTCCTCACTGTCATACTTCTTGGCTTGTCTGGTTGTGTATGACTTCCCCTGTGTTTTTTGCTGATTTGATTCATTCATCTAGGGGGAGAGTTCTTGAGAAAGATTTTGATTCAATCATATCATGGGGAGATTTTGATTCAATCATATCATGCATGTTTGTATTTCTCGTATCAAACTATTTTCTTTTTGATGAAGTCAAAGGGGGAGAATAGTTTGACATGAGTCTGCATCTTGCTTTATCCTTATGACTCATAGTGTTGCCATCATCAAAAAGGGGGAGATTGTTATGTCCCTATGATTTTGATGATAGCAAACACTATAAGTGATCATGTGTTTGCATGAAAGATTGAATGATGATGAAATATTCGTTTGATTATGCATCTGGTCATTGCACCGTGCATTAATGATGATTGTTTGTTGTGCATTGATTTTTGTGCATTAATGTTTTCATCATAATCATTTGCATGATATATGTGATGACCCGGATCCCGAATACCAGATAGACCCGATAGGATTACCGAGTAAACCCGATACCGCTTGGAACCCGTGAAGCCTCCCAAGAGCTGTAAAGCTCCGAAGGGATAGAAGGATTGTCGTGTAGTACATTAAAGCCGCAGAGATATAATAGTAAGCAATTAAATTTCGTTAGATCGGTTTGCTAAAGTAGCACAAATAAAATTACTTTTTAATTAACAGTTTAAGTTTAACAATTTTACCAGAGTCTAGTCCAAAGAAAAGATAAGCAGCACAATCAATAGAAAAGAAGGACGTACACTAAGGTCGGGGGAGGCCCGACGTAGGTACCGCTGGCAGCTATGGACACGCCACACCAGGAACCGTGGAAGCAGAACGACGCCACCCACCTGAAAAGTAGGGGTGAGCCTCGTGTCACGGGCTCAGTAGGGGTCACGCGGATCCCCACTGAAAAACAACACAGTAACACGCTAAAACAGCAGGTAAACAGCAGGAGTAGTAAAGCAGGAAAATTAAACTATGAAGCTGTAAAAGAAAACCGGAACGGAAGGAGTAGGAATAGCTAAAAGAAAAGGGAAAAGCCGTACCGAACAAGCGCGGCTGCCGAACTAGTCTCGGCTCCCTGAACTACTCCGGGCAGTAACAGGAAGGCGAACCGTGATCTGACAAAGTCAAGAGTTGTCGATCTGTCGGACCTACAAAGACAAGCAAAAAGCCTAAAAAAGATCTAGACAGACATAGACGCCCTAAAGCACACATGACTCGATTACCGTTCACGATCTTCTAGACACGACCACACACACACGACTAGAATGTCGTGCACATGACACAACACTGACCTCGGGCAAGACCACGAGAGGGCTAACCCGGAAAGGTCACGACGCATGAGAAACGAGAGAGTCATGTGTCACGTGACGGAAGCACCTCCTCACTAGAAGAATAGCCAACTGCGTCCATTGACGTCTTATGCTGTGCCTACAAGTGTTTGTCTATGATGCCTACAAGACGATAGAGACTAAGACACTGTCAGAATCAGAACCAGGAACTACAGTCGCGAGTGACTAGTCAGGGTCACGCCCGTCGACGCAAGTCCAAAGCCCCTTACCACGTGTGCACACACAGGCTCGTGCCTAGAGCTAGGCCTCTAGCTAGTTCCCCACCCCCCGCAGGATGCTACGGAGAAGAGTCGGGGACCCACGGAACTAGCTAAAAAATCGTATCTCATGAACTGCCCCGCCACATGGGTCGACACGCCGTAACGTGTCATAAGGCTACGACTAGTGGAGGCTCACTAGACACAGATTCTAAAACATGAGTGCTGCAGGACAGACAGGCAAAGAAGCACTGTCGCACGTACTACGAAGCACCGAGGCAGCAAGATAACTGCCGACAGACTCAGGACAAGGCAACTAAACCTACTACTACAACGATCCTTGAGTCTCACGACTCGGAGTCAAGATCGTTGCGTAAAGCGGAACAAGCTGCCAATCGGTCTAATCCTAAGCCAGAGGAAACGACACATCCGCATAGAATGACACACGGACACCTGAGGGATCAACAAGACTCTTAGCACACTTGGACACGTAAACCGAGCTAAGACGATACCTCGAGGCATCCAGAACCATGTCTCGAATTGGATGAAACCGCCGAGACACACACAAGGTTACATGTCAACCACTGGGTCACCCCGGGTTGACCGGAACCAGACAATGACGATTCTACAGTAGGAAAGAGAATCCTACTTCAAGCAAGAAAACTCCTGGCTATCTTATAACGTGGCCATAGCCCTCATAGGACATCAATAGATATCCACGGGAACGACAAACCACAAGGTCAAGCTGAGGCACTTGTAAACCAACACATCAGGAAATGACACGCAGGAATTTAGCGGAGGAACATAATCTGGCGGTCATAGAATGAGCCGCTAGGGGACTGTAGTGGTCAAGGATTAAGCCGCTAAACCCAGTCAACCCTGAATCGACCTATTCAGACAAACCACCAAAGCGGTTTAATATAGACTCGTCACACGGACTGGGCGGTTCAAGAGACAACAGCCACACTAACCGCCCTAAGACAAAGACCTAAGTCAAACGACATGTAGCGGCCTAAGAAAGGCGCGCTACAGCGAAGAAACGCATGAAGGTTGGGCCACCAAGGCCAACCGACTTAAATTCTTTACTAGGTCTAAAACCACGGTAACGTGAATACTGAGGCAGACCACAAGCCGTCGAGACCATCCCCTCAAGACGGGAACTCAAGGGAGGCCAGACACATGCGGGGGAACGCCATCGCACTCACACCGATTCACGATGACTTGATCGAGAGTAACATAAAGCCCGGGCAACACATCCCTACGGGCACGCTAATTGAAGTAACACTGTAACGACCCGGATTCTGGATAACCGGCATACCCGGTAGGACTACCGGATACGCGTGATACCGCATGGAACCCGCGAGGCCTCCCAAGAGCGGGAAAGCTCCGAAGGGAAAAAGGCACGTGTAGAGTACATTGAAGCCACAGAGATAGTACAGTAAGTAATTAAATTTCATTAGATAGGTTTACTAAAGTAGCAGAAATAAAATTACTTTTTAATTAATAGTTTCAAATTAACAATTATATCCCAGAGTCAAGTCCAAAGCTAAAGACAACAAGTCTAGCACAGTACAGTCAACAGAAAGGAAAGACGTACCAAAAGGTCGGGAGAGACCCGACGCAGGTACCAGCTGGCAGCAACGGCACACAATGAGCACGCACACTCTAGGAACCGCAGAGGCAGAAGGCGAAACCCACCTGAAGAGCATGGGTGAGTCTCTCAATAGAAACTCAGTAGGGGTCATGCCGATCCCCACTGGAAAACACACAGTGCAACGGAAGCAATCGCTAAATAGCCAGTGTAGCAAAGCAGGAAAAGCTACACTACAAAGCTGTAAATAGAATAGGGACAGCAGGAGTAAGGAGCAGGCTAAGGGCAAGGGGAGCTCCACCAAAAGAAAGATCGAGGCCACAAAACCCAGAACATGGCCACCGAGGAGAACTCGGCACTCTAAGCTACTCCAAAAGGCAACAGACGGTCAACCCTAAACTCACACGGTAGGGTACACCAGTCCGTCGGTCAAAACTGAGAAGAGGGCAAAAACCAACTACACAAACGGAAAAGGACTAGAAAAGACCTAGACAGATGACAAACAGAACGACTAGAATGCCATGCACGCCGCCCCACGCACGACCAGAACGTCGCGCATGTAACAGGGCACCGACCTCGAGTACTGCCACGAGAGGGCCACTCGCAAAGGTCACAATGCGCAAGAAACGCCGAGAGTCACGTGTCACGTGACGGAAGCACCTCCTCACAGAAACAGCCAGCAGCGTCACTGATGTCTTACGCTGCGCCACAAGTACCTACCGACACACGCCCAAACGGCGGAGGCCAAGGTACTCAAAACCAAGTCCAAGGAACAACTGCTCCGAGTCCAAGGAGAGGCAGCACCAACAGATGCTGAACCAGAAACAGAACAACAACAAGACAAGTAACTAGTTAGGGTCACGTCCGTCGACGTAAGTCCTCAGTCCCTGACAACGTGTGCACACACTGGCTCTAGCCTAAGCCAGGTCCTCTAGCTAGTTTTCTCCCTCTACAGGACGCTATCGTTGGCTGGGAGCCCACGGAACTAGCATACAAACCATGTACGGGAACCCTCCGCTATCCGCAAGCGGGCCGGCACTCAAGAGAGCGAAGGGTAACAACAACGGAGGCTCATGAGGCACAAGACTCGAAAACACGAGTGCTAAAGTACAGACAGTCCACAGAAGCCCTATCACACGTACTACGAAGCACCCCTGGCAGTACAACCACTGCCAACAGACTCAGGACAAGGCAACTAGACCTACAACGTAACGATCCTTGAGTCGGACGACTCAACAACAAGATCGTCACAGATAGCGGAACAAGCCGCCAATCGGTCTAATCCTAAGCTAGAAGAAACAACGCTCCGCAGAAAGCAACACACAGAGACCTGAGGGAACACCAGCAACCCTCAGCACACCTAGACACACCAACCGAGGTAAGATAATACCTCGAGGCATCCAGAACCAGTGTCTCGGGCCGGGCAAAACCACCGAGACACACACAGGGCTACTTATCAACCCTGAGGTCACACCGGGTTGACCAGAACCTGACAAAAATGCTTAAAGTGTAGGAAAGAGAATCCTACCTCAAGAAAGAAAACTCCTGGCCACCTTACAACGTGGTCTAAGCCCTCATAAGATGTCAAAAGACCTCCCCGGGACGGCAGGCAGACCACAAGGTCAAGCCAAGACAAGTAGAAACCAAAGGAACGGAAATTGGAGCACAAGACATGTAACGCGCCACCCCTAGACCGCTACAAGCATATGACAGTCTAGACCTGGGCCGTTACACTCCAAGCGACGGTCGGGGGAGCAGTCGTCACTCACACCGCCCTAACCAACTCTAAAACACAGAAAACAGCATGTAACGACCAGCACGGGGCGCGTTACACACACCTGGCGCACCCGACCGGGGCCGTCGGTGCCAACACGGACCAAAACATAAACACAACAAATGTAACGCGGCATGGCAGGCGCATCACAAGCACCAAACGCACAAGATAAGGCGTGTTACAGACACAAACCGAAGACAAAAACCCACGACAACTCGAGCCATGTAACGCGCTAGGCGAAGCGCGTTACACATGCCTGACGCGCAGGAGCAGGCGCGCTACACACTAGCTTAAGATAAAAAAAGAGGCTGAGAGGCATGTAACGGCCAGCACAGGGCGCGTTACAAACGCCTGACGCACAGTGGCCCCACCGTTACATCCAACAGCGCAGCAAGCCCACTCAGCCAGAACAGCATGTAACGGTCCAGAGAGGACACGTTACACAAGCCTAACGCACGGGGGAACCACCGCCAGAGGCACCGCCTCTAATGGTCAACGTAGGTCAAACGGAATGTAATGGCCTGGGGCAGGTGCGTCACATCCATTTAACGCGCTGGGTCAAGCACGTTAGAGGAATCGACTTAACCCCAAAACTTAAAACGACGAAGCAATGTAACGCGTTAACACGGGCGCATTACATGGGTGTGACGCGCCTCCCCAGGGCCATCACACACCCACAAGCCACAAAACTCTAAACGCCAAACAAAGTGGCGGTCTATCGTAGGGCCGTCAGGGCCATGTAACGGTCCCTAGAACGACCGCTACATCGGCTACGGCGGGAAAACAAGGGAATGGTCAAACCAGCCCATTCCACGCCCCATTCACGCCGAAACGCAGGGGAACCAAACCCAAACGACAAATAACAACATAAAATGGCTCAAAAGCCCACATGCAACCACAAAAACACAAGATCCGGGCGATTCCAATGAATCAACTCTAAATGGGTCAACGAGGTTCCCGGACTCCTACCGGCCTCGAATGACCACCGATCAACACAAAACAAGCATGGATGGGATCCTAACATCCCAATGGTAGTTCAACACTAATCGAGCTACAAATGGTTGCCGTTTTCCGGCGAACCCTAAAAACTCCAAAAATCACGGTTTAGACTAAACAAGCCCAAACTCGGCCGTTTCCTTACCGAACGACGTGCAATGGCAGGGAAAACGGAGAGGAAGAAGTGAGGAACCGTCACCCTACCTCCACCGAAGAAATCGTGCCCCGAAGGGACTAAACCGCACCAAAAACTGTGCCATGAACCGAACCGTCGGCTTTGAATCCACCATTCGTGATCGCGCCAAATCCATCTCGATCCTCGCACTATCGCGCACCTCAGCAGCATCTCGTTGTTGTGCCCCTGTGGTTTTGATGATGGTTTTGATGATTGATTGTTGATGTAAGTTAATCAAATGATCAGTCATCCTGCTGCTCAGTTTAGATTAACATATTTGATGTGAAGTCATGCTACATGTTAAACTGATGCATAAAGCATTCATTGCTGTGGTTTTAATGATTGATTTGGTTTTGATGATTGGTGTTTGATGTGAGTCACTGTGAGTCATCCTGTTGAAATGTTCATTCAGGCTTTTATATGCTCAGTCAGTTTATTTGTTTACACTGTGAATCATTGTAATTGAAGTTTCAGACTATTATCTGCTGCATAAAGCTTTCATATGCATTTACAGAGTCTATACATTGATTGGCAGTAAGTCTGCACATTGAGCGTCTCATGGAAGTCCATACAGTGCATTGCATTGGCTAAGTGTATACAACGACAGCTCATGCCTTGTCTTAGACATAGTATATACAATGGCTTTGGGTCTCCAAGTCTATACAGCCTTTTGCTTCGCCAAAGTCTGTACATTGGTCTGCATAGGCTAAGTGTTTACATCGTCTGCTGTGAGGACAGCAAGTCTGTACGCTGGCCTTCTTTCATGATAAACTACAAGTCTACACATTAGACTGTTCTTCAAAGTCTGTACATCAGACTATACATCGTCTTCGTGCTGTCTCTATACTTGAGTCTTCGTGTTGTTTCCCCTCACTAACACGAAAAAATCTCGTGTCGTCTGAGCTTACAACACTTCGTGTTGATTTCCATGCTTTACAAGAAAAAGCTGCTAAGAGGTAATACTTCGTGTGTCCGTACTGTTTCTGTCTTCGTGTTGGTTTCCCTGAACCTCATGTCATTCTTGCTTCATGTCCACACCTCGTGTCAGTGTCTGTCTTCACCTTTGTGTTAAATTCAGCTCGTGTCGTTTTCGTCTTCGAGTTGTTCTTCTACTTCCACCATTTCATCACGTGTCGAGATAGCCGTGTTGTCTTTCACTTCGTGCAGCCTATGTGACTGTGTTGTCCCCATGTCATCCTTAGTTCATGTCGTGCTTGTGTATTTCTGTCTTCGAGTCATTTTTCGCTGGATCTTTACGTCGGTCTAGGTTCAAGTGTCGTTTCACTTCGTGTCGTTCTCTTTGTAGTATCTGTTTTGTCACCTTTGGACTTCGTGTCGTTTGTCTTGTGACCTCGTGTCGTTTTTGTTCTGAAACCACACTTCGTGTTGGTTACTGTTCTTCTTGTGACTTCGTGTCATGTTTCCAGACCTCGTGTCGTCTTCGTGTCATGTTTCCAGACCTCGTGTCGTTTTCGTGTCATGTTTCCACACTTCGTGTCGTTCATGTTTCGTAACCACACTTCGTGTTGGTTACTGTCGCTCTTATGACTTTGTGTCATGTCTCCCAGACCTCGTGTCATTTTTCACTCCGTGTCTATTTCAGTTTTCGTCTTCGTGTTGTTTTCAACTCGTGACGGTCTCTGTCATCTGTCTCCATGTCGTACTCACTCCGTGTCGTTTTTGTTCCACTGCGTGCAGAACATCGCAGCACCTCGTGTTGCTTCCTGTTTCACTTCGTGTCATTTTCCGTTTTGTGTTCTTCGTGTCGTTCTTACTTTGAGTCGTTTTCTTTGTTATTTCCGTCTTCGTGTCGTTTCTGTTTTCATGACTTCGTGTCATCTTCATTGTCTTAGTGTTGTTTTCACCGCGTGCTGTTCTCACTGTCTTCGTGCTGTTTTCACCGCGTGTCGATTACTGTTTCATCTAGTATTGTTTTTCCACTTAGTGTCGTTTTCGAATTATCTCTTCGTGTTGTTCTTCCTAGACATCATGTCTTTCGTGTGTTGAAACCACACTTACTGTTGGTTTCTGTTTACCTCCATGTTGTCCTCGTGCCGTTCTCATTACTGGTTATTATATCATGTCGTTTTACTTCGTGCTACAGTCACCATGGTGTTCTTCGTGTCGTTCTTCTGGTTACCTCGTGTTGTTTTATAACCTCACTTCGTGTTGTTCTCAGTGCATCTAGTATTTCTATTACATACTTCGTGCAGCTTTAGTTCCTATGGCCCTCAGCTTTAATGTTTTTCATCTCCTTGCAGATCCGAGGAAGAACATTCCACACACCTGGGCAGCACGTGATCCGAGGCTGGAATGAAGCCTGCTGAGAGACTGCCACGTGGACCGAATTCTTAGGGCTGGAAATGTGGAGGTCACACGTCGTGGCTGATGCTGCTGTTGCTGCTATATATATGAGACCTTCGTCCACAGATGAAGGTGATCGAGTTGGCGTGAAGAAACGCTCATACAGAGAGCCACGATCCAGATAGAAGAAGAAAAGAGAAAGAAGAAGAGCAGAAGGAGAAGAAGAGAGGTAGAGAGCTCGAGAAGAGTGTGAAGAGAAGAAGAAGCAGAGAGTGAGAGGAGAGCAGAAGAAAGAGAAAGAAAGATAGAGAGTGAGCGAGAGAGCTCGTGGAGAAGAAGGAAGATCTTACCTGAAGATCCGTCTACTGGACCGTGGATCAAATCCAGGCCAGTCAGCTCCGTTGAGAGCCACATTGTGCACTTCATCTTTCAGCTTTCTGTTTTGCTGAAGTCATTTTTCGTTTATTGTTTTTCCTTTGTTTTCTGGTTTGCTGTGTTTCCGATACTCTGTAGAGAGGTCGGGGTTCCTCCTGTTAGTTCAGGAGAAGGGAGATTGATACCTCCGGTTGCAAGCAGCAGGTGGGCTGCTTGTGGGTTCCCTCCGGGTTGGAGGAAGGGAGATTTATCTCCGGTTGTGCTTCCCTCTGGGGTTCAGAGGAAGAGAGACTTGGGTCTCTAGGTTTCCCTCCGGGTTGGAGGAAGGGAGACTTGTCTCCGGTTCTGGGCTTGTGGATTCGAGTCCAGGGGTTCCCTCCAGGTCTGGAGGAAGAGAGACCGTGTGTCTCTGGTTTGCTAGTGACTGGTGTCACTAGTGGTTCCCTCCGGTTGGGAGGAAGAGGGGAGGCTGTTCCCCTGGTCAAGCTGTTTGGCAGCTTTTGTTGCAGACTGAGTCTGCTGTTTCTAGCGTGAGCTAGTGGAAGCCACACTCGGTTTGAGTGTGGGGTGGATGTAGGTCTGGAGGACCGAACCACCTAAAAATCCTCTGTGCAGTGGTCTGATATCTCTATATGTTTTGCTTCCGCTAGATGTTTGCATAGGGGCGCTCCAAGTGGTTGATCAGATCTTGTTCTGAGTGTTTAATCCGTTGAGTGAGCGAAAGTTTATTTGAGTGGAAGAATGGTGCTACTGCTAATTAGTCCTTCAGATTTGATACATCTGTCTAGTTAGCACTCTAGATAGTTAGTGAGCATCATAACCTTTTAATTGGGTAAAGGTTTTTAAAGGGTTATATTCATTCACCCCCCCTCTGAATACTGCACCGAACCTAACAATTGGTATCAGAGCAGGTTTCTGCATACAAGGTCCAGCGACCTGCAGATCGATCTTGCGGTCTTAGGTGCTAATTTGCTTTTAGTGCATCAATATTCCTGTTGCGTTAAACTATTGTGCCGTCATGGCTCATCCTCCATTATTCAGTAGTTCAAATATTCAATTCTGGCTATATCGTATGCACAAGCATGTTAACTCTATTAATCCACAATTGTGGAAGGTTATCTCTCACAGTCCACATGAACTTCCAAAGGATAAGTCCAAGTGGACTCATGTCCACAAGTTGAAAAATGATGATAATGTGAGAGCTCTAAATTTAATGAAGGCTGCAATCGGTTCTGATGATTTTTCCTCTTTCTCAGATTGTAGCACTGCAAAGGAAATGTTTGATAGAGTGACTACAACACACGTGGAACAGGGAGAAGAATGTCTCATGGCAAGAAGGAGTGATCAATCAGATGAGTCCTCATCCCAGGTAAACTCTGAGACCGAGGATATTAGTCATGATGATTTAGTTGCCATGCATGAGCATTTACTTGAAAAATATGAAAGAGTTAAGTCAGAAAAGAGAAAATTAAGAAAAGAGAAAAATGCTGAAATCACAAGTCTAAAGGCTGAAAATGAAAATCTAAAATCTGAACTGAAATTGAAAGAAGAATTTGAAAATAAGATGATTGAAGAAAATTCTCATCTAAAAGATCAAAATAAAAAGCTAATGGTTCTTAATACTGTCTTCTCTGAAAGATGGTTGTCAATTGAAAAAGGAAAAACTGTTGTGAAAGAAAATGAGAACAACATTGAAATAATGGTTCAACAAGAAAATGAAACTCTGAAGAACCTGAATGATGCTTTGCAACAACAGCTGATTGTTTGTGAATCTGAGCTATCCAAGTATGAAGCGAATATTGCTTCATTGAATTTTGAGATTGAAGGTCTGAAAAATTCCTTGTCAAAATTCGTTAAAGGAAAAGACAACTTGAATAAGCTGCTTGGTTCTAAAGTGAATTTTCAGAAAGAAGGACTTGGGTATGTGCATGTTAATAAGAAAGTGAATGAAAAGAAGAAGTCAACTGTATTCGTAAAAAGCTCTGAACAAGCTAATCAATCTAGTTCTTCTATGTTTCAATTCACTGCTAAGAAGGCTGAAAATTCAGATAAGAAACAGGAAAAGATTCAAAAACAAAAGGAAAATGCTGATTTGGATAAGTCCAAATATGTCTCTGATTTTCATGTGCATGCTGCTCACTGCTCACACACACATTCACACTCTCATGAGAATATCAATCTTGTCAAACAAGTGAATGTGAATAAAAAGGCTATAACATGTCACTATTGTGGGAAAGTTGGCCACATTATGCATAACTGTGTAGCATTGATAAATGATGAAAGAAATGCTGTTAGAAAGTATCCTAGAAATCATCTTAGGAAATATTCTACTGATCAGGAAAAGAAAATTCAATGCTATTGCTGTGGAAAGTTTGGTCACATTGCTGCCTTCTGCTGGCATGCTCAGGGAAAGAAAACTAACTCTGGATTTGTTAATTTCCCTATTAATAAAAACATTGTTGATGGAAAGAAGTTTGGTCCTAGAAGAAAATACACTGTATGTTTTGAATGTGGAAAGCCAGGCCACAGAGCTATTAACTGTTGGCTGGCCGGTTATGAAAAGAAAATTTTTCATGTCAATAACAGAATTAATCATGTTCACTCACACCATGTTCACGCCAATGCTGATGTATACAAGGAGAACATGAAATCTGTTATCTCTTGTTATCATTGTGGGCAGGTAGGGCATTCCATGTATAATTGTCATATCATGTGTTGTGATGATAAACATGCGAAAAATCTGTTGAGAAAACCTGCTAGGAGTGTCACTGCTAAACCAGGACCCAAGGTTTCTTGGGTACCTGTTACATCAAAATGATGTATCTGTTACAGGTGTGCCTTGGAAGCTGGAATAAAAGGGGTAATGATCCAAGGCACTCAAGAATGAAAACCCCACTCCCACACTGTTTAGGTAATCTCTCTGCATTTCCCATTTTTGAAACGTATTGCATATCTGGTTTGATGTATTCTTGCATATCTGCCATTTGTAAGTGGTTGATAATTGTTGAAATGCATAAACTCTGAAAAACATATTGCATTTTGAATTTTCTGAAAAATCTGAACTGCCTATGAGTGTGACTTGATACTTGTGTGTTGTAATAGCTCACTCAGCATTCTGAATTGCATATAGGACTGCATGTTGAATTATCATGCATGACCTCAATGATATATAAATGGTAAGGTACCAAAAGACAGGGAAGTCTGTCTGGAGGTTCTTACTATGTGTGAGGTGGTCTTTTAGACCAAGTGCTCCGCCTAGTACCATGGGTCACTTTGCTGATAGGACAGTCTGATTGTGCACAAGTCACGATATCATTTGGAATCATATGTTCAGTTTTCAGTGCAAACATTGCATGATTTCAGGGGGAGTTAGTTGCATATCTTTGCATAGCAATTAAATGTCGAGTCTTTGCATGTCCCTGCATACATATAGTGCATTGCATATAGGCTGTCAAATGCATACATGGGTCAGAGCTCACTGCATATCCTTTCTTACTGATTTTGTTGACAAACCTTAATCATATTCTGAAAAACTTTGAGCTTCACAATCTCTCTTAACAATTGGTACTTCTACTATCAATTGATATCATTTGACTTCAGAATTCTATCAGTCTTTCATGAAGATTTCAATGGGCTATCTCGATCATAAATCTGAAAAACTCTTGAACTAGAAATCTTCTATTATACATTCTTAAGAATGACTGAAATAACTCATGTGGTTTAAGCTTAATGTATTCATGGAGTTTAACTTCAAAATCTCTTAACATATCTGAATCATGTTTAATAAATCTTAACCAACTGTTTCATGCTATGTCTTGCAAAAACTTCTGAAATCTGCACTTTTGAATACATGACTTTAATTGGTTAAGTACATGAGATTAATATTGTTTTGAAGCAA
>JAHNEJ010003125.1:0-178847 GCA_022559845.1 Amorphophallus konjac
CTCTCAAAGTTGTCTACATGACTACAAGCTTGCTTATTGAAATTCCATGATGGCTATACACAAAAATGTGGATGTTAAAAATACATGACTAATGCCTGCGCATATAGGGCCCGATCTGGTCCTGGGAGGAGCACCCGAAAGTACTTGTGCCCATGGGAGTTGATTGATCACCGTATTGGCATTATACCGAAGTGCATTACTAGCTTGATTGAACATTCCACAAATCTTGTACTTGACTTGATATTTCATGACTTGCGTTGCCCGAAAAAGGGTAATTACTTGCGTGCTTGAACGTGATAGCCAAACTTCATCTTGACATGATAAGTACTTGCTTGAATATCTTGAGGTCATTTGATATAAGTTCTTGAAAGTTCATGACTAGTTCTTCCTGTCATCTTATTGTTATATCCTCTTTCCATCTTGTCGTTTTATGCGAGCATGCATAGCTATAGTGCATTCATGAAAGATGTAACTACTTAAACCCCTTGCTAGTTCCTGAGATATAATTTCCTATTGAGCGTTCGCTCACTCTGTGTTTCCCTTACTTTTCAGGTAAGTCCGACGATGAGGGAAGTCAATCGGATGGGGAGAATCAAGAGTGAAAGAGCTAGAGCTTTTCCAAGTGTCATCTAGTCTTTTATATATTTCTTGAGTCAAATGTGTACTTTTCTTTTTTTTTGAATAGAGTATTGGGTTTGTAATAGACTATTTATTATGAAGAAATAAATGGATTGGGTTATCTTTACTTTTGCGCATCTCTGTCTTTGTGTCGAATACACTACTACTCTGATTGACATGATTGATATAAACTTGTCACGCATCTCCGGGTATCTTCCGCTCTCAGGGCGTGACAGAAGGACTTGCCTACAATCTGCTTAGCATCAGCCAGATGTGTGATAAAGGTCATAAGGTAGTTTTTGATTCTCTTGCATGCACCATATTTGAACCAAATTCTGAATGTGTCAAATTTTCTGGTAAGAGAGTCAATAATATCTACATGGTAGATTTAGATGATGCAGCACATACAGATTTATGCTTAACTGTTAATAAGGATGACTTAGCCTGTCTGGCACCGTAGGTTAGGTCATGCTAGCTATCATGTGTTGCACAAACTGACAAAACACAGCATGGTAAAAGGTCTCCCTGAAATTTCATTCAAAAAAATTATAAATTTGTGAGGCCTGTACTCAATGCAAGCAAACTAGAAAGTCACTTAAGTCTAGAACTGAAAGCTTATCTTCTAAACCGTTTGAGCTGATTCATGGATTTGTTTGGACCATCTAGATCAGCCAGCTTATCTGGTAGGAGATATGGTTATGTTTTAATAGATGACTTCTCTAGATTTACCTGGGTATATTTCCTGACACATAAAAATGATGCTTTTAAGGAATTTCAGGAATTCTACCATAAAATAACTCAGACCAATGAGCACTCAATTTTAAACATTTTGTCTGATCATGGAGGTGAGTTTGAAAACTCACAATTTGATGATTTCTGCAGGGATAATGGAATCAACCACAGGTTCTCATCTCCAAGAACTCCAGAGCAGAATGAGTAGTTGAAAGGAGGAATAGAACCTTGGTGGAAATGGCTAGGACAATGCTGGTTGAAGGGAATCTGCCAAGGAAGTTCTGGGCCGAGGCTGTGAGCACATCCTGTTATATAATTAACAGAGCTCTGGTAAGACCTTCCACACAAAAACTCCTTATGAGATACTTAAAGGTAAGAAACCTTCACTAGCACATTTCAAGGTCTTTGGATGTAAGTGTTTCATTCATATAAATTCTAAAAGAGACCTTGATAAGTTTGAACCTAAAAGTGAACCTGGAATTTTTCTTGGATATTCCGAAGTGTCCAGAGCCTATAGGATTTATAACCTAAACTCAAAAACTGTTGAGGAATCACCTCATGTTGTCTTTGATGAACATTCTAATAAATCTGAATTGGTTTTTACAGAGACAAGGCTGATGGTGATATCCTTGAGAGTAAAGAAGAACCAAATCCTGAACCTGCAGAAGATGGTGAGACTAGTGTGTCTAGAACTCAGGGGGAGGAAAATGCAGAACCAGGTAATCAGCCTACCAATGTTAGAGTTATTAAATATCATCCTTTAGAGAATATAATTGGTAATCTGAATGAACCCCTTAGGACTAGATCATATTTAGGATTGAAAATGAGTTGAATTCTTTTGCACTAGTCTCTCAAATAGAACCAAAAAACATAGATAGTGCCTTAGAAGATGTGCATTGGATAAATGCCATGCATGATGAGCTGAACCAATTTGAAAGGAACAAGGTATGGCACCTAGTTCCTAATCCCTCGGCTTATAGGCACTAAATGGGTTTTCAGGAATAAGACAGATGAGCAAGGTAAGGTAGTTAGAAATAAAGCTAGGCTAGTGGCACAGGTTACAACCAGGAATATGGGGTAGATTTTGAAGAATCTTTTGCACCTGTTGTCAGGTTAGAGCTATTAGAATACTTTTAGCTTTTGCATGTAGCCTAGGAATAAAATTGCTGCAGATGGATGTAAAATCTACTTTTTTGAATGGGTTGATAAAGGAGGATGTGTATGTTAAACAACCTCCAGGTTTTGAATGCCTTGATTTTCCTGATTATGTTTACAAATTAGATAAGGCATTATATGGACTGAAGCAAGCTCCCAGGGCCTGGTACGACAGGCTGAGCTTTCCTCACAGGTAAGGGTTTTTCAAGAGGAGAAGTTGACCAGACCCTATTCACTAAGGTCAGTAACAATGACATTCTTATTGTTCAGATTTACGTAGATGATATAGTGTTTGGGTCAACTAAATCTGAAATGTGTGAGGAATTTTCTAAATTAATGACATATGAATTTGAAATGAGTTCTATGGGAGAGTTGAAGTTTTTCCTTGGTCTATAGGTCAATCAAACATTAGGGAAGCTTCATCACACAGTCCAAGTACCTAAGGGACCTACTGAAGAAATATCAAATGGAAAACCTCAAAGCAATAACAGCACCTATGGGCACCTCAACCAGTCTTGATGGTGACCCAAAAGGTAAATTGGTTGACACCAAGCTTTATAGAGGTATGATCGGATCCCTTTTGTACCTTACTACATCTCGACCTG
The DNA here is from genome assembly GCA_022559845.1 of Amorphophallus konjac. Lineage (NCBI taxonomy): Eukaryota > Viridiplantae > Streptophyta > Magnoliopsida > Alismatales > Araceae > Amorphophallus > Amorphophallus konjac. The sequence continues at coordinate 3,111 of JAHNEJ010003125.1, forward strand.
ATATTCAATTCTCAGTATGTTTATGTGCTAGATTTCAGGCTAGTCCTAGAGAATCTCACATGAGTGCAGTGAAGAGGATTTTTAGGTATATCTCAGGCACCCCTGACTTAGGTCTATGGTTTCCTGCTAAGTGTGAGCTCGACCTTGTAGCTTACACTGATGCAGATTATGCTGGGTGCAGAATAGATAGAAAGAGCACTAGTGGGTATTGTCAATACCTAGGCGGTTGTCTTGTGTCTTGGGCATCTAAGAAGCAACACACTGTTGCTCTTTCCACTGCTGAAGCAGAATATGTTGCAGCAGGGAATTGTGCAGCCCAAGTCTTATGGATAAAGCACCAACTTGCTGATTATCACATCAATCTAGGATGCACACCTATTTTGTGTGATAACACCAGTGCTATTTCATTAACCAAAAATCATGTTCATCACTCTAGGACAAAGCACATAGAAATTAAACATCACTTCTTGAGAGATGAAGTAAGTAAGAATGAAATTGAATTTCACTTTGTTGAAACTAAAAAACAAATTGCTGATATATTTACTAAGCCCCTTGGAAATGATAGATTTAAATTTTTAAGAAGGGAACTAGGCTTATGTAAATTTCAGCATGATGATTAATGTTTCATTCCTATCTGTTGTGAATAAATGCTCTTCATAAATGTTTCAACTGCACATGTCACAGACCATCAATTAAGTAACTCTGTCAGTATTTAATGCATGCATTGCACTCTGTCCATTAATAGAGTCATAGTTGTGTCGTGCATTTGTGTCAAGCATTTTCATTATGCATTCATATGTCACCTTGTTTCGACCAATCATGATACACATAGACAGGGGAGCATGTGTTCTCCATTCTTGTTGATTGTCTACCTTGACATGCATGTGTTAGAGGAAGTTCAGAAATCTGTCTGTCTGTTTTGATTCTTTTTTTTGAACCAACTTCTCTTGAAATCATTTCTCCTGGCATCCCTCTATATCAAGTTGATACCTTCTCTGGTAACACACTTGGCATCTGACCTACCTTTACTTCAGAAAATTCATTCACTCTCATCCTTGAAAATCTTGCTATCCCTGAGATTCTGAAATAAAGACAAACTGATGATCATTTCACTATAAAGCTTCTAAAATCAGATATCTACTCCTATAAGAATCTGAATGCACCTTGTCTGAACTGATGATTTAGGTTTAATGAACTTTAGAGTCTAAAGGCTTAACTCAATGAAAAAGAGTTGTTCAGTTAATAGCTCTCAACCATTCTTTACATGTTATGTCTGATTCTGTCATTCTGAAACTGAAAGTATAAACTCAAGAAATCGTAGTTGAGAAACTTAGATATAAGTATTGTTTTTAAACAAAACAAAAGGGTAGCTATATAAATCTTTTGGGTCAAAAATAATTTAGCAGAGCAATGACTGAAGTCACTGAGAAACTGGGTCCTCCTTCAAAGAAAGAGGATGTACCCATGTCATGAGGTGCTTTAGTTAACTCTGTTTAAAAAGGATAAAATTTTGATTCAAAAACTAATTGGCAGAGCAATGGCTGACTGCACAGAGAAACTGGGCTCTCTATCTATGAAATAGAGAGCACCTATGTCATGAAGTGCTTTAGTTATCTCTGTTCAAAAAAAAAAAAATTGAAACAGAATGGTAAATCCTACTGAGTAAACTGGGGGTGCTGGCGTCTGATCAACGTGTACCTCCATGTACAAAGGTCTGGATCATACCTGCATGTTCATACATTTATGGTCAACAAGTTAAATCCAGCTGTAACCCTGAAGAAATATATCAGATTTTGCTTAACCTCAATACCTACTCTAGTTGCTCCTATGAACTTCTCTGATTTTATACTCAAATAAGTTGAAGATTGATTGTTCTGACCTGATGTTGTATGCCTGGTTTATTGCTATTAACATCTCATGCAACCCTCTACAACGAGTCAAGTTGCTAAACTCTAACTCTCATTACACTTAAATCAGATTTTTACCAAGGTTGCCTTACGTGAACTCTTATTCTAATACATTCTGATCTAAGTATGCTTGTTTAATGAAAATTTACTTCAGTTTGTCACCAGATCTCATGGATTACATACTCTGCAACCCTTCTCATCTTTGTGTCTCCTCACTGCCTCAATTCACTTGTCTCTCTCCTGTTCCTTGTTTGCTGATGGCAAAGGGGGAGAGAATTTGATGAGTTTTAACTCGATGGGCAGTTTGAGCCTTATCAATTCTTTAGTAAAAGGGAGAGAAAGGGGGAGTGTCTAAAGGGGAGAGATTTTAAGCTTCCTTTGCAGTTTCTGACTCTTATTGCATTTGTGTTGCCATCAAAGTATAAATTGTTGCCATCATCAAAAAGGGGGAGAATGTTGTGTCCCCTCTGAATTGGCGCTATCCTTATCATGTTTTAATGATGGCAACAATGGTTTGACCATTGGCAACAGTGGTTTGACCAATCGTTGACTTTTGCAACATTAACTTTTTATAGGTCAGAATCACTCCCAGTTTCATTTTTGGGTCATTGCATTTTCAGATATGAATAGAACCTCATCAAATTGAATGCACAGTCATTTCTTCGAACAGGTTGTGTGCACACTTTTCTCTCAGGTTGTTAGTTATATGCACACACTAAGGTCAGTGCACATCTACCTTAGTCTTACTAAAGTCGGTGCACATTCTAAAGTCAGTGCATGCAGTCCTTTGCACATGTCAAGTCGATGCTAGTTTGAGTCTGTGCATACATGTTCAAGTCCGCGTCACCTGGATATAGGTCTATTCATATGGTGAGAATAGGGTCAAGGTCGATGCTATTCACTGTAGCAGTGCACATGAGGTCGATGTGTTTTTGCTTTCTAGCACATTTGAAGTCCGTGCACTTCATTGTTCAGGTCGGTGCATATGTGAGCATTTTGCATATAAGTCAGTGCAAGCTACGTGGAAGGTCTATGCATAACCTCGGTGCATGTTTTCGTTAGTGTTCATAAGGTCTGTGCAGCTCTTACTGCGAGCAAGTCTATGCAGGGTTTAGCTGCATGCATGTTCTTTTAGCTAATGCATATGAGGTCGGTGCTATTTTGTGTCTCAGTGCATGTGATGCGTCTCAGCTTGCGTCTCATGCTATGTCTAAGGTCAGTGCAATGTTTTGTCTGAGCACGTTGCATTATGTCTCATTTGCGCTTGTGTCTCAGGCTGCGTCTCTATCACGTCTTAGCACACCCAATGTCTCATGTGTCTAAGTCTTAGCGTCTCTGTTTGTGTCTCAGTGCATGAACTGTGTCTCATCCCGCGTCTCAATGCATGCCTGCGTCTCATGATTCGTCTAAGGCATATATTAAGGTCGGTGCAGGCTGTGTCTAAAGCAGACACACGGTCGGTGCATGTCTACGTCTAAGGTATGTGAGGTCTGTGCATATACTGCGTCTTATCTTGCGTCTCACATAGCCAGTCGGTGCATGTCTAAGTCGTTGCATCTGCGTCTCATGCATTTGTGTCTTAGCATAACCTCGGTGCATAGCTTGCGGCTCACATTGCGTCTCATGCACATACTAGGGTTTGTGCACAGTAGTAAGTCTGTGCATACGCTGTAGCTTGTTCATATAGAGGTCTGTGCACATTTCATCATATGCATACACTGCTCAACTCGGTGCACATCACTGTTCATAGGGATTAGCTCAATGCATTCATATAGTTGATGCATGTTTTCACACGATCAAAATAAGGTCGGTGCAATACTCGGTTTCAAAGGAACTAAGAAGGTGCAGTGTCTTCCCTTGCACGTACAATCTCGATGCACTTTTCTACTGTCTACATGCAATGTCAGTGCATTTTCCTCAATGAGCTTATGGAAGGTTGGTGCATGTGTTGTTGTGTATTACCCAAGGTCCGAGCGTGCTTTTATTCATAGCTAAATAAGGTCAGTGCACACCTGTTGAATTGAGCCTAAGGTCTGTACAATGTCTGATCTTCTATGTGACGAACTCTAGTTTGCTGCAAGTAACCCTAACGGTACTCTATCTTCCTTTTACAGGGAACAATCAGGTTCGCAGAAGAGGCACGTGACCTCTAAAAAGGTAGAAGGCTGGATCGTGGATAAAGGGAGAAATGATGGGCACGTGATCCAAGGAAAGGAAGTTTTTATTTCCTAACACATGGACCAATGGAATTTTAGTAGAGTTCTGTTGCTTGATCCATACGAAGCCATGTTCCTATATAAAGCTACATTACCCTTTGAAGAAGGTGGCTGGTGCTGGACAAAACTGAGAGAAAAGAAAAAAACAATGCCGCCAGAGAGAAGAAGAGAAGAGAAGCATGAGAGAAGAGGAGAGTACAGAAGGAGAAGAGAAGAGAGAGCAAGAAAGAGAGAGCCACCATCAGGAAGAAAACAGAGCATCGTAAGAGAGAGTGAGAAGGAGAAGAAGTGTGAGCTGTAGTCTCTTACTGACCTCTGGATCAAATCCAGGGTCAGCTTGCTCTATTTTCAGAGCTACATTATTTCTTTCATCCATGTGTCTTACGTTTCTTCAGTTCTTCTTTTTGAAACCTTTAGAAGCTGTGAATCAGTAGAGCTAAGATGTATTGCTCAGCAGACGAGGGTGTTCCTCGGACAGCAAGCTGTGAGGCTCAGCGGTTGTAGGGATTTCCATCCCCAAAGCTGTGGATCAGCGGTATTCAAGCTGTGTAGCAGCAGGAAGTCTTACTCAGTTGAGTAAGGGGTGGACGAGATCTCCGGACAGAGATTGAACCACCTTAAAAACTTTTGTCTCCTGTGTGATTGCTTGTGCGTCTTCTCCTCGGTAGATGAATGCTTAGGCTCACCTAAATGGTTCAACATGGTTTGATTAGTTAATCATTCATCTGCTATTATCTTCTGATTGGTTTCATCTTGCGTCCTAATCTAGTTTCTACTACTGGTTGGTTTCACGTGCTCTTGGATCATCCTTCTTCTGAATCTGTGGGTGGTCCATAGCAGTTCAATCTATTTCCGCACTGGTTATTTTTAACTGCCTGTGTTGCCTTTTATTTGGGGTTGGATCTATTCACCCCCCCTCTAGATCCGTTCATCAAACCCTTCACCCTCTCTCTTCCTTGTTCCTACTGTAGACCTCTCCTCTTCTCGCATGCAGTCTTCGTATGCATTCCTCACTTTGTGAGAGCTTTTATAGGTGTGTCGTTGATGGGGGGACCGCATGATGATGCTGCCATCCGAGGTTAACTCCGGTCTCCTCATTGTCAGGTGGGGATCTCCCTCATCCAACAAGAGGGCGACACCAAGGTAGGGCGCTAGCTGGCGTTGAAGTGGCCGAGTTGCGAGTCAAGGGGCCCGCCTACTACCATTGTGTCTTCTACCGGCTTGTGTCATTTTGGAGGGTTCAACGCTGTGCCGCTGGAAGGGCCAAGGCATCGTGCCGTTGAGGAGGCAGAACGCTTGTGCCGCTGGAGGGCTCGTTTGGGGTGTGCCACTGGAAGGCACCAAAAGGGTGTGCACTGGGGCATTAGGCAGCGTGCCGTTGGAGGACCGCGACAGCGTGCCGTTGAAGGCACCTTAAGGGTGTGCCGCTGGAGGCTGCCTAAAAGGTGTACTGCTGGAGGCGCCAAGAGTGTGCCGTGAGGGCTTCAGGGAGTGTGCCGCTGGGGGCACTTCATGAGTGTGCCATGGAAGGCTTTGAGGGCGGTGTGCCACTGAGGGGCATAGGTGTGCCATTGGAGGGGCTGTTTGAGGTGTGTGCCGCTGGGGGGTACTAGTCAATGTGCCGTTTGGAAAGGCATTGATAGTAAGCCAATTGAAGGCATTTCAGGATTTATGATTGTGATTTTTTTGGGACATCTCTTCACTGTTAGGGACTCGAGGGTGGGTCCATAGCAATGTATAGATTCAGGAGGGGTGTCCTGTGTTTTCTTTGTCGTTTAATGCGCCCGTGCAAATGCGAGAATTTGCTGGACGGTAGTATCCTCCGGGGTCCCGAGTGGCCAGTTTCCCCAGGTCTTCTCTCTTTGATTCTGACATCAATGTGAGAGCTTGGTGGGACATATGGCGTACAATTTTATACGTCCACAAATGCCCCCCACCCACGGGCAACGCGGGTGAAGGATGAGCCAGACGGTGCTCGTGGGTGTATTCGTGGAATTAATGTATATAAGGTATATAACGTGGATATTAGTATATCTATTACATATTTATTATACTATTTTATTTCCTTTTTTTCTTTTTTTTTCTTTTCTTTTCTCTCTTTTTCTTTCTCCTCTTTTCTCTCTTTTTTTCTCCCTTTTTCTCTCTCTTTTCTCTTTCTTTTCTTTTCTTTTCTTCTCTCTTTTTTCTTTCTTTTCTCTCTCCTCTTTTCTTCTTCTTTTTTTAAGTCCCTATAAAAGGGGGGTGGGGGAGTGGCGTTCGAACTCCCCCCCTTTCAATTTCAAACTCCCCTCTCCCTCTTTCTCTCTCTTTGGTCACCACCACCGTCGTCTCTCTCTCTCTCTTCATCTTCTCTTTTCCTCCGGTGACCACCACCGTCGCTCGCCGTCGCCGCTGTTGCTGGGGTGAGGAGGCCGCCATGGAGGGCTCCCCCTTCCTTTCCCCTTCTCTTCTCTCTTTGATGGGGACATCCCCAGCCACTCCATCTTTTTGAGACTCCGGTTGCTCGTCATCGGTGCATCATCATCTCCATCACTTAATTTTGAGCAGTAGCATGTAATTTTTATTTTATTTGAGTCATAGATGTGTAATCTTTCTTTGTTTGAGTCAGTTAATAGGTTAATGGGTCAGTTTGATAGTCAATTGGGCCCAACTAGTGGGCTAGGCCCAAGGCGCCCCTCCCTTGGACTTGTCTTGTCATTAGTGCATTTGGTCAAGATTAGTTTGGTCATATGGAATTATGTAAGCCTATAAATAGGCCCCCACTCCCCTCATATGTAACAAGTTTTGATGAATCATTTGAATAGAAGAAAATCTCAAGTCTTTCTCTCCTCCACCAAAATTTCTCTTCACTCTCTCTCTCATTATCTCTCTCTCTCTAAGGGGTTCGCCCCATACTCTCTCTCCTCCCCCTCCCAACCACTTTCTCTCACTTCCCCTCCCCTAATAACTCTCTCCCAAGTCCCCACACCCCTCCATTACTCCACCCCAACCCCAAGAGATTCTCCACCAATCCTCACCCCACCTCCCAACCCCCAACTACCCATTTCCCTTCCCCAAGCATATCTCCATCTTCCCAAGGTTGAAGCAGCCCCTCCCAAGGCCAAATTTTGAATTTTCCCTCCCCTCTGTCATCCCCCATACCCTAGGTCGACCCAAGGAGAGCCCCCCCCTTAGGTCTGGTCGCCCCCCATCCTCCATCTCCATTCATCCTTGAGCATCCCCCACCTCCCCTCCTCCCCACCTTAAGCAGAAACAGCAGCCTCCCCTCTGCATCCTACCCTCTTCCTGCCCTTCCATCTCTCTGCCTAGCAACCTTCCACACCTCCCCCACATCCCTTTCCTACCACTCATCTAGTCCCCTTCACCTATCAATAACCCTCATCCCCATTTCATGAACACTTGAGAGCTACACCGAAGGTTCTGTTCGCAGCTGAGGACCTGCAGGGAACTAGCGTCTTGCAGATCCAGCCACGACCTCATCTTGGCATCCCTAAAGCACAAGTGGTACCGTCAGAAGTGTCCCCTTGTCCTCTTCGTAACTGCGGTGGTCTCGTCCCATTCTGAGTTCGTGGCTACCCGGAGGAGCCGATCTCCCCAGACTGCGCATCTGCTTTCTGACAGTCAACCTAAAGCGAGTTGTAGAGGCTCCCATGGCTAACTTCCTGAAGCTCTAAGGCGGCCTTGGCTGAGAGTTTTTACCCGAGTCTGCTTCCAGCATCAAGAAGCGAAACCCCGTTCGGCATCCGGAGCTGTATTTTCTCATTTTTTCACCAGGTGCGCAATTTTGTCCCCTCTAGGACTGAACCGACCCATGTCCACTGTTTGGGCTCTCCCATTTGCTTTGACATCCTCTGGCATCCCCGTAGGTCTCATTTCAGAGGACTTGACAATGATTCCGAAACTCCAGCCACGCTTGAATCGGAGTTCGGGAGCACTCGTGGTGACCACTTCTTCCTGCTTCATTGCGCTAAGACAGTCAGAACCAGGGAACAGAGTCTCTACTCACGGCCCCGCCCCGACCAACGCCGGCCACCAGAATTCAGACATCCTCCTGGGCCAACCGAGGAGGTTTTGCCACTGGTCTTGACAACAACGGAGCTCAGGAATGGCCGCAGCGACAACAACATCACATGTCTGTCCCCTATTTCCAGAGAGCGGGCAGAACCGACATCTGCCGTCCGTTTAGTTCCTAGTTCGGCTTTTCCCCTCCCCGCCTGCCGGCTGAGCGCCCCTCCCTGCGTGGAGGTACATTTTGGTTGTAATTCTACTCCCCAACCCCTATTCCAACCCCCTTGCAAGGGGCGTAGTGCATGTATTAGCAGGTCGCCATCCGAAGCTACATCGACGAGGCATGCGGGAGCGTACCCACGCCTCCCCGCTCGCCCTCGTCTTCGGCCGGGATTGGTGTTCTCACACCAATCAGGTGAGCTTCGGGTACATCCCTCGCTGGTTTACTTTTGCTTATTTAGTATTGTCTTTAGCTCCATCGGACGGTAAGCGAGCGCCCGATCCAAATTTCCTCCAATGAGCGGCCATCGCAGAGTGAGGTGAGAACACCCTGCAACACACACCTTTGGCGTGCTCGCCGCCCACTTTGAAAGAAACACATGCCCAAGATGAGGACAAAGACTCGTATACGATCTTCACTCTATGCCCTCTCCTCTAGTTGGGAGTGAACTCATCATAAGTGGATCCTTGGCTAGATGGTTAAAAGAGAGCCCAGCTCACCCGATCATGGCCCACCCTTCCTTGGAGCGACACCTCCCTATAGTGCCCATCTTCTCCCATCACACCACCATCCAATCCTGATGCGGGACAGACACGGGAGATGACACATATGGTGCCACCCTCGGACTCTAGATGAAGACACGACCAGCAACACACACCAGGGAGACACTAAGCCCGACACTACGAGCTCCTAGTGGCGAAACATCGCTAACAGAAGTGGAAGCTCACTCGTCGTCCCAAACGAGGGAAATCGCGGACCGTGCGCGGTAAGGAACCGGCGGAGGTCAAGGGTAGTCCGACTCAACTTCCGACTCGGATCGAGTCGCGGGACGGGTCACTCTCACTCTCACAGTGGTGACATGGACACACGGGCTAGTACCTACACTCTCGACAGCGGCAAAAGACCATATACTAGCTAAGCAAATGAACGCCAAGAGATTCGACCATTACCTCCACGCACCCGCGTGGCGAAGACAACCCCGGCCGAATTACGGACTCCCGGTTAAAATGATTACAGCAATACACTAAGTCGACCCACTCCACGCAGGGAGGTAAAAAGTCACATGTGGGGTCCAGGAATCACACAACTCGGGTTGACGGGTAGCATCTTGATGTCGCCCGGGTGCCGAACTCCGCGTTTTCGTGCTTTCCGAACGGCGGCTTCTACGGGCCCGCGGGGCCCACGGACGCGCTATCCTCCGGATCTACGGGGGTGAGACCCACTATGATGGGGACCCCTGGTGGCGCCTCCACGGACGGCGGTCGGCCGGGAACACCGATCGGGGGTCGATCGGCCCCGATTCCCAACTCTTGAACTAATAACCCACGGATTTTGGTTACTGTCTTCCGGCGCGCGCTCCGGCAAAACGGCCGCTGCGGTCAATCCCGACGTCGGATCGGGACGCATGAGCTATCGTTGGAAAGCTCTCTTAAAATGCTTCAATCTAGACCCAGAGAGATCTGCTGGATTGGTTGGATCAGAATTTATTGAATTTACAAGTCCCTATTGTACAGTAACCGTAATCTCAGATCTGCAGGGCACTTGTCTGAGAACCACCATTGACCGCCTAGTAAACCTCCGATTCAGCTCTTGAGCTATTCTTAGAAGTTGTAGGAATCAAACCATGGAATGGGGACTATTTTTAGAATTTGATTTGGAGGGGCTGAGATTGTTATTATTTTGGGGTGACTGGTGGTCAGATCTGGGAACACGTGGACAGAACTAGATGGGTTTGAGAACGATTTTTAGAAAATATTAAATGGGTGAATAAAACATTGAGAAAAATTGGATGAAGGGGTGGATGGATGGAACCCTCAGTAAAATTGGGAGAACTAACAAAAATTAAAAAGTGGATCTAAGACATGAAACTCAGGACGGAGGTGAACCTGGATAGAACTCTGGCAGAACCGAAATGGAAGAGTGGACGAAAATCAAAAATAGCAAACGTGATCTGAATGCTGGCCTATTTTTGTGGGTGGAGAGGAACATCCCAGGAACAACTCCTCCAAATTTGTAGCCAAATGACCGGGGAAGACCTGTGAATTTCGAACAAGCTGTTGTACTGCGTAGGCAGAACTCCGTTGATGGCGATGGCGGTGCGGTGGCGGCTCGTGGCGGCGCACGGCGACCGGAACTGATAGGGTGGAGTCACACCACCAAGAAGCAACCTTCACAGCTGAAAGGGAGAGGGAGGAGAGAGGAGGGGGGCGCACCAGCCCTTGCTTTTGGAATTAGTTTGATTCAAATGGCATTAATTCATCAAAATGGGAAAATACAAGTATTTATGTGTTACATCTCACATCTATTATCCACCATTGGATCTAGGGGAAGGATGGAGGGTGGGATGAGATGTGAACATCACACAAAAATTAAGATAAAAAATACATGGAAGGGGGCGGCCTATTGACTATGGTGGCAAGGGGGGACAAGTTTGGTAGCCACCTTGGACTTTGAAGTCCACTTGTCTCCCATGTGCCTTTACCATTCAAACTTCTAGATGCCTCCATTTGACATGTTGACTGACCCCACATGGGGCCCATGGGCTGAGGTGGCTCAATGGGATGGGGCCTGGGGGGCCCGTGGGACCCACGGGATCCAAATTGTATATAAGCCCTCTTACAATCAAAATAGCAAACCGAATACAATGAAATAAACACAAATTACACACAAATAAAGTTTAACGAAATATGATAAATGGGGAGGCTCAAGGCGGAGTCTCCAGGCTGTCTCTGAGCTAGATGGACGCTGAGGTGGCTTGAGTCGTGCTCCGTGTGCGTACCGGTGGCTCGGCGTGTCGCGCCGCTCAAGAAGCAACCTTCACAGCTGCAAGGGGAGAGGGAGGAGAGAGGAGGGGGGCGCACCAGCCCTTGCTCTTGGAATTAGTTTGATTCAAATGGCATTAATTCATCAAAATGGGAAAATACATTATTTATGTGTTACATCTCACATCTATTATCCACCATTGGATCTAGGGGAAGGGGATGGAGGGCTGGGATGAGATGTGAACATCACACAAAAATTAAAATAAAAAATACATGGAAGGGGGCGGCCTATTGACTATGGTGGCAAGGGGGGACAAGTTTGGTAGCCACCTTGGACTTTGAAGTCCACTTGTCTCCCATGTGCCTTTTACCATTCAAACTTCTAGATGCCTCCATTTGACATGTTGACTGACCCCACATGGGGCCCATGGGCTGAGGTGGCTCAATGGGATGGGGCCTGGGGGGCCCGTGGGGCCCACGGGGTCCAAATTATACATAAGCCCCTCTTACAATCAAAATAGCAAACCGAATACAATGAAATAAACACAAATTACACACAAATAAAGTTAACTAAATATGATAAATGGGGAGGCTCAAGGCGGAGTCTCCAGGCTGTCTCCGAGCCAGATGGACGCTGAGGTGGCTCGAGTCGTGCTCCGTGTGCGGTACCGGTGGCTCGGCGTGTCGCGCCGCTCAACTGCTCGGGTGTCCGCACCAATTCTCCCCGGGTGGGAGAAACTCGACCCTGTCGAGTAAGGGTCTGCATCGCTCCTGTATCGCTCCAGAAGGTCCGGATCGATCCGCTGCAACTCGCCATGTGTGATCCATGTGTCCTCAGTAGCGGGCCGTCCTCTCCATCGCACTAGGTAGCGCGGGTAAGATCCACTCCTGGTAACTGTCACTTGCTCGTCCAGTATACGATCTATATGCTCACGCTGCCGTGAAAAAGGGGCTGGAGGTGGAAGTGGACACTCAGGTGTGGGATCACTCTCAAGGGGAGGAGATGGCTCAAAAGGCTCACTAGGGATCACCGCTGGGTCCCTATATGCAACAAGATCCGATACATTGAAGGTAGAGCTTATACCATATTCCTCGGGCAGGTCCACAACATACGCATTGGATCCAACGCGTTTCAACACTCTAAAGGGACCGGCTCCGCGAGCTTGCAACTTCTTAACGGTTCCAGAGGGAAACCGTTCAGGTCTTACCCTGATCATGACGTATTCGCCCTCGTGGAACTCTCGGTGGTGTCGGTGGGCATCGGCTAACTCCTTGTACCGTGCATTGCTGGCCTCAATGTGACGACGGATGTCGTCATGCAAACTCCTAACATGCCTAGCAAACGACTCGGCCGACTCCGACACTCTAGCATGGATAGGCATGGGGACAAGGTCAACGGGTTTCCTAGGCCTACGACCTGTGACAATCTCAAATGGACTCATGCCGGTAGACCTATTCACCGAATCATTGTATGCAAACTCAGCCATGGTAAAATGAGATCCCAATCCCCAATGCGGTCCCTGAACTAGACACCTCAAAAGATCTCCCAGACTCCTATTGACCACCTCGGTCTGACCGTCTGTCTGGGGATGATATGCAGTGGAAAACTTGAGGTGAGTACCCATCATATGCCATAGTGTCTTCCAAAAGTAGGAAGTGAATCTAACATCACGGTCAGACACTATAGTGCGAGGCAACCCGAACTTGCACACCACATGCGTAAGGAAAAGGCGGGCTACCCTCGAAGCATCCGAAGTCTTCGAGCAAGGAATAAAGAGGGCCATCTTCGAGAAACGGTCAACCACCACATAGACCGAATCATGCTTCCTGGAGGTACGTGGCAGTCCCAAAACAAAGTCCATGCTAACATCCTGCCACGGGACATCAGGCACGGGAAGAGGCGTATAAAGGCCCGAGCTTTGCTTCTTCATCTTGGCCGTAGCACATGTACGGCACTGAGCCACGATGTTAGCAACATCGCGCTTCAAGCTCGGCCAATAAAATCGATGCTCCACTGCCTCAATAGTCTTGTTCCGACCAAAGTGGCCGGCTAGACCTCCCGCATGTAGTTCCCACACTAAGAAATCTCGAACCGAAGTTCGGGGAACACATAGCCTGCTACCTCGAAAGAGGTAACCCTCCTGAAGCACATACTCATCAAGGTCTCTCGAGGGTCCGGCCTGGAGAGTGGTAAAAATCTGACCGAAGTCAGGACAATCAACATAGGCCTCCTTCATCTTCTCTAACCCTATGACCTCGGCACTCATGGTGGTAAGCAAACATGCTCGCCGACTCAAGGCATCAGCCACCTTGTTTTCCACTCCAGCCTTATGTTTAAGCACAAAGGTGAACTGCTGGAGATACTCGACCCAACGACTGTGACGCGAGTTAGCTTCTTTTGGGAGTGGAGATACCTCAATGCCTCGTGGTCGGAGTATAGGACAAACTCCTGATGTAAAAGATAGTGCCTCCAATGCCTAAGAGCCTGAACAACTGCGTAGAATTCTTTATCATACGTGGAATATCGCAGTTTCGCGTCATTCAGCTTCTCGCTGAAATATGCGATCGGGTGGGACTCCTGACTCAAAACTCCTCCAATCCCAACACCCGACGCATCACAAGAGACCTCAAACACCTTCGAGAAATCAGGCAATCGAAGGATAGGTGTCTGGGTCATGCGCTCCTTGATGTCCTTGAAGGCGGCAGATGCGGCCTTCGTCCATACAAATGTGCCCTTCCGGATGCAATCCGTGATCGGGCGGTGACGGAGCTAAATCCGCGGATGAAGCGACGATAGAACGTCGCAAGGCCATGAAAGCTGGACATCATGAACCGTACGGGGTTCCGGCCACTCAACAATGGCCCGGACCTTCTCCGGATCGGCGGAGACCCCAGTACTAGACACGATAAACCCAAGAAGGTAAGCTGAGGTGTCATGAAGGCACACTTCTGTGGGTTCGCAAACAGCTGCTCTCGCCGAAGAAGTAGACAGACCTGCCGAAGGTGGTCTAAGTGGTCCCCTGTGGTGCGGCTATAGATAAGGATATCATCAAAATACACCACTACAAAGACTCCAATGAAAGGTCGAAGGACCTGAGTCATGAGCCGCATGAAAGTGCTAGGGGCATTGGTCAACCCAAAAGGCATGACCAACCACTCATATAGACCGTCCTTGGTCTTAAATGCGGTCTTCCACTCATCACCTGGCCTAATCCTCACCTGATGGTAGCCACTCTTAAGATCGATCTTCGAAAAGATAGTGGCACCTGCCATCATGTCCAGCATGTCATCAAGGCGGGGAATAGGGAACCTGTACTTCACGGTGATTTTGTTGATGCACGACTATCAATGCACATTCTCCACGTGCCATCCTTCTTCGGGAGTAATGCGGGTACAGCACATGGACTCATGCTGTCCCGAACAGACCCTCTCTGCACTAACTCATCGACCTGCCGTTTAAGCTCGGCATGCTCCGTGGGACTCATGCGATAATGAGGAAGGTTGGGCAAAGAAGAGCCCGGAACAAGGTCGATGGCATGCTGAATATCCCGCATAGGTGGGAGTCCCTCGGGAAGCTCATCGGGAAAGACATCAGCATACTCCTGCAGAATGGGAACAACCTCGGGTGGGAGCTCACCCTCGGAGTCCCGCTCCACCTCTCGGACCGTAATGGCAAACACCGGACAGCCCTGACTAAGCTCCTGCTCCATCTCCCGGGAGCTAATCATCATCAATCTCCTCGTCGAGGGCTCTCCTGGGCCAGAGGTAACGGTCATAGCCCTAGCTGGGGATGGGGTACTAGGCCCGGAACGGAAGGCTTCGGAGTACTAGGGGCCAGTAGGACCCCTGACTGATGGGCTCCTGGGCCGAACGGGTTGGAGGGTGACCCGCTGGCCAGCGTGGTCGAAGTACAGGTGTTCGACCGGCCATGGAGCGTGGCATCCCGATCGAATAACCACGCCTACCAAGAATGATACTGCCCACTTCCATGGGGAGAACATCACACCAGATCTCATCATGGTAGGAGTGGAGCTGTAGCGGGACCAAGCACCGCAGCCTGACCGAAATGGAAGTGGTATCCACCCATGATACCTGATAGGGGCAAGGGTGGTCTACGGGTGTGAGACCAAGACGAGTGACAGCGTTCGTGGAGATTGCATTGATACAACTCCCGCTATCGATGACCACCATGCAAATTTGCTTTCCCAGCCTATAGAATACATGAAGGATAGTAGTCCGTCGCCAGTCATCACTGACCTGTGGCTGGGTGAGGATACATCTGACGACCCCCACGTGGGTATCGTCCGAATGCTGGGCATCCTGGGCTTCACCTCCCATCTCATAGTACTCGTCAGCTAGCTCTTCATCGGCCTCATAGCTGACTAACTTGAGGCCTGTAGGGGTGGTATACTCGGCCTGTGTGTCCCCAATGTGAAGAGATGGGCGGGTGGGACACTGGTTGGCGAAATGGCCAAACCCATTACAGCGATAACACTGCTGCCGTGATCCACTAGGCTCCCCAATCATAGGTCCTTTACCTTTATCCTCCCGACGGATAGGAGGCGTAGGCAACAAAGGACGTGCAGGAGGTGCGGGTGCCGGTGGACGGACTGTGGGTGGGGCCGTAAGATGCTGGGGACGAGGAAGGTCCCTCGGGGGTGGAGGACGAGGCCTAGGAGCAAAGGGCTCGGGCGAGCGGGCTCCTGAGGTCGAGTCATGGGGGCCCTCGGATACGTGCCAGATGTGCACGGGGCTCGACACTACGAAGGGGAAAGGAGCCCAACCGATGGGGTGACTCAAACTCGGCCTCGAACTGCTCCAATTCGAGAGTGATCTGATATGCCTGCTCCAAAGTGGTTGCATTGCGGAGAAAGAGTTCATATTGATAATTGGGCCGCAAACCTCTTCGAAAGCGAGATATAGTCATGGTGCTCTCTTCCGTGACCCCACACCGTAAGTAATACTCATCGAACTCGGCGGTGTACTCGGTCACGGATCGGTTCCCTTGGGAGATGCTTTGCCACTTGTCTATAAGACGTTGGCGATATGAGGCCGGGAGGTATTTCTACCTCAATTTGATTTTCATATCATCCCAAGTACCGATTTGGGGTTGACGTCGCTGGTTGAGCAGACTCTCCACATTGATCCAATAAGTTTGGGCCTGCCCTTGCAGCTTCATCTTTGCGTATCGGACTCTTCGGTGGTCCGTCATCTCAAACCACTCGAAGTACCGGTCCATGCCTGGCCTCCCAATCTAAATACACCCTAGGGTCCAAGGACCCGCTAAAAGTGGGAGGGTCCGCTCGCACACCCCTAAGAATGCGGTCGTCATCCTCGTCATCACGATTCGTCGTTGATGACGACGACCGTTACCCCCTTGATCATTATCAGATGCATAATCATCCACCACACGCACCTGTTGAACCCCAACATTCTCCACTTGAGCCCTTGGCACAGCGGGTTGCTGCATCGGCTCTTGTTGGCCATTCCTCGGCGCGGGTTGCGCCGCTACTGGGCCCCTCTCTAGGACAGCGATCCTCCCAACTAGGCCCTGAATGGACTGATCCGAACTCTCGGCCCGATCCTCGAGGGATTTCATCCGCCTTCTAGACGCGTTCCTATGCCATCCCTACGCATACTAAATCCATCCATACGCGTGTCAAGACGTTCCATAATGGCTCGGAACATCTCGGCCGTCGAGGACTCATCGGAGCTACGGGCCCGGGAGTCCGCCATAGGTGGTGGTGGCGAGTATTGGGTACCTCGACGGGTGGGCATGCAAAGACACACGACCTAGAAGACACCGACTAATGTAAACACTCACTAGATGATACACTTAGACCTAACCAATATCCGGTACGAGGCGGAGATAAGCGATCCGAAGATCACTCGCGCAAGTACGCTACCCTCCCGATAGGCATAACCTAATGTTCGGGCAACGCCTTTTAATATACCGAGCTATTGGGTGAAATGCAATTTTAAAACACTTTTTTTTTGTTGTTTTGAAATGATGATCCTAGACTCGACTTATACTATGCAAGACATATGCAACGACTACCCTAGACTCAACTTGTCTCTGATACCAAACTGATGCGGGACGGACACGGGAGACGACACTATATGGTGCCACCCTCGGACTCTAGATGAAGACATGACCAGCAACACACACCAGGGAGACACTAAGCCGACCCTACGAGCTCCTAGTGGCGAAACATCGCTAACAGAAGTGGAAGCTCACTCGTCGTCCCAAGCGAGGGAAAGCGCGGACCGTGCGCGGTTAAGGAACCGGCGGAGGTCAAGGGTAGTCTGACTCAACTTCCGGACTCGGATCGAGTCGCGGGACGGGTCACTCTCACTCTCACAGCGGTGACATGGACACACGGACTAGTACCTACACTCTCGGCAACGGCAAAAGACCATATACTAGCTAAGCAAATGAATGCCAAGAGGTTCGGACCATTACCTCCACGCACCCGACGTGGCGAAGACAACCCCGGCCGAATTACAGACTCCCGGTTAACAATGATTACAGCAATACACTAAGTCGACCCACTCCACGCAGGGAGGTAAAAGGTCACATGTGGGGTCCGGGAATCACGCAACTCGGGTTGACGGGCAGCATCTTGATGTCGCCCGGCGGTGCCGAACTCCGCGTTTTCGTGCTTTCCGAACGGCGGCTTCTACGGGCCCGCGGGGCCCACGGACGGCGCTGTCCTCCGGATCTGCGGGGGTTGGACCCACTATGATGGGGACCCCTGGTGGCGCGCCTCCACGGACGGAGGTCGGCCGGGAACACCGAACGGGGGTCGATCTGCCCCGATTCCCAACTCTTGAACTAATAACCCACGGATTTTGGTTGCTGTCTTCCGGCGCACGCTCCAGCGAAAACGGCCACTGCGGTCAATCTCGACATTGGATCGGGACGCATGAGCTATCGTTGGAAAACTCTCTTCAAATACTTCAATCTAGACCCAGAGATATCTGCTGGATCTGGTCGGATCAGAACTTTATTGAATTTACAAGTCCCTATTGTACAGTAACCGCAATCTCAGATCTGCATGGCACTTGTCTGAGAACCACCGTTGACCACCTAGTAAACCTCCGATTCAGCTCTTGAGCTATTCTTAGAAGTTGTAGGGAATCAAACCACGGAACGGGGACTATTTTAGAATTTGATTTGGAGGGGGCTGCGATTTGGTATGATTTGTGGGGTGACTGGTGGTCAGATCTGGGAACAGGTGGACAGAACTGTAGATGGGTTTGAGAAAATTTTTTAGAAAATATGAAATGGGTGAATAAAAAATTGTGAAAAATTATGGATGAAGGGGTGGATGGATGGAACCCCCAGTAAAATTGGGGGAACTAACAGAAATCAAAAAGTGGATCTAAGACATGAAACTCAGGACGGAGGTGAAACTGGACAGAACTCTGGCAGAACCGAAATGGAAGAGTGGATGAAAATTAAAAATTAGCAAACGTGATCTGAATGCTGGCCTGATTTTTTTGGGTGGATAGGAACATCCCAGGAACAACTCCTCCAAATTTGGTAGCCAAATGACCTCGGGAAGACCTGTGAATTTCGAACAAGCTTCTGTGGTACTGCGTAGGCAGAACTCCGTTGATGGCGATGGCGGTGCGGTGGCAGCTCGTGGCTGCGGCGGCGGCGACCGGAACTGATAGGGTGGAGTCACACCACCAAGAAGCAACCTTCACAGCTGCAAGGGGGAGAGGGAGGAGAGAGGAGGGGGGTGCACCAGCCCTTGCTCTTGGAATTAGTTTGATTCAAATGGCATTAATTCATCAAAATGGGAAAATACAAGTATTTATGTGTTACATCTCACATCTATTATCCACCATTGGATCTAGGGGAAGGGGATGGAGGGCTGGGATGAGATGTGAACATCACACAAAAATTAAAATAAAAAATACATGGAAGGGGGCGGCCTATTGACTATGGTGGCAAGGGGGGACAAGTTTGGTAGCCACCTTGGACTTTGAAGTCCACTTGTCTCCCATGCGCCTTTTACCATTCAAACTTCTAGATGCCTCCATTTGACATGTTGACTGACCCCACATGGGGCCCATGGGCTGAGGTGGCTCAATGGGATGGGGCCTGGGGGGCCCGTGGGGCCCACGGGGTCCAAATTGTACATAAGCCCCTCTTACAATCAAAATAGCAAACCGAATACAATGAAATAAACACAAATTACACACAAATAAAGTTTAACGAAATATGATAAATGGGGAGGCTCAAGGCGGAGTCTCCAGGCTGTCTCCGAGCCAGATGGACGCTGAGGTGGCTCGAGTCGTGCTCCGTGTGCGGTACCGGTGGCTCGGCGTGTCGCGCCGCTCAACTGCTCGGGTGTCCGCACCAAATCCTCTCACCAAGTAGAGAACCTAGGAAACTTCTCATGGGCTTAGCTTGGCAAATGGAGTTGACCGGCATATTGACCACAATGGACAACCAACCAAGGAGTGTTGACCTCCTACATCTATGTGTCGGGTCCATCACCTCGGTATACACCATTGGTTGTTACACTAGTGACCTCCTTCTGTTCCTCCCCACACCCTATGAGCCCAACCTTCTCCTTAATTTAGAGCTTCTTATATCGGGTAGAAAGCCAAACCCTCCCCTCATGGCCGACCCACCCACCAAGAACTTCGGCCCAATTATTTCATTAGAGGAGGATGACCCACCACCATTTGAGGATCTTGAGGACATAAGGCCCCTCCCCCTTGGTAACCCTTTTCATGATCCCTTTGATCCCTTCCAATGGGAACCGTGGAACCCATGTGACCTAACCACCTTACCCACCGCCCCTTTCCTACCTTTACCCACCATGTTAGGCCAAGATCACCTCATCCATAACCCATGTAACACCAAAGGAGCCATGACCTTAGGCAACTCCCACCTAGAGATCAAGGAAATGCCCCACCCCATATCCACCTTCCTATATCCCTTCGACCCTTTCACATGGAAGTTCAAAGGTCGTCCCACATCTATACACATGAAAGTCACCTTTGGGATAAGCATGCATGTGTCTAGGCTTACCGCACCACTTGGCATGATTCATAAGTCGGGTATATTCATTCACATCACCCACATGTCAAGTAGGAAGCATAAGTGGACCATATTCGGATGTAATGGGCCACCTTCATTCATCATGAGTCTTAAGCATGAAAGGAGGATACATGGATGTCCGGGTCCCCCGACATTTGTCACACCCATGCATGATAGGTTCATCTATGGATGTCCCAGCCCTCCTAAGTCTGTCACAGTCTTCATGGCATCAAAGTATGATCGGTCTACATTTGGCTGCCCCGGTCCACCTTTGCACACCATACTTTTCACACCAACACCGCATCGTAGTGCATGGCATACGCATTCACGCAAGCATCTAGCAATGAGCGGTGAGGATCACAAAGAGCGGGCAACAGCTCGTAAGCGCCACTTGGGATTCCAAGTAGGCAACTTGGTAATGGTGACATTGGAGTGGCTCCACCCTAGGGCTGTCTCCAAACCGAGGGCACAAGGACTTGGACCTTCCCGAGTTCTGAGTGGCATTGGCAAACATGCTTTTGGTCTAACTTACCAAAGGATTCTGGGATACACCCGACTTTTCGTGTGGCTGATCTAGCACCCTATGAGGGCCCCGCGGTGGAACCTAGTAAGCATCTTGAGCCTACACTTACCTTTGTGAGTGACCCCACCAGAGAGCCTCCACATATCCGCCCGAGAGCCCGACATGAGCACATGGAGGCAATACTAGGTAAGCAAGGTACCATCGCCAGGAAGAGGGTGTGCCCGCGCTATCCTGAGAAGTGGAAGAGCCATCCCTCGGCTACGGGCGCAGGGTTGAGTTGGGAAGACGTTCTTCGCCCAGATTCGCTTTGGTGTACTGCTACCCCGGTGGACCCACACTCGATGGGGTTGAGTTCTCCCCACCCCGGGGGTATGATGGGGACATCCCCAGCCACTCCATCTTTTTTGAGACTCCGGTTGCTCGCCATCGGCGCATCATCATCTCCATCACTTAATTTTGAGCAGTAGCATGTAATTTTTATTTTATTTGAGTCATAGATGTGTAATCTTTCCTTATTTGAGTCAGTTAATAGGTTAATGGGTCAGTTTGATAGTCAATTGGGCCCAACTAGTGGGCTAGGCCCAGGGGCGCCCCTCTCTTGGACTTGTCTTGTCATTAGTGCATTTGGTCAAGATTTGTTTGGTCATATGGAATTATGTAAGCCTATAAATTTTGATGAATCATTTGAATAGAAGAAAATCTCAAGTCTTTCTCTCCTGCACCAAAATTTCTCTTCACTCTCTCTCTCTCATTATCTCTATCTCTATAAGGGGTTCACCCCATTCTCTCTCTCCTCCCCCTCCCAACCACTTTCTCTCACTTCCCCTCCCCTAATAACTCTCTCCCAAGTCCCCACACCCCTCCATTACTCCACCCCAACCCCAAGAGAATCTCCACCAATCCTCACCCCACCTCCCAACCCCCAACTACCCATTTCCCTTCCCCAAGCATATCTCCATCTTCCCAAGGTTGAAGCAGCCCTCCCAAGGCCCAATTTCAAATTTTCCTCCCCTCTCTCATCCCCCATACCCTAGGTCGACCCAAAGAGAGCCCCCCCATTAGGGCATGTCTCCCCCCATCCTCCATCTCCATTCATCCTTGAGCATCCCCCACCTCCCCTCCTCCTCCACCTTAAGCAGAAACCAGCAGCCTCCCCTCTGCATCCTACCCTCTTCCTGCCCTTCCATCTCTGCCCTAGTAGCCTTCCACACCTCCCCCACATCCCTTTCCTACCACTCATCCAGTCCCCTTCACCTATCAACAACCCTCATCCCCATTTCATGAAAATTGAGAGCTACACTGAAGGTTCTGTTCGCAGCTGAGGACCTGCAGGGAACAAGCGTCTTGCAGATCCAGTCATGACCTCATCCCGATATCCCTGGAAGCACAAGTGGTACCGTCAGAAGCGTCTCCTTGTCCTCTTCGTAACGGCGGTGGTCTCATCCCATTCTGAGTTCGTGGCTTCCCGGAGGAGCCGATCTCCCCAGATTGCGCATCTGCTTCCTGACAGTCAACCTGAAGCGAGTTGCAGAGGCTCCCACGGCCAACTTCCTGAAGCTCTGAAGGCGGGCCTTGGCTGAGAGTTTCCA
The DNA here is from genome assembly GCA_022559845.1 of Amorphophallus konjac. Classification (NCBI taxonomy): domain Eukaryota; kingdom Viridiplantae; phylum Streptophyta; class Magnoliopsida; order Alismatales; family Araceae; genus Amorphophallus; species Amorphophallus konjac. The sequence goes on from JAHNEJ010003125.1 coordinate 25,397, forward strand.
CATCGAGTCTGCTTCCAGCATCAAGAAGCGAAACCCCGTTCGGCATCCGGAGATGTGTTTTCTAGTTTTTATTCACCAGGTGCGCAGTTCTGTCCCTTCTGGGACTGAACCAACCCCTGTCCATTGTTTGGGCTCTCCCATTCTGCTCCAACATCTTCTGGCATCTTCGCGGGTCTCGTTTCTAAGAGGACTCGACAACGATTCCGACGACTATAGCCACGCTTGAATCAGAGTTCGGGAGCACCCGTGGTGACCACTTCTTCCTGCTGCATTATCGCTGAGACAGTCAGAACCAGGGAACATAGTCTCTGCTCACGGCCCCGCCCCGACCAATGCCGGCCGCCAGAATTCCTACCAAAATTCAGACATTCTTCTGGGCCAACCAAGGAGGTTTTGCCACTAGTCTCGCCGACAACGGAGCTCGGGAACGGCCGCAGTGACAGCAACATCACCTTTCTGTCCCCTGTTCCAGAGAGCGGGCAGAACCGACATCCGCCGTCCGTTTAGTTCCTAGTTCGGCTTTTCCCCTCCCCTCCCGCCTGGCCGGCTGAGCGCCCCTCCCTACGTGGAGGTGCATTTTGGTTGTAATTCTACTCCCCCACCCCTAGTCCAACCCCCTTGCAAGGGGCGTAGTGCATGTATTAGCAGGTCGCCATCCGAAGCTACATCGACGCGGCGTGCGGGTGCGTACCCACGCCTCCCCGCTTGCCCTCGTCTTCAGCCGGGATTGGTGTTCTCACACCGATCAGGTGAGCTCCGGGGCACATCCCTCACTGGTTTACTTTTGCTTATTTAGTATTATCTTTAGCTCCGTCGGACGGTAAGCGAGCGCCTGATCTAAATTTCTCTCCAATTGAGTGGCCACCGCGGAGTGAGGTGAGAACGACCCTACAACCCATGCCTTTGGCATGCTCGCCACCCACAAAATTGGGTATCCCAGCCCCTTAGGGGGTCAGCCATAGCGAAGCCAAGCCTCGGATCGTCAAGGTCCCACTTTGGACCCTCCCCACCATCGCCAATTTGCCCACGGGCAATAGTGACCGCTACGCGAGTGAGCTCGCCCGAGTAATTTCATCGTCAACGTTGTTTGCTTGCGAGTCATAGGTCCAAGGTTCATTGACCTTGTGACTACCACCCAAGGTGGTGTCACATCACTCTTCCCTCTTCTCCACCCCTTTTTCTTCTTCTTCTTCTTCTCGTCCTTTTTCTTTCGTTCGGGGACGACGGAGCCCTAGGCTCCCGTCGTCTTCTTCTCCCCCTTTCTCTTCTTCTCCTTCTTCTCTTGTTCTTCTTCCCTTCTTTTCTTCTTCCTGTCTTCATTTCCTTCATCTCTTCGTCTCCTCCTCTAGCGTGGGGGCACGCATCGGAGTGTGCCGTTGACGGGGTTGGCACGGGTGTGCCGATGGATAGTGTGGCACGGGTGTGCCGTTGAGGGGAGGCACGGGTGGCAAGCTGAGGGAAGGCATGGGGTGTGCCGGCGTTGGTTGGCACGGAGTGTGCCACTGGAGTGAGGGCACGGGTGGACGAGGCACGGGGTGTGCCGGAGATGGAGGGGGGGCACGGAGTGTGCCGGTGGAGGTTGGCACAGAGTGTGCCACTGGAGTGAGGGAAAGTGTGTGCCGGGGAAGCCAGGGCACGGGTGTGCCGCGGAAAGTGGCGCAGGGGTGTGCCAGTGGACTGGGTGCCCGGGGAGTGTATAGGGCGAGGGCGCCAGGGGGGTGTGCCGGGCAAGGGCACTTGTAGGGTGTACCGGCCCAGGGAGATCAACTCGAATCGAAGGATCCTCCGGTGTCGCCCTTGGGGCACACCGTGATTTTGTTGGGGCTGTCACTCCTTGTGGGCACGCACCCGTGTCTTCCCCTTATGCCTCTGGGCTAGGGGAGACTCTGCCGAAATTTTGTCAGAATTTTTGACGTCTTGTTCATTTTAATTGCAGTGTAGTCCCTTCATAATCATTTCTTCTTGTCTTTGTTCAGGACTTATTTTGACCCTAAGTCTTTTGCACTCTGCAGATAAATGGCTGCTCCCAGTGGTTCTTCTGCCTCTACTGCCGCCAGTGCCAAGTCTGGTCTCTCACTGGCCATCCCTGCGGTCACATGGCATAATGTGGAGGACCTCGACCGTGAACACACTAAAGGGGCAAAGTTGGCTGAGTCCTCCGACTCTGAGACTTACACTCTGCAACTTAGTCGCGTTGGATTGACCGCCATCGGCTTCACATTTGACCGGGTTGGTGACTATCGGACAGACCATCGAAGGACAAGCACCTTCTTCATTTCCTGAAATATCTTCGCCGCCAGGACAAGAGGGATTTCAAGACAATACGGGGTGCCGAACGCGCCATCGTACAGTTTCGGGATAGCTTTCTGTACAGCGTTCGCCGAAGTGTACCGATGTATTTGGAAGGCGAGCCGAGGGAGTGGAACCCCCTGCTAGGTCTGGACGCAGTGACCCCCAGGGAGGGCAAGTTAGTGCACGCGCTAGAGTTCGCCCCCGCCCGTTAGGACAACGCAGCAGGACGGGTGCATAAGGAGCATTCCCGTTTTGGTCTATTTTTGGCACCGTTAAAGTGGGGGTACCGGGACGAGCCTTATCTGCTGGATTGCTTAGCCATCCGATTCAAGCATGAGCTCGCCCTGGGCTGGTTTGGGGAGCTCAAAGTTCAAGATGCACACTCTTTCCGAGAGGGAGCGGTGGAGTTCACCGAGTATGTACTATTCAACTACGCTCCCTTGCTGATCCGGGCCGGTGTCTACCACAGCGTCTACGCTTCCCGGTATGGCTACCCGATCTCGAAAGGCCTCTACTGCGAGATGATGGAGGTCTTCAATGATGAGCTGAACACATTCTACATCATGGAAGGTCAAACTTCGCTAGACTTATGGAGTCTGCATCAGCTGGGTGGCCTGCCCATTGACGGGGAGCCGTAGGAAGAGGAGTGCCTCCCCGACCTCATCAAGGACGAGACAGTTGGGGACGGCATCTATGCACTGGGATACTCCAACCGATTCCTCATGAAGGCGTACCAGGAGTTATATCAATCATGTCATGGCGGGAAGCAGCCTCCCAGAGGAGACCGCAAGAGGGTCCGGTTGAGCCTATGGTTGAAGTACTTTTTTGACCGGCCGAAGAAGTATGAAACTTTCCCCTGCGTCGGTGCCTCTGCGGTCTGGAAGAAGCGTGTCCAGAGCAGGGCCAAGGTGACGCTCCCCACTTCAAAAGGGCGTCGGAGTGGTGCCAACCCAGCAGGGGTTGACCCGATGACCCACTGCGCAACATTCTTCACATACTGGCTATGCTCCTTGGCTCTGCCGTACGGGGACGAAACCGTCATCCGGCCAGATGCCATTTACCCCGCTTGCCAGATGGCATGGGGAATTAAGCTGTCGCTGTGCCCGGCCGCACTGTGCCTGATATACAAGACACTGGGAGATATCAACGTTCATCAGATTCTGCGCCAAGCTCGCTTCATCGGCCCACTGCACTTTTTCAATGCCTGGGTCTGTTCCCTATTCCCGGAGTACGTCCCCACGCGCCATACAATCTTGGGGGCTGTTTCCGCGTATGCTAGAATTTACGAATGCCGAGGCTGGCTCGACGACATTGCAGTTATTCAATATCGGTGGTAGGCTCACCACAGTCCCCCAGGACTCACCGGGCAGCATCCACTTTTGGACTTTGGCAGCCCATTCTAGCCCTCTGGTAAATAGCAAGAGGGAATGCCGAGATGACCAAGTGGAGAAGTATCCTCATCTGATTAGCCGGCAAACCGTGGTTCGCCCGCTGATAGAGCCAGAGCTTCGCGACTGGGCATTGTCTATCCGCCCGAGCGTGCTGGTCTTCAGAAAGGGGGACACTTTGCTGCTAGAACCCTACTACCCTTTCCGCTTTGGGCGCAACTTCGGATATGACCAGCATATCCCTATGTACAGTGCACAATTTAGTTTGCCTGTACGGAGTCTTCGGGGCAACCCGATTGCTGAGCATGCCCGAAGTTGGTGGGATTATTTTAATCGGACCGATGAGTCCGCATTCAGAGTACTGGCACCCAGACGAGTCCCACGGGTGACAGCGGACTATGTCAAGTGGTGGAATGCCAGGACGGGATTTTATCGGTTGTGCAGAACCGATTGATGGGACGGAGCCGAACGGAAATTTTTGAGTAAATAGTCGGCGCTGGTCCTTGATATTGATGCGAAGCATCTGCTCCGGCTGAAGCATGGCAAAGATAAGGAGGTGATTGCATATTTGGCTGCCCGCAAGGAGGCCCGGGAGGCCAGACCGTCCCCGCAGCTCAAGATGTCGCCGGTGGCCAAGGACGAGTTCAAGAAAACTCTCACTCATTTGTGCAAGATCGGGGCGGACCGTCTGGATCTCATTAACTACCCCTTTTCGATAGAAGAAGAGGGCACACCAGCTCTCACTTGGCGCTCGGAGATGGACACGGTGTGCCCCTATCGCACCTTCTTGAGGAGGGAGGAACGAAGGCCCAAAAATTACAAGGAAACCACATGGCTATATGTTCTTTTCTGGGCGCATGGGTTGAAGGTGGAGGACCCAACGGCTACCATCCTAGACAAGCGTCTGAACATCTCGTTCTATTATGCTGATGGGTGGGGCATGGACCACTTCAGCCTTTACTGTCACCTTGCCTTCAAGCAGCATGCGGATTTGGCACATCTCACAGACCGCTGTGTGAAAATCGGGGATGTTCTTTGGCTGGTCCGAGAGGCGGCCCGCCGGGACAAAGAGTCCTCCCTGACGTACTGGCCGTTAACTTTGTGGCTGTACACCGGGCCTCATGGTATGGTGTTTCTTTATCTCTGCCTTCCACAGCTACGGCCCTTTACGAGGCTGAGTGCTAATCGATTCTTTTCTTTCTTTCTTTTCTTTTGACAGACCACCCTACCAGTAATCGGCTGGCACAATACTGGAACCTTATCCGTTTGGTGCAGAAGCCTGCCCATTTTAACAAGGCGGAACCGGCTCCCACCACGGCTCCTTTGCCAAAGGCTAGGAAGCGCTCCCGGGCGAAATCGCCCGTGAAGGAAGTGTTGGCTGCTGCTAAAGTGGCCGAGAAGTAGAAGGCAAAGCGGAGGAAGGCGGAAGCCGCATCTACTTTGGCGGTCATCCCTCCAGTTCCCTTACCTCCGTCCTTCGAGGAGTTCACCGCTGCTCGGGCGGGGGGAAGCCGGCCTACAGGTTAGGCTCTCTAAACTTCGGAGCTCTTCAAGGCTTATCTATATACCAAGAAGGGCTCTCGTATAACACGTGTGTGTTTTTTTGTTCCAGCCATCGTGGAAAAGCTTCCGTCCGTGTCCATCCCCAGTGTAGGCAAAGCCGTGGTTCATGGGGCGGTGCTGCCCATCGAAGAGACTATCTCCGAGCCAATCCCGGCTGTGGAAGTTGGAGAAGGTATCCTCCTTTTCTTCTTTACTGACTTCTTTAACTTCTCGTGACCTCACGGGGACGGTTTTAACTCAAGTCATGCTCTATTTTGGCAGGAGCCGATGTGGTAGTCGCTTGGCTGAAAGTGGTCTGTGGGGTGCAACAATTTGAGCAAACATATGTCAGGGGAGGGCCAAGGCCAAAAAAGTCGCAGTTCGTGAGGCCGCGTGATGATGCTCCGACCACAGATGATGATGCGGGAGCTCCCTCTGCAGCGAAAGAGGTGCCCACTCGCACTAAGTCTTCGTCGGGCGAAAAGGTAGATTATGGCTATTCTTCCGACGAAGTACTTTCCACTGAGGGCATTCTTGAGGAGCCCGAATTTCAAGTTTCTACCTGGAAAGCCCCGGTATTATCCGCTTCTCTGAGCCTGGTGGAGCGGGCAACCGTAAGTGTGGGGCTTGTCTATTCAGACTTTTCCTTAGGCCACCGACTAATCTCTTTGCTATTGTCGTTCTTTGGATCCAAACAGGAACAAACCCCGCCAGAGGATATAAAAGTCCATGCCCCAGGTCCAGCAGCCGCCAGGCTGGAAAAGACCACTACGGCTTTGGACAAATTGGCATCCATAGTTGAGGCTTTGCGGCAGGAAGAGGCTTCAGCAAGCTCGGGCGCCTCCATCCCGACAGTCGAGGTATTGCCACAAGAAGAGGCAATTGTGGCCGTGAGTACACGCTTTCTTCTTCTCCCTTCCTTTCTTCTTTTCTTTTTTTTCTAAGTCTTCCCTCGGGGCTGCTAATTTATTCGAAGCCGTACAGGATTATGCCTCCCAAGGAGTCGTGGAGACTCCTATTCCGGCAACCGAGGCCCTGGAGGAAGGGGAGATAGCGCCGGAGCCCAAGGCCCGAGAGCCAGTAGTGCCCGAAGCCGAAATTCGGGAAGAGGGAGAGGTGACGCCTGAGAGCAGAATAGTGCCAGTGGACGAGGTAAGCACAGGGATCCCTCGGCCCTTTTGAGAATTCAACGATTTACTTCACATGGTGGATGGCTAACCTTACTTTGCATGACCAGGCAATAATGACGCCCCGACGAGCACATGCTACCCGGGCTCACAAGGCCGTCCCCAGGTGGAAATCCTCCTCTGGTCCTTAGGCGGCTCGAAGGTTGCGGGTACTTCTCGGTCCGGACGCGGGGTCCTTGGTGTCTCTTCTGCGGATGGGGTCCATCCCGCGGCTCGTGGTCCCGCTCCCACCTATTCCAAAGCCGGTCGTCCCTGAGGAAGCCCGACTTATGGGTGTTGGGGAGAATGTTGTGCTAAAGTTGGACATGTGTGGAACGTGAGAGTTTCTATTATTTTGATGATGTCCAACTATGACTCAACTAATGATTGGTTCTATTGTTTTGATGTGATTCCAACTATGACTCAACTATGACCCATTTCTAGTGTTTTGATGATGTATGTCTTTAGAGTCATTTTGCTATTCATTATGCATTTGCTATGCATTTTGCTTTTGCTATGCATTTGATAAAATCCATTTGCATACAATTCAGGTCATTATATTGCCAAGTGCACTTGCAGATCAAGAATGACTTGCAACACACAAATCAAGATCAATCCAAAGGAGCAAGCCATCCCAGGAGGACTATCAAAAGTCACTCATGATGCCAAGTGCATGATGCCAAGTATACTTTGATTGGAGTGGAAATATCTACTGTGAAAGCTCAACAGAATGTAACCAAAGAATGGAATGGAGGTGGCGAAATGAAAGTGAAATGAACACGTCCAAGCAAGGCCAAGCAAGGAAGAAAAGGCTCTAGCTAAGCAAGGCCAAGCAAGAAAGAAAAGGCCCAAGCAATGAAGCAAAGCTTCTACAAAGGACCGAGCATTCATCCAAGATGATCAAGATATGCAAATGAATGGACAAGTGAAAGCTCAATGTTGCGCCCTCGCACGCGGATCGACCTGCGCGGTCAGGTCGCGGGGATCATGAAATTTAGAAAAGCTCAAAGCATATTCTAAGTTGATTTCAATCCCAAAATACATGAAATTGATGAGGACATGAATATCTTGACTTATGAACATGTTTCATTGGTCTAACACTTCATTTTTGCAGGTATAGGTGTTTCCGGTCGACTTACACACCTTGGCCGGTCGACCAGATTTGCCATAGCCTAAGAATTCCACATTTTACAGGTTTCGGTCGACCGCCTCTGCCTTTCCGGTCGACCGGTTCTTCCAGAAACGAAACACTCTAGGAATTACAGATTTCGGTCGACCGCCCCTACTTTTCCGGTCGACCGGTTCTCCCAGAACCGACAAGTAGGAGATTTTACAGATTCCGGTCGACCGCCCCATGAATTCCGGTCGACCGCCAGCCCCGAGCCAACCATGTTTGACTTCGAATTCCACCTCGTGGCCAGCCCCTTTCCATGTATTTGTTTAATCAAAACTCACCTAATCTCCCATGATTTATGGATCTGGTCTGGGGGGTGTCCAAGGACCATTCAAGGTCTATAAAACCAACACATTGGTGGAAGAAAACCTTAATGCTTCATTTGGGATTAAGGGTGGCTGCAAGAGGGGTTTTCAAGAGAGAGGAGACGAAGTACTGTTCATATGAACAGTAGTTCGTGAATGAGTTCTTCATCCACTCAAGAGTTTCAAGTAAAGATCTGAAGCAATCCTGAAGCAATCACCTTCTACTCTTCAATCAACTTCCAAGAAGGAGAAGAAACAAAGCTTTCAAGGCGATCCAAGAAGCTCATTTCTCAAAGTGATTTTCTTCATCCTTTCAAGTTCATCCAAGGTGATTTTTGAAGCAATCAATCTCCTACAAGCTATTGAAGAAACAAGATTCAAGGTAGAATCAATTACTCTCTTCATCCACTTCAAGAAGATACAAAGAGAAGATCAAAAGAGGAGATTGAAGGAAGAGTTACTGTTCACGTGAACAGTACTCCGTGAAGAACATCTTCATCCAATCCAAGGTATTCAAAGTTCATATCAAAGCAATCATCTTCCAAGATCTGTGAAGAAGGAAGCAAGGATCAAGGTAGCATCTATTCACTTCTTCATCTTTTCAAAGAGATTAAAGAGAGAAGATCAAGAGAGGATTGGAAGAACAGTTACTGTTCACACGAACAGTACTCCGTGAAGAACATTCATCCATTCAAGGGTGAATCAAGAAGATTGATTTGCAAGAAGAAGAGATCCCTTTTGCTGATCAACAAATCATTTCCATTCAAGGGCCAATTCCTTCTTACTCAATCTCTTGTTTTAGTTCCTTCACATTTGTTTTACTTTCAATATTGTTAAACATTGAAGTTGTGATTCGTCCCTACCGGTGGTTAGTAGGAAGGCAATTGGAGGGTGTTCCAATTTGCGGTTGACGTCCCTACCAGGTGGTTAGTAGGAAGGCAATCAGAGGTGTTTCCGATCTGCGGTGTTGACGTCCCTACCGTTGGTTAGTAGGAAGGCAATCGGTGGTTTCCGATTTGCGGTTTGGTGCGCTGCACTAGTGGAGCCTCACCGTGTTTGGTGAGGGGTGGACGTAGGGCTAAGGATTCAGTCCGAACCACCTTAAAATCCATTGTGTTATGGTGTGTTTGTGTGATTGCTTGTGCTAGATGCATGCTTAGGTTTAATATTCATATTACTTGTTCATCCTGCTAAGCAAATCATTGTCTTCTTTGTTAAGCTAGTTATATTCCGCTGCGATTCTCGTTGTCTAGCTTTAAAGAGGGTTGAATTGCGAAAAGAGGGGCAGATCTATTCACCCCCCCTCTAGATCAGCCATCCACTACCTATCAAGTGGTATCACAGCACACAACAATGGGGAAGATATTGGCAATCATTGCAACACCCTCAGGAGAGTCCCAAGCAAAGAGGGGTGAAGATCTTTTTGAAGCGGCATCGGGCCCGGCCGTGGTCGATACCCTTACCTCAACCGAGGACGCGACTCTTGCATTTTCGGCTAGTGAAGCGACGATGGACCCGAGTCGTGCTGAGGAGGCGGAGGCAAGAGCAAGTCTGTCCGCTGTGGTACCAGATTCGGTCCCTGCGACCATTTATTCTTTGGACGATACCGTAGCTTCCGTCCCGGCAGTGGAGATGCCATCATCATAGGCGGACTTCGCCAAGCTAGTGGGAATGGAGCAGCCGCTCATCATGGTGGCGTCGGACGCTTCCATTGCAGTTCCGCCTCCGCCACTCGCGGTGATCGGCCAAGAACTGTCCTTCGAGCCTGAAGGATCCAGCTGTTCGGCGTTGACCCTCCTGTCTTCATCAGCAGCGGTGGATGCCACCGTCGAGTTCAGCCCACCGGCCGTGCCTTCAATAGGTCATGCTACTTCGGACCTGCCAGTCCGTCAGACCTTGCTAGCGCTGCGAGCAATGGTGTTTGCCAACCCCTCCGTTACGTACCGGGGGGTGTATACTATGGTCATGCAGCTAACAGGGGCCCTGCAAGTGATGGGCTGTCCGCTAGAGGAGTGGTCGCGACGTGTTCTGCTTCTTCTGAAATACATAAACCGTCGCGAGTTGCTTGAGATGCAAGCCCTGACCGAACTCGCAGCTATTGGTGCCCAAAGGGATGAATATTTGCAGGCCTTAGAGGTCCGGAGGGACAACAGGGAGCAGCGTCAAAGGGCCTTGGACGAGTGCAGTGCCAGCATCCATGCCTTGGAGAGCAGGATAGAGAAGCTTCGGGGCTGACTTGCTAAAGCTGAGTCTGATCTTGCCGAGGCTAAGGCAACCAAGGCCAGGGAGACTGAGGAGCTAGGTGTCGCTGAGGTTGAGGTAGCCTCTGTAACAACAGAGCTGGAGCGCCTCGATGCGTAGGAGGGCCGACTGCGTGAAATGGTAAACTTCCCCTGCGTCGGGATCCTTCCTCTCGAGGAGATCTTTCGGGGGATAGACTAGCTGCTGGTCCTCCTTCGTCCCTCTAGCTTCTCCTTTTTCTCATTTTTGCATGTAACACCGGGGTATGCTCCCGAGGCCCATGTAACCTCTTTTTTTTAAAGGAATATAATACAATCGTTTCACATGCCTCTTATGTATGCGTGGTGTTCGGAAGTCTTTTTCCTTCTTTCTTTTGCGCCGTGGTAGCGTGCAGGTTCGCATTAATGGCTCATTCGGGGAGTGGCTAGTGTGGTTCGCGTAGGAGCATAGGAGAGTGCTCGCCCTTCCAGAGGAGGGACGGGGAGACCACTCCACCATGTCCACCATGCGATTAACCAAATGGTGCCACCGGCGCGTTCGACCACAGTAGGTTGATTCGGCCTTAGAGGGGCGGAGAGAAGGATTTGTTCATTCAATGACCTAGACGGGAGGTCTTGGTCAAAAGGGGTTGTTCGTCACTCGAAGGGACGGAAAGAACAGTTCGTTCATTCAATGACCTAGATGGGAGGTCTTGGTCAAAAGGGGTTATTCGTCTATGCCGGCACAGTGCCGGAGGTGGATGTGGTTTATTTATCTCTTGGTGTATTCGTTGGTACGGGGCTGGTGCCAACGCAAAGAGAATGGTTGATTCCCCACTCCCGGACGAAAGGTTCGGGTGGGGTGCTCTTCGTCAGTGCCAACAAGGTGTTAAGGGCTGACAGGGTTGATTCATCTATTGATGTGCTCTCGATGACATGAATACGTGTCAATCACGGGGGTTGACTCCTCCCCGTTCTTCTTTTTTTTTTCTTTTTTCTTTTCTCCTCCTTTTTTCTCCTCTCTTTTTTCTTTTTTTTTTAAAAATGCCACCTTTGGACAGTTGCTGGCGTGGGTGCCGATGACGAAAAAGCTATCGGCTCGAAGGCCGATAATTAAATAGCTGTCGGCTCAGAGTTTGACAATTGAATAGCTGTCGGCTCAGAGGCCGATAATTTGAAGTTGTTGGCTCAAAAGTCAATGAGTGCATAGCTGTCGGCTTATAAACTGATAATTGAATAGCTGTCGGCTCAGAGGCCGATGATTAAATAGCTGTCGGCTCAGAGGCCAATGATTAAATAGCTGTCGGCACAGAGGCCGATAATTGGATTGCTGTCGGCTCAGAGGCCGATAATTGAAATAGCTGTCGGCTCAGAGGCCGATAAAGGGATAGCTGTCGATTTAGAAATCGATAATTGAAATAGATGTCGGCTCAGAGGCCGATAATTAAATAGTTGTCGGCTTAGAAACTGATAATTAAATAGCCATTGGCTCAAGAGCCAATACGCGGATAGCTGTCGGCTTAGAAATCGATAATTAAGTGTTGTCGGCTCAGAGGCCGATAATTGAAATAGTTGTCGGCTTAGAGGCCGATAATTATAAAATCTGAACATTCTTGAGTACTTTCAACAGATGTTGGCCTACACACCGACGATTGGGATGCTGGTTGAGGGATTGCCGGCCCCAAAAGGCCGATATTCGAAGAGTTTCCGCGTTGTTGAGCACTCCGTCATTCCCTTCCCGCGCGTGATGGCCTACATTCCGGTTCTTCTTCGGCTTCCACCATAATTCAGGGGGTTCGAGGTGTCCCTCAGGGTATACTGTTCTTCAGCTGGCGTGGTGGGGCCGTTCTGACCGTCCTTTTGAGGCCGGGCATTTGGTGAGGACGTGGCGGGTCCATTAATGCTCGCCTATCTGTAATTCACCCCGTCGAATCAGGCTCTCGATGATATTTTTAGACACATAATAGTCTTCAATTGAGTGCCCTCTGTATTGGTGATAAGGGCAAAATTGGGGGTCATCTTTCCATTTGGCATCGCTCGCCCTTTTGGGCTCTGGGAGGAAAACCTTGCCACATGCACGGGCCCATTCGAACAACATTCGAGTCTTTTCCTTAGGGAAGGAATAATATTTCTTCATCATGTCCCTGTGGATGCACTTATTTTCATTGAGATCGCGACTTATCTTGTTTGTTAGTTTATTAAGTGTGTGGGCGTGCCAGTCACAAAGTGACGATTTATTTAGGCTCCGAAGAGCCGCAGGTGCGCTCGATCTGACTTCATCAGGTGATTGTGTAGTTCGGGTCGGGACCAAATCCCACCGTGCCATAAAGGTCACGACGTCATTTACATCCCCCATACGAGGGAACACCCTTTATTGATTGCCGGAATTAAGGGCCCTGCGGCCTGAAAGAATTAATACTAATCGTAAAGTATAGGGAAGAGTAAACCACACTAGGAGCCCGTATCGGGGTGCAAGCATTCAAATGTGTCGGCCACTTCGCAGACCATTTCATAATTGGCCGAAGGCCCAAAATAAGAACGCGGTGAAAATCGAGGTAAACCAGTTCAAATATCTGCCGAGTCCACGGCAATTTCAATAATGGGTCGGAAAGTATCCGGCCGAGAAGCGGGTCTGATTGATCGGGATGTCGGCGCAAAGCAACGTCGAGTCACAGCCATGTTGGAATAATTCCCAAGGCTTGGACCCGACCTGCCGAGACAGCGTCATTATTCCTTTTGCACCGGGTCACGGGAAGAGACGGGACTACAAAGTGGATTTTAGCATTTTTTTTCTTATTATCATCTGAATTTTAATTATATTACTATTTATGTTGCTTACTCCTCCTTTATGCATTTTTGAGTGGTTTTGCGATTTTCCTTCTATTTATTACACACGTTTCTCCCCCCGTATTTTTTACTTATTTATTACACGTTCAAATATATATGTGTGTGTTCATTTACTTACTTATTTATTTATTTTATTGGAATTTTCATGTGTTTTATTATTTATTATTTATTATTTATTTTAATCACTATTACCATCGTATTTCTTTTATTTGTATTTATATCGTGCATGAGGGAATGGGTCGTCGGGAGGCTGAGGAGAGGTCGGTGTAAAGGGGGATTGAGTCGGTGCAAAGGAGGGTTGAGTCGGTGCAAAGCAGCCTGGGCTGAAGGGGATGTTAATGCAGGCTTGGGGGTGTGTCGGGCAAGGCACCAAGAGGGGTGAGAGGTTGTACCGGGTGAGGTCTGGGCGGGTGTGCCATGTAAGGGCCAAGGAGGGGTGTGCCGGGGAAGCGCCTAAGAGGTGTACCAGGTAAGGCTACGCAAGGTGTGTTCCGGGGAAGACCAAGGTAGGTGTGCCAGGTTAGGGGCTGGGGTGTGTACCGGGGGAGGCTGGACTGGGCTGTGTCGGAGAAGGCTGGGCCGGGTGTGTCGGCTAGGGTGAGTGTGAGACGGCGGGGAGAGAGATGGAGTTAAGACGCTGGGGGGAAAGATGAGGTCAGACGCTGGAGGAAAGGTGAGACGGTGAGGGTGAGACGGCGGTGAAAGATATGGGACGGTGAGGGTGAGACGGTGGAGAGAGAGATGAGACGGTGAGGGTGAGACGATAAGGGGTGAAAGGGTGAGACGGTGGGGAGAGAGATGAGACGGTGAGGCGCTGGACGAAAGGTGAGACGGTGAGAGAGAGAGAGAGGTGAGACGGTGGGAGAAAGAGAGGTGAGACGGTGGAGAGAGAGATGAGACGGTGAGGGGTGAAAGGGTGAGACGGTGGGGAGAGAGATGAGACAGTGAGGGGTGAAAGGGTGAGACGGTACAGAGATAGATGAGACAGTGAGGCTCTGGAGGAAAAGTGAGACGGTGAGAGTGTAACGCCCGTGTTTTAGTTGGATCCTTAGCAGTTTGGATCTTGGTTTCGTTAGGAGAATTTTGGTTATTTTTGCGTATTTTTAGGCGTTTGTTTGGCATTTATTGGAATTAGTTAAAGATTAATTGAATAAGAAATGGGCATATTCACGATTTTGAAATTTATAAGGTTTATTTGTAATTAGAGTTAATTTTTCAAAAAAAATATATATAACAAAAATTTTTATAACTCTCGCATGCCCTCTCTCTCCCCTCACTTTCTCTCTTTCTCTCTCTTTCTCTCCCACGCGACGGTGGCGACCCCCCTCTCTCGGTTCACGTGCGTACGGACCTCGGACCGGAGTGCAGGGTTTCTCTCTCGGCTCGATGCGAGGATCGCATAGGTGCCAGCCTCGTCGCGGATCGTCGACCGTGGTGTCGCGTAGGTGCGAAAGATCGTCGTGGTGGTTTCTCGAAGTTCGTGTCGAGTTTGTCGTCGGTTCCGTGAAAAAGGTAGGGGGATGGAATCCTTACCTCGCTAGGAGCGCATAGGTAGCACATGCTTCGGCATCCGAGGTCGTTTGCCTAGGTTTTCGTGCATTTTTTCATGTTAGTGTAATTTAGCCCGATTTTGGGAAAATCGATGATTTAAGCTTTTATTTGAGTTTTAACAGCATGTTTAGCTGTAGAATGGTTGTATGGTATGTGTGGTTTGGTTTATTTTCATTTTCTGTTTGTTTCGGCCCTTCTGGGCGGTGTTTCGGCCGAGACCGAACCCGACCCTCCGTCACGCCGTCAATACGGCTGATGGGAGACCATCCATCGTTGTGTGGCCAGTATTGGCCCGCATATCCACCTTAGGCGGTAGGAGCCCGACCGTCCAAGACCTTAGGCGGTGTAGAGTGGACCGTCCAATGATGGGAACCCCTGTGAGGTAGTTTGCCCAACGGTCAACCCCAGACCGTTTAACCTTTGTGTAGTCTTGCCTAGACCGTATATCCCACTTGTGCGGACCTGCCAAGACCATATATCCCTTTGACCCTTTATGGCGGTTCGTTTGAATGGCTTTGACTAGACCGTCCTTGTCCCTCATGCGGTCTGTCGTGAGACCGTTTATGTATTTTCTGCAATTTCGTTTAGTTTGGTTTGTGGTTTGAGCGGCCACAGGGTGACCGTTCAACATGTCATGCGGCCACGTGGTGACCGTTTATCATTTTGTGCGGTGCGAGCAGAACCGCCCATCATGTAGAGAGTTTTGTGTTGCGGTTAAGTGCAAGCCGTTCATCGTGATTGTGCGGTCACGGGATGACCGTTTGACTCCTTTTGAGTGGTCAGAGGAGAACCATTTTTGTGTTGAGTGGCCAAGGTTGGACCGCCCATGTGTGCAGTGTTCGAAATGAGTTTTAACGTGTTTCATGATGCGAGTAGGGTTGTTTCCTCACGTTCCTTGTGATAGAGCCACTAGTCGTAGCCCTACGACGCGTGTCGACCCACCAGGGAGGGGTGGTAGGGTATCCCAATCTACGGTTTCTAAGCTAGTTTCCGTGGGCCCCTAGCTTGGCCATAGCGTCCTATGGAGGGGGAAAACTAGCTGGAGGACCTGGCTCAGGCGAGAGTCAGTGTGTGTACACGTGGTCAGAGACAGGGACTGGCACTGACGAGTGTCGCTCTGACTAGTTACTCGATTTGGTATTGATTTTGTTACGCCTCTCCGTGTAGACTATACACGTGAGTTGCTGGAGGCCACAGAGTAAGTCGTTAGGGACGCATCCGGTCTCTTTCTTCTAGTGAGGCTATCTTTGTTCTACGATGGGGTAGACTTCTCCTGTCACTTGGAAGTAGTGAGTTAGATTTATTTCCAGCACTGTTGTTTTGTGGAATTGGCATTTAGCGCTCGGTTAGCTGTTTTATTCTACTGTGTAGTTAGATTTACAGCTTTCTTATGATTTTATTTATGCCATTTGCCTGTTTAATTGCTTAATGCATGCTTGTTGCCTTTATATTTTGCATGCCTACATGTTAGAGCGTGGTAGGGATCCGCGTGACCCCTACTGAGTCTGGCTATGACTCACCCTTCACTTTTGCAAGTGAGCCGCCCCAGCCTCCCGCCGCTTCGTCATCGCGTTCGGTTGGTGATCGAGTCTAGTGTCGCCAACTGTAGTCGGTTCGTTTGTTGTACTTTTGGTCGGGGTATGTCCCGTGTAGTTGTACCGTGGACTTGTGCTCAGTTGTAAATCTGGACTAGTGTATATATTTACCACTCTGGTATTTTAAATTTCTTCCGCATTAATATTAATTTCTGTTGCTAATTTTTAATATTGCGCGTTGTAATTCCAATTCGTAATGCAATCCCTCAACAACCCTTTCTAACCCTTCAGGGGCCTCATCAGCCTCTTGGGTGGCTTCCCCAGTTCTTGGTAACGGTATAGCGATTTTATCGGTATATCGATGTCCTAAACTCTGGGTCGTCTCAGAGAGAGAGAGAGAGGTGAGACGGTGGAAGAAAGAGTGCCGTCGAAAGGCCGTTTAGGCGCGCCATTGGAGGAAGGTGTGAGTGCACCGGATTGATGGGGTGAGGTTGTACTGGTTGGGAGGCATAGAGAGTGTGCCGGAGAAAGAGGCACGAGTGTGCCGGGTGAGGATGGACTGAGAGTGTGTCGGGCTAGAGTGGGTTAAAGGGTTAAGGCAGCTGGGGCAAGGTTTGCTCAGGGGAGGTTTCTCTCTCTCATGGGATGCATGTGAGGGGTTTTCTTTTATTCACGGAGTGTAGGCGTGGGATTTTTGATTTGGCTTTCTTTTATTCATGCAGATTATGTTCGTGGTTATGTTCAGTAGTCCAATTCTTTGAGTCTTGCATGGTTCCTTCATTTTGATTAGAATGTTTTATCGTTGCTTACTTCATTTGTTTGTTGCTTCCTTTTGTCTTTTAACGTAGTATTGCCCCATTCATTTGTTGCTTCCTTTTTACCCTTTTAAAATGTCTATTGTTTCTGACGAAAATTCGGCAGCATCTCCCCTTGACTTGGATGGTAAGAGAGATAAAGGGAACGCGCCCACATGGAGTGGCGGAACCTGACAATTTAAGGTGGGCGCCAGAGGTAGCAGCACCTTTGATGAAACTTCGGGAAGCCCGGAGGAACCGACGAACGGAAGACATCTCTATCACTGGCGGGGGTGCACCGGGTGAGAAGAGGGGACTGGTGTGCCGGCCAGGAGTGATTGGGAAGTGCCGGGCTGGCTAGCGCTGGGGGGGTGTACTGTCACGCCCCGACGCAGAATATCGAGGGCGCAACGAGTCGTAAACAATCGTGTCGATCAGAGCATGTACAATTTTATTTCTAAAGACAGAAATGAATGGGAAAATGGTACTTTTATTCCATCAAAATGAAGTTTACATCACTAATTCATAAGCCATAAAGGTAATTACAAACTTTCAATCCAAATTACAACATTATTGTAAAACACTAATGATATATATAAATCAAGGTAAAAAGGAAAATCACTCTCTCACTCTTGTCCATTCCCTTGTTCATTTTCATTTCCTGTAACAATTAACCAAAACGTAGGGTGAGCTAAAAAGCTCAGTAGGATTTTATATCTCTATGAACCAGGCAATCTTTAAGTATTAACAATTTAAATAATTTTCTAACTTGTATTGGGAAGTGTATAAACATGAATGGAATTTCTAAGTAATTGAGATAATATGATATCAAGATGAATTTCCAAGTAATGACTTTGAACAAGTAAAGAATTTCAAGTAATTGGCCATTTTCACGCAAGTCAAGTAATTCATGTAATTTTCAAGTAAACAAGTAACAAGTAAACAAGTACGAATAGTGGAATGACGTATTAAGTAAATCTATCATGCACTTCCATGCAATGTAACACCGTTGGTCAATCAACTCCCATGAGCACAAGTACTTTCGGGCGCTCCCCCCAGGATCAGACCGGGCCCCATTAATGCCAGGCATTGGGTCATTGGATCAAAAGATCCCAAGTACGTTTAGACATCCACTTAACACTATGGCTAATGAATTTTAAGAATAAGTTCATTTGTAAAAAGTACAGATTTGGCAAAATTCTCAGAAGTAGCGAGAGAAGTGAATAATAATTTTAAGGCATAATGTTTAACGACATTAAGTCGTGGAATTCAAGAAAGAACGGTAACTAAGAAGAAAAATCAAGTAATTAGAGTTTAATAGAATTTATTTAATTCCATGGTTTAATCTTGTGTGCATTTGATTTACAAGTGTTTAGACATGTTTACAGGAAGTTTTTGTACATTAGAGATGCATTAGTTTAGCTAAAACGGTGATTTATTATAAAAATCAGAATTTTATTATGAGAATAGATTTTTATACCGAAAAATAATTCTAACTTGCTGAAAATAATGTTAACATGCTGAAAATACATTTCATATGTTACTTTACTAATAAGATGATAAAAATAAATTTTTTCATGCTGGATTTAATTTTTAACATGCTGGAAATTAATCTTTAACATGTTAAAATTAATACTTAACATGCTAAAATAATTAACTTACTGATAAGATGATAAGATAAGTTTACCATGCTGATTACAGAAATTCTCTGATAACAACATAAATTTTATCATGCTAAAAATTATTTTTCTATATTTATTTACTAATTATTTGATAGGAAAATAAAATTATCATGCTGAAAAAAATAGTTTTAATACACTGAAAATAATTCTAACATGTTAAAAATAATTCTAACATGCTGGAATAATTTTACCATACTGGAAGAAAATTTATCATGTTGGAAGTAATTTTCATGCATCGTTTTACTAATTATTTAATAGAAAATTAGGTTTAGCATGCACAAAAGATAGTTTTAAATAGATTTTAACATGATGGAAATAGTTTTTACATCTCAGTATGTAGAAAATAATTTTATCATGTTGGAAGTCATTTTTAATATGCTGGAAATATTTTTCATGCATTGATTTACTAATGTGGTTAAAAATAGATTTTTACATGCAAAAATAATTTTATTCTACAAAATAATTTTTAACATGCTGTAAGAATCAAAACATGCTAATATTACATTTTCTTATTTTTGGTGACTATATACATACAATTAATGTGGATTTCCAAGTGATATAGTTCCTATTGGATAGTGACTTAAGTTTAGTCCCACATTGGAAGTTACAAAAACTTTATTGGCTTTATATGTTGGAGAGCTCACCCTTGGGTCAGGACGCAAGGGGTATAGGATGTGAGATTCAGTTGTGAGTTGATACAAAACCACTAATTTATTTATTTATTTATTTATTTGTGTCGAGCCGAGCCGCTGAGGTGAGGTTGGATGGTTTTGAAATTATTTTGTTTGACCCCCGGGCACTCCGGGTAGCCTAGAGCCAGGGCTAGCGCGATCATATATATATTTTTCATGATATATTAATTTGACTTTTTAATTTTCTGCTTGACCCGTGAGGGCGGAAAAACACTTTGTATGAACGTGCTATGTCGGGGAAGCGCGTTCAGAACGCGCTACTGAGGTATAGCACGTTCTGGACCTGATGAAAAATGGGAATACCCCTCCAATAAAATGACCATAACTTGCTCATTTCATAACGGAATTTAACAAATGAGCTATCAATGGAAAGAGGACAGAAAAACAAACAAGATGGCATGCTTTAATTAGTGTTTAGCCTGAGAGACACATACCTTTTGACGGATCTACAGAAATATCTCCAAATATAAGAAAACCCTTTGATCTTCTAAATCTTCCTTCAAATCTCCACCAATCTTCGCAGCAGCGTAACCTTAACCTCCAGGGATAACTTGAGGGTCGAATGGGGTTCTATTTATAGCCAAAACTTGGCATAATTCGTCAAGATTCCTTACCTAACAATGCCAAACTTTCCAACTCCAAATTAAAAGAAAATTCTAATTTCTCTTCTTAACCTAGCCTCCATTTGGTGTGAAACCAATGTAAAAATGGCTGGTCCAAGGTGGGATGTTAGGTAAGAGTCGATTTTTGTGTCAACCTTCTAGAAATGGGGTGATGCGGGACGGGACCACGGACACGACAAGCTCGCGATCGTCCCTTAACGAGGGAAGCGTCGGACGTGCGCGGTTGAGAAACCGGCAGTGAGCTAGGGTGGTCGGCTCTCTCTTTCGTGCCCGGATCGGGTCACGGGACGGTAACGCTCTCTCTCGCAGCAGCGGTGATATAAATAGAAAGTGAGCTAATTACCCTATCATGCTCTCTAGCAGCGGCATAAACAAGCATATATGAAATTAAGCAAAATGCCAAGTAAGGAGCGAGGATGATACCTCCACGCGCTCGGCGTGGGGACGACGGACCCGGCCGAAACTCGTACTCCCGGGATAAATATTACACAATGATGACAGTAATGAAATATCGCCCACTCCACGCAGGGAGGTAAAGGGCTACACAACTGGGCCCGGGAGGACCGAATTCGGGTTGACAGGCAGCTTCTCGCGTTGATTCGGCAATACACGTACTCGCGCCTGTGGGACCCACTTGCTGTCCGGAGGGGCCACGTGGGATCCGGTGGCACCGCTATGGTGGTGGATGCCTGGATGAGCGCTCCCTGGAGTGGAGGCGCGCTGGTTCGCCGGTCGAAGGCCGGGCGGCTCCGATCGGCACCGGTCGGCAAAATTGGCCACGGATCTGCGGATTCTGGTTTTCAGCGCGCGTCCCGGCGAGAACGGGCGATGCGATCAGCCCGATGTAGGATCGACACGAGACTGGCGCCGTTGGAAAGCTAACTTCAAATCCTTCAATCTAGGCCTAGAGATCTGGCCTGGATCTGCACGGATCTTGGCTTTAATGAATTTTGAGTTGCTGTTGTACAGTAGCCGAACACTCAGATCTGCAGGAGAACTTGTCTAAGAACTACCTTTGACCGATATGTGAACGTCCGAATCTGAAGTGGTGGTCTTCAGCAAAGTTGTAGGAAATCAAGCTAGGAAAATGGAAAAACTAGCTTGGACAAGTTTGGATGTGGCTACGAATTGATAGGAGTTTTTGAACTGAAGTGGTCGGATCTGGAAATGGGCTGAAAGCACTGTAGCTGAGATAGAACACGAATTTTAAAAAATGGATAGATGGTGGATAAAAAATCAAGAAAACTGGTGGATGTAGGGGATGATGGACAGAATCCCAGTAAAATTGGGAGGGTTTGAAAAAATCAAAAAGATGGTTGGAGAGGGGAAACTCAGAGCTGCTGTCACTGTAGATAGAGACAGGACAGATCTGGGAATGAAAGATGAACGAAAATAGAAAAATATCAAACGAAGGATTTCAACTTGAATTTTTTGTGGATGATGGGATGGAAGATAGGAACACACCATAAAAATTGCAGACCAAGAAGAGGCCGTGGCGGATAGCAGGAATTTCGAGAAGAGACTGCTATCTGCCAAGGACAGAACTTCAACGGTGGCTCGTTGGCGGTCCGACGGCGGCACGAACGGCGGCGGCGGCGGCGGCGGCGGCGGCACAGATCACAACCAGAGATTGGGGAAGGGGAATAGATATGATTCTACTCTAGAACGGGGGTTGGAGAGGGAAGAAACCAGAGGGAGAGAGGGGGGAGGTCAAAATTCACTCAAGGGGGGGGGGCTCTTGCACAATGCTTTTTCTCATTTCATTAATTCTAGAATAATAGAAATACATGACTTATATAATAAATAAAAAAAGACCATGAATACCCTTAGATCTAGGATCTGGAGGGGCATTTAAGAGACTTCATATTTGATCCAAATAAAATAAAAAAATGAAATTCCTAATTAATTCTAATGGGGGGACAAGGTAGGTGAGGTAGGTAGCCTACCTTTGAATTTTTAATCCACTTGTCTACCCATGTGGCATTTGACATTCAACCCTTCTAGATGGCCACCTAGGATGGTTGACCAGCCCCACATGGATGACATGGACCAATGGGAAAGGGCTGAGGGCCCCCTTGCTGGTCCTACTGACAAATTACGTAGAAACCGACACAATCCGTGGGAATGACGCATTGGCTTACAAAGCCGTATAATTGCGCATATACTTTCCCAAGGATATGAAAACAAACTAAAAGGACATAAATGCAAATGAAAATGTACATGCTCGGCGTCGATTCCCATCAACTCTCCCCGGGTGGGAGGAACTCGACCCCGTCGAGTAGGGGTATGGATGCTCGAGTACTCTGGCGGATCCGTCACCGTGCCAAGTAGCGCGGGTATGCTCCACTCCAAGTGACCGTCACCTGCTCATTCCATATATACTCGATATGCACAAGCTGCTATGGGCTAGAGGTGGACACTCCGAATGGGGCACTCTCAAGAGGGGAGGTGGCAGCTCGAAGACTCACTAGGAATCACCGCTGAGTCCCTGTAGGTGACTGATCCGGGTATAGATGTAGAACCGATCCCATACTCATCGAGCGAGTCCAATCGCCTCTTACTCATAAGAGAACGACAACGAGCTTGCACAAGACACATGCAGACTCTCAAACTACACACAAACCATGCAAACAAACCACACAAAACAAACCACACAAAGAAGAGACAATACCGACTCATATTTGACCCTAGACATACCTAATGTTAGTCCGACCCGTACATGGGTGACGACGGACCAGGACACCCGAATGTGTGCCATGCATGCATTTGACGTAACCGGAGGTTGACGTCATGGGGAACTCCTAGACATACTACGATGCACCAATCATGGACATTAGGCTTGGATGCGGGAAGTCCGGGAGGTGCAGGTGGTTTAGAGGGATCGGGAAAACCAAAGTCTTCCTTACCCCCGAATGATGGTTCGGACCTATGACTATGTGGAGGTTGCTTGGCCCGAGTGGAAAAGGCTTGATAGTGAACTCCGCGGAGGAAGTGGAGTGAAGATGGCGGCTCGGGAGATTCACTAGTGAGGGGATCAAAAGGGTCGAAGAAGGTATGACCCCGTGAGATGGGTTCCAACATGACATGGTCCCAAGTTTGGAATTCATAATCACCGCCATACATTATGATCGGTGGGACGACGGACATGTGTAGGAAATAAGATTCCTCCCTTGGGCAAAAGGGAACGAAGTCGGACTCGGCCGGCATCGGGAGGAGTAGAAGAATCTCCGTGGTGACACACCCCACGGTGCACACGGAGGTAATGGACCCTAAGGCCGGATGGGTGAAGCTAAGACTAGCGGGTTGGTCAAAGCCTCGCGCCAAAAGATGTGTCAACTTCCATTGTGAATCTAATCCCATGACAAGATCGTCCAATGTGTCAACATGGTGACTAGATCGAAATGTGGTATGGAAGGAGTTGACCGGCACTAAAGGGAGGATGGGGTCCATGGATGGAAAGGGAGGTGGGACCAAGCCATCCTTGAGCCAACTAAAAAGTGGCTCGGCGATGTATAGCGTTCCCGTAAGAAACACGGGTGGCTCGGGGTGAGACGGCTCCAAGCATAATGGTTCCGAATGTAGAGTGGGCCGCTGGGGTTGGGTGGCTGGACATGTGAGGGTGATCTTGCCGGGTAGGTAAGGTGGGTATAAGGTGCAAGTCCTCTTGCCCCAGTCAAGATTGGCTCTTCGTTCTCCTAACCACGTTTGCCCTAAAATGATGCATGAACCAGCAAGTGTGCCGATCCTGCACCATGCGCCATCGGTGTAGAGAACAGAGCCGATCCTCTTATAGAACTCAACACAAGCAAAATCACCATCGCGGACAATCTCGCCTGTCTTGGAGAGAGACTCCACGATGTCAAGAGAAACCCAATTATCCGACTCCCTATCGGTGAAATGGAGTTCCGTTGTGGACCCGTTGGGTAGAGCGACTTTCATAGTGAGAGGGGTAAAACCAAGGGCTCGGTCCATGAGGACATTGACTTTGGCCACAAAGGTTGACCACTCGGATGTATGGTCTTGGGGAACGGCCATGGGTAGCGGATATGGACATGCATACACACGGTGACAAGACACTAGACCGACTATGCAAGTTTGGAATGCATGCACACTAAGGACCCTAGACGTAAACCAAGACTCGGTACGTGGCGGAGTTAATCGATCCGAAGATCACTCGCGCAAGTGTGCGGTCTTCCCGATAGGCGTAGCCTAACGTTCGGACAACACCTTTTTATATATCGACTAATGGTATACAAATGCGACCCAAAAGACACTTTTTTTGTTTTAAAACAATGATGACCCTAAACACGACGTAGACAATGACTAATGACTAGACGTAAATGACGCCTTTTTTTTTGACACCCTAGACTCAACTTCGCTCTGATACCAAATTGATGCGGGACGAGACCACGGACACGACAAGCTCGTGATCGTCCCTTAACGAGGGAAGCGTCGGACGTGCGCGGTTGAGAAACCGGCAGTGAGCTAGGGTGATCGGCTCTCTCGTGTGCCCGGATCGGGTCACGGGACGGTCTCGCACTCTCTCGCAGCAGCGGTAATGAATAGATAAAGCGAGCTAGATATCCCTACACATGCTCTCTAGCAGCGGCATAAACAAATATATATGAAGTAAGCAAAATGCCAAGTAAGGAGCGAATGCGATACCTCCACGCGCTCGGCGTGGGGAAGACGGACCCGGCCGAAACTCGTACTCCCGGGATAAATATTACACAATGATGACAGCAATGAAATATCACCCACTCCACGCAGGGAGGTAAAGGGCTACACAACTGGGCCCGGGAGGACCGAATTCGGGTTGACGGGCGGCTTCTCGCGTCTATTCGGCAACACACGTACTCGCGCTGTGGGCCCACTGCTGTCCGGAGGGGCCGTGGGACCCGGTGGCACCGCTGTGGTGGTGGACCTGTATGAGCGCTCCCTGGAGTGGAGGCGCTGGTTCGCCGGCCGGAGGCCGGGCGGCTCCGATCGGCACCGGTCGGAAAACCGGCCACGGATCTGCATTCTGGTTTTCAGCGCGCGTCCCGGCGAGAACGGGCGCTGCGATCAGCCCCGATGTCGGATCGACACGAGACTGGCCGTTGGAAAGCTAACTTCAAATCCTTCAACTTAGGCCTGGAGATCTGGCCTGGATCTACACGTCTAGGCTTTAATGAATTTATAACTTCCTGTTGTACAGTAGCCGAACACTCAGATCTGCAGGGCTATTCTCTGAGAACTGCCTTTGACTTCTATGAAACCTTGGATTCAGACTTCGACCTCTTCATGAAAGTTGTGGAAAAGGGAGCTAGGAAACGAAAAAACTTGTTTGGACAAGTTTGGATGTGGCTACGAATTGATAGGATTTTTGAACTGGAAGTGGGTCGGATCTGGAAATGGGCTGAAAGCACTGTAGCTGAGATAGAACACGAATTTTGAAAAATGGATAGATGGTGGATAAAAAAATCAAGAAAAATGGTGGATGTAGGGGATGATGGACAAAACTCCCAGTAAAATTGGGAGGGTTTGAAAATTCAAAAAGAGTGGTCGGAGATGGAGAAACACCGGGCTGCTGTCACTGTAGACAGAGACAAAACAGATCTGGGAATGAAAGATGCACGAAAATGGAAAATTACTAAATGGAGGAGTTTGGACAGTGAAAATTAGGTGGAGGTGGGGATTCAAGGTAAGAACACACCCTCAAAATTTCAAATCCATCTGAGCTCGTGGCTGATAGAAAGAATTCATGGAAGTCACCTCTGTCAGCAGGACAGAACCTTGACGATGGCTCCGTGGCGGCTCGTAGGCGGCACGAACGGCGGCGGCGGCGGCACAGATGATCACCGGAGATAGAAGAGGGGAGGGAGATATCACTCTAGAATGGGGGTTGGGATGAAGAAACCAGAGGGAGAGAGAGGGGAGGTCGAAATTCACTCAAGGGGGGGCTCTTGCACAATGCTTTTTCTCATTTCATTAATTCTAGAATAATAGAAATACATGACTTATATAATAAATAAAAAAAGACCATGAATACCCTTAGATCTAGGATCTGGAGGGGCATTTAAGGGACTTCATATTTGATCCAAATAAAATAAAAAAAATAAATTCCTAATTAATTCTAATGGGGGGACGAGGTAGGTGAGGTAGGTAGCCTACCTTTGAATTTTTAATCCACTTGTCTACCCATGTGGCATTTGACATTCAACCCTTCTAGATGGCCACCTAAGATGGTTGACCAGCCCCACATGGATGACATGGACCAATGGAAAGGGCTGAGGGCCCCCTTGTTGGTCCTACTGACAAATTACCTAGAAACCCACACAATCCGTGGGAATGACGCATTGGCTTACAAAGCCGTATAATTGCGCATATACTTTCCCAAGGATATGAAAATAAACTAAAAGGACATAAATGCAAATGAAAATGTACATGCTCGGCGTCGATTCCCATCATGGGGTTATTTTAATCCCTTAAATTACATATTAAACACATGTTACGAATTTAGGTCAATTTAATATTTAATAAATCCTTTAATCTATTAATCTAGCCCATTTTGGATTATCCAATGGGCCAATTGTTATCCTAGTCCATTACATGGACTTTTATTGGACTTACTATGATTTATCTAAGGTTTAAAGCATTTAATATCTATTTACTTCTAGTTAATTCAAGTAAATTCAATAAACTAGTTTATTTCATATAGTAAAAATGTAATTTAATTATTTCATGAAAATTTTAATTACATAATAAAATTAAAAAAAATTATTTCTCATTTTTAATTATCGGGTTTCTACATCCTCCCCCACTTAAAAGAATTTGGTCCTCCAAATTCACATTATATAACTAAAAGTCAAAAATTCGAGTAGAAAGATCGAATATCTAACCTCAGATTAAATCCGGGTATTTCTTCTTGATGGATTCTTCCAATTCCCAGGGTGCTTCCTTGAATCCACGCTTGCTCCATTAGACTTTCACCATCGGTATAGCCCGATTCCTCAGTTGGTGTAATTTTCGATCCAATATTTTGATCGGTCTTTCTTCCTATGATAAGTCCTTTTGGAGTTTCAATTCTTCAAATTGAATCACATGTGAAGGATCATAAACGTATTTCCTTAGCATGGATACATGGAATACGTCATGTACACCGGCCAGTTGAGGAGGCAAAGCCAGCTTGTACGCCACCTCACCGATTCTCTCCAAAATCTCGAAAGGGCCGATAAATCTTGGACTCAATTTTTCTTTGATGCCGAATCTTCTAATTCCTCGAGTGGGTGAGATCTTTAAGAAGACATGCTCCCCCACTTTGAATTCAAGGTCTCTCCTCCAGTTGTCGGCATAACTCTTTTGCCGTGATTGAGCGACCTTTAGCCTTTCTTGTATCAACTGAATTTTATCAGTTGTGTCTTATACAATGTCGGGACCAATCAATCCTTTGTCACCAACCTCGCTCCAGTATAGAGGCGATCTGCAACTTCGGCCATAAAGTGCTTCGAATGGTGCCATTTGAATACTCGACTGATAGTTATTGTTATAAGCAAACTCAGTCAGTGGTAAGTGTTCATGCCAACTTCCGCCAAAGTCTATCATGCAGGCTCTCAACATATCTTCAATAATTTGATTCGTCCTCTCGGTTTTTCCATCCGTCTGAGGGTGAAAAGCCGTACTAAACCTTAGTCTAGTACCCATAGACGATTGTAAACCTTTCCAGAAATGAAAGGTGAATCTCGGATCTCGGTCTGAAATAATAGTGCTTGGAATACCGTGCAGCCTTACGATCTCCTTGATATATAAGGCGGCTAGAACATCCACGGTCCATTTAGTGTTGATAGGTAAAAAGTGAGCGGATTTTGTTAACTGGTCCATAATTACCCATATAGCATCAAAACCACTTCGGGTCTTCGGTAAACCAACTATGAAGTCCATACCGATACTATCCCATTTCCATTCTGGTATTTCGAGAGGCTTGAGCTTGCCAGCCGGTTTGAGGTGTTTGGCCTTGACTTGTTGACAAACCAAACATCGGCTTACGAACTCGGCTACCTCTCTTTTCATATTAGGCCACCAGAAAGTTCTCTTGAGATCTTGGTACATTTTTGTAGCACCGGGGTGAATAGTATACCTTGACCGATGTGCTTCCTCCAGGATTTTACCCTTGATGGTAGAACAGTCCGGTACACAAGTTCTTCCTTTGAATAATAACCTTCCATCATCAGCTAGAAGGAAATCCGGTCATTGATCTAATTTCTCTTTAATTTCCACGATCAACAGATCATCACCTTGCCGTTCCTTAATTTCCGAGAGTAACTCAGGTTGGAGTCGAATATTGGCAATAAAGACTCCGCCTTTCTTCTCCTCCATATTGAGATTTAAGTTATCCATTTCTTCAAGTAGATGCCATTCTTTAACCATCATGCTCGATAATAAAGCCATTGGTTTCCTGCTAAGTGCATCAGCTACGACATTGCCTTTTCCAGGGTGATATTGTATAGAGAAGTCGAAATCCTTTAAATATTCCAACCACCATCTTTGTCTCATATTGAGCTCCTTTTGAGAGAATAAATATTTGAGACTCTTGTGATCAGAATACACCGTAAAGGCTTCATCATAGAGGTAATGTCGCCAGATCTTTAAAGCAAAGACCACAGCTGCCAGTTCTAGGTCATGCACGGGATAATTTTCCTCGTGCTTCTTCAATTGCCGTGAAGAATAAGCTATGACCTTGCCATGTTGCATTAATACGCAACCTAAGCCAATTCCAGATGCATCAGCATACACTTCGAATCCTCCTCCTTCCGTAGGTAATGCGAGAATAGGAGCAGTCGTCAGACAATCCTTTAAAGTTTGAAAGCTTTTCTCGCATTCCTCGAACCATATAAAAGGAGTCTCCTTCCTTGTCAATCTTGTTAAAGATACTGCGATCTTTGAGAAATCCTTGATAGATCTTCGGTAATATCCAGCCAATCCCAAGAAGCTTCGAATTTCCGTCACACTAGTAGGTCTTTCCCAGTTCTTTACGGCCTCGGCCTTTGAAGGATCGACGGCGATACCATTCCAGGAAATTATGTGACCGAGAAAAGAAACTTCCTCCAACCAGAACTCACATTTGCTTAATTTGGCATAAAGCTTGTGATCTCTTAATAATTGAAGGGCCTTCTTGAGATGTTCTTCATGTTCTTCCTTTGACTTGGAATAGATCAAAATGTCGTCGATGAACACAACCACAAATTGGTCGAGGTATGGCCTGAATACGCTGTTCATTAATTGCATGAATGCGGCAGGCACATTTGTTAAGCCGAAAGGCATAACGGTGAACTCGTAATGTCCATACCGACTCCGAAATGCTGTCTTGTGAATATATCATTCCTTGATCTTTAATTGATGATAACCAGATCGAAGATCAATCTTTGAAAAATATCGAGCTCCAGAAATCTGGTCGAATAATTCATCAATCCTCGACAATGGATATTTATTCTTGATGGTGAGTTGATTCAATTACCGATAATCAACACATAATCTCATCGAACCATCCTTCTTTTTAACAAAGAGGACCGGGGCTCCCCATGGTGAAGTACTTGGTCGGATAAACCCCTTTTCTAATAACTCCAATAGTTGTTCCTTTAACTCCTTCATTTCAACGGCAGACATCTGATACGGAGCTTTAAAAACTGGTGCAGCTCCCGGAATTACATCAATAGAGAAAACCACTTCTCTCTTGGGAGGAATACCAGGCAACTCGTCGGGAAATACATCAGAATAATCCCGAACGATAGGAATGTCCTTTAGAGCGGGTTCCGTATGCTCGGCCATAGTGATAGAAACTAAGAAACCGGCACAACCCTTTCTTAATAATTTCTCGGCTTTGAGGGCCGAAATGAAAGACAAGTGTTTAGAATGCCTGATACCAGAAAATAAGAGGTTGGGGTAACACCCATAAAAGTTACCGTACCCAACTTGCAATTGACACTAGCTCCATGTGTAGATAGCCAATCGGCACCCAATATAATATCATATCCGTCCATCTCCATGCATACCAAATCAGCGGGTAAGTTATAATCGCTAATTAGAACTTCACTAGCAGGATAGAAATGTTTAATCTCCGTTCCCGTTCCAATAGGGGTAGTAATAGTGAGTGTAGAATCTAATGGAACAGACTTCATAGGTAAAAGACCAGTAAATCTTCTAGATATAAATGAATGCGTAGCTCCGGTGTCAAATAAGACAGAGGCATGCTTGGAGTATATGAAAAGAGTACCTTCCACGATGCCTCCTTCCTCGATAGGTTCCGCATCCATAAGAGCTTGAAGTTTTCCTTGCTTTTTGGCAATAATATGAAGTCTTACCAGTGGTGGAGCTTGCTCGTTGAGAAGAGGACAATTTGGGATCCTATGCTCCCGACTCCCACATCGAAGACATGCGCCGAGCTTTCTCCAACATTCATCGGCTTTGTGCCCTGGCTTCTCGCAATATTTGCATAGTTCCTTTGATGTTGCCGAAATAGGGACAATTTGCTTATCGAATGTCCTCGGCTTCTTGTCCCCTTGAAAATTACGTCCACCTTTGTTGAAATTACGCCCGTCCTTGATGAAGTTACGCCCATCATTGGGCCTTTTCTTTCCGAAGGAAGGTTTGAAACTTCCGGACCCAGTGACTTGCTCTCTCTTGGCTTCTCTTCCTCGAATGCGATCCAATAACTCCGTTGCATCTTCTAGGAGTTGTGCTCTCCGTACCGCATCAGAATAAATTTGGATATCCATCGGGGCCAGTTGAGTAATATATTGAGGCTTAAGGCCGTTAAGAAATCTCCGTGTCTTCATTTTGTCAGTACCCACGAGATGTTGAGCGTATCGAGATAACCTTGAAAATTGAGCTTCATATTCCGCAACCGATAATCCCCTTTGTTTTAAAGCGGCAAATTTGGTGGCCTTTCTTTCTTGTACTCGGTCGGAGAAGTATTTACTATTGAAGTGTTCCACGAACTCTTCCCATAGAATTTGGTCGTGTGGTAAAGTAGCTTCGGCACGGGCATCTCTTTCCACCAAGCACGGGCATCTCTTTCCAGTTGGAAAGTAGCGAGTAGGACCTTTTCCTCGTCGGCACATTGCATGACTCGGAAAATCCTCTCGATTTCCTTAATCTAGTGTTCGGCTTCATCCGGATCCGTAGATCCATCGAACTTGGGAGGGTTTATGCTTCGGAAATTCCTATGTAAATTACCAGCTCCTCGGTTTGCTCCTCCCTGAACAACCTATTGGAGGGCTTGGGTTAAGCCTTGAACGGTGCGCTGCATCTCGTGCCATTGAGCTCTCTCGGCGCCCATTTGCGAGAATTAGCCTGAGACCATAATTCCAAGGTTTATTATTTTTGTTTTGGTATTTATTTCCTGATAATTCTCTTTTTCTTAAAATTTAACCCATGTTTCTACCCAAATCTTATCGGGAAAGTTCAAGATCTATCAAATTTCTAGATATTGATCTAGAACCTATGTTTGAGGGAAAACTATGTTTTAAGAATGAACCTATAATTTTGAAACCTAGGATTTTATGTAACCTAGCTCTGATACCAAAAAGACTGTCACGTCCCGACGCAGAATATCGAGGGCGTGACGAGTCGTAAACAATCGTGTCGATCAGAGCATGTATATTTTTATTTCTAAAGACAGAAATGAATGGGAAAATGGTACTTTTATTCCATCAAAATGAAGTTTACATCACTAATTCATAAGCCATAAAGGTAATTACAAACTTCTAATCCAAATTACAACATTCTTGTAAAACACTAATGATCTACATAAACCTAGGTAAAAAGGAAAATCACTCTCTCACTCTTGTCTATTCCCTTGTTCATTTTCATTTCCTACAACAATTAACCAAAACATAGAGTGAGCTAAAAAGCTCAGTAGGATTTTATATCTCTATGAACCAGGCAATCTTTAAGTATTAACAATTTAAACAATTTTCTAACTTGTATTGGGAAGTGTATAAACATGAATGGAATTTACAAGTAATTGAGATAATATGATATCAAGATGAATTTCCAAGTAATGACATTGAACAAGTAAAGAATTTCACGTAATTGGCCATTTTCACGCAAGTCAAGTAATTCATGTAATTTTCAAGTAAACAAGTAGCAAGTAAACAAGTACGAATAGTGGAATGCCGTATCAAGTAAATATATCATGCACTTCGGTGCAATGCCACACCGTTGGTCAATCAACTACCATGTGCACAAGTACTTTCGGGCGCTCCCCCCAAGACCAGACCGGGCCCCATTAATGCCAAGTATTGGGTCATTGGATCAAAAGATCCCAAGTACGTTTAGACATCCACTTAACACTATGGTCAATGAATTTCAAGAATAAGCTCATTTGTAAAAAGTACAGATTTGACAAAAATCTCAGAAGTAGCAAGAGAAGTGAATAATAATTTTAAGGCATAATGTTTAACGACATTAAGTCGTGGAATTCAAGAAAGAACGGTACTAGGAAGAAAAATCAAGTAATTAGAGTTTAATAGAATTTATTTAATTCAGTTTAATCTTGTGTGCATTTGATTTACAAGTGTTTAGACATGTTTACAGTAAGTTTTTGTACATTAGAGATGCATTAGTTTAGTTAAAACGGTGATTTATTACAAAAATCAGAATTTTGTTATGAGAATAGATTTTTATACCGAAAAATAATTCTAACTTGCTGAAAATAATGTTAACATGCTGAAAATACATTTCATATGTTACTTTACTGATAAGATGATAAAAATAAATTTTTTCATGCTGAATTTAGTTTTTAACATGCTGGAAATTAATCTTTAACATGCTAAAAGTAATACTTAACATGCTAAAATAATTAACTTACTAATAAGATGATAAGATAAGTTTACCATGTTGATTACATAAATTCTCTTCTAACGACATAAATTTTATCATGTTAAAAATTATTTTTCTATATTTATTTACTAATTATTTGATAGAAAAATAGAATTATCATGCTGAAAAAAATAGTTTTGATACACTGAAAATAATTCTAACATGCTAAAAATAATTCTAACATGCTGGAATAATTTTACCATACTGGAAGAAATTTTATCATGCTGGAAGTAATTTTCATGCATCATTTTACTAATTATTTAATAGGAAATTAGGTTTAGCATGCACAAAAGATAATTTTAAATAGATTTTAACATGATGGAAATAGTTTTTACATCTCAGTATGTAGAAAATAAATTTATCATGTTGGAAGTCATTTTTAACATGCTGGAAATATTTTTCATGCATTGATTTACTAATATGGTTATAATTTACTAATATGGTTAAAAATAGATTTTTACATGCAAAAATAATTTTATTCTACAAAATAATTTTTAACATGCTGTAAGAATCAAAACATGCTAATATTACTTTTTATTATTTTTGGTGACTATATACATACAATTAATGTGGATTTCCAAATGATATAGTTCATATTGGATAGTGACTTAAGTTTAGTCCCACATTAGAAGTTACAAAAACTTCCTTGACTTTATATGTTGGAGAGCTCACCCTTGAGTCAGGACCCAAGGGGCATAAGATGTGGGCTTGAGTTGTGAGTTGATACAAAACCAGTAATATATTTATTCATTTATTTATTTATTTATGCCGTGCCGAGCCGAGCCGAGCCGAGCCGAGCCGCACTGCACTGCACTGAGGTTGGATGGTTTTGAAATTATTTTGTTTGACCCCCGGGCACTCCGGGTATATTGTTTTGAACGCGCTAGCCAGGGCTAGCGCGATCATGCCTTTACATATATATTTATATTTTTTTCATAATATATTAATTTGACCCCTGAACGCGCTAGCCTCTGCTAGCGCAATCTTTCAGATCGCGCTACCCTACGGTTGCACGTTCTGGAAAATATTATTATTACCTTTTTTTATTTTATTTTCTGCTTGACCCGTGAGGGCGGAAAAACACTTTGTATGAACGTGCTATGTCGGGGCAGCGCACTCAGAACGCGCTACTGAGGTATAGCACGTTCTGGACCTGATGAAAAATGGGAATACCCCTCCAATAAAATGACCATAACTTGCTCATTTCATAACGGAATTTAATAAATGAGCTATCAATGGAAAGAGGATAGAAAAATGAACAAGATGATATACTTTAATTAGAGTTTAGCCTGAGAGAAACCTACCTTTTGATGGATCTAAACAAATATCCCCAAATATAAGAAAACCCTTTGATCTTCCAAATCTTCCTTCAAATCTCCAACAATCTTCGCAGCAGCGTAACCTTAACCTCTAGGGATGATTTGAGGGTCGAATGAGGTTCTATTTATAGTCAAAACTTGGCCAAATTTGTCAAGATTCCTTGCCTAACAATGCCAAACTTTCCAACTTTGAATTAGAAGGAAATTCTAATTTCTCTTCTTAACCTAGCCTCCATTTGGTGTGAAACCAATGTAAAAATGGCTGGTCTAAGGTGGGCTATTAGGTAAGGGTCGATTTTTGTGGCAACCTTCTAGAAATGGGGTTTTTTTAATCCCTTAAATTACATATTAAACACATGTTACAAATTTAGGTCAATTTAACCTTTAATAAATCCTTTAATCTATTAATCGAGCCCATTTTGGATTATCCAATGGGTCAATTGTTATCCTAGTCCATTACATGGACTTTTATTGGGCTTACTATGATTTATCTAAGGTTTAAAGCATTTAATATCTGTTGTCCCCGGTAGATGGCAATCAAGAGGGGAGTGGTGAATTGATTGGCAATAAAAAATTTCAACAACAATCTTTTGCAATAGATGTGATGGAAGGATAATAAATGAAGCACACTCTTCTCACCCGTTGATGATAACACACGAACAGCGGAAATATATAGAAATATGAATAGTCGAGATATGAACGACACTCCGCTCGACAAGAAGCCCACTTGTGAAAGAACGTAGAAGCAAACCACAATGAACAAGAGGATTTTAGGTGGTTCGGGTTCACAACAGTGTCCCCTACGTCCACCCCTCACAGAGTGAGGATTGCTTCCACTAAAGAGTGAAAACCCACACACACACACGCTGTGAAGCACACAGCCACACACACACACACACACGTGCGCTGCGACCAGCAAACACACACACACACACGGTATTTCGTTCAATAGAAAAGTAATTAGATATACAATGATCCTTCAAAATTGAAATAGAATGAACGGGGTATATGCAATAAAGATCTTGAGGTCGCCAGAAATCCCCCTTTCAAACGATGACCCAGCTGAGGTTCTTCATTTCTTGGTCGATGATGCAAGATGTAGATAGATCTTCAAGATGATGCTCGGATGTTGATGTGCAGCTCGAGATCCAAGTTGCCCAGCTTCAAATAAGGAAGGAAAGCTCCAGTTTTTACTCAGGATGCATCTAATCAGCAAGGGGATCGGCCTATTTTGGAAGTAGATAGCTTCTATTCACGCTTTGAGAGGCTCCCCCCGAGCTTTCTTCTCCTACAAGACCAAAAACTGATGAGTTCGAATATTCCTCTTTTTTCTCTTACTTCTATGGTCGCCCTAATCATTGGTTTTATAGTCCCAAGGAGAGGGGACACATGTAGCAAGATGGGAGCCTCGGATCTCCCAACATTAGGGCAAATGAGGAACAAAAATGGCGGCCACGAAATGGATCTCGAACCGGACTGGCTGTCCGTAACTCCAGGGGTCGATCCATTGGGTCGACCCACGAAACACGGGACATGATGCCCGACAATAGAAATTTCCAGGGGTTGACCCATGGGGTCGACCCATTGCGCCAACCGACAAAAATTGAGTAGCCCGAGTGTTGTGCCCCTATGGTCACTTGAGTTCATATGGTCACTTGGGTCATTCGACATCATTCTATGCTCATATGAGTTCTAATGTATTCTTGGTTTTGATAATGGCTAAACACTATTAGTCATTGATATTTTTCACCTTCATGTGATTGACATACGTGATGTTTTTGTTCATGACAGGTGCGCCAATGAATGGACAAGGAATCAAGTGGAAATGGTGAACGTGAACGCTGAATGTTGCACCCTCGCACGCGGATCGACCTGCGCGGTCAGGTCGCGGGGATTTCCGAGGGCGGAGCCCCCGGAACAAAATTTAGAAATGCTTATAGCATAATCTAAATTGATTTCAATCC
This sequence comes from Amorphophallus konjac, assembly GCA_022559845.1. Classification (NCBI taxonomy): domain Eukaryota; kingdom Viridiplantae; phylum Streptophyta; class Magnoliopsida; order Alismatales; family Araceae; genus Amorphophallus; species Amorphophallus konjac. Next base: position 61,348 of record JAHNEJ010003125.1, read on the forward strand.
CAAAATACATGAAATTGATGAGAACATGAATATCTTGACCTATGGACATGTTTCCTTGGGCTAACAGTTCAATTTTACAGGTACAGGTCTTTCCGGTCGACCTACACGCTTTGGCCAGTCGACCTGATTTGCCAGAGCCTCAGAATGTCAACATTTACAGATTTCGGTCGACCTATACACCTTGGCCGGTCGACCGGTTTTCCCAGAACCGAAATGATGACGTTGTTACAGGTTTCGGTCGACCGCCCCCAGGCGTCCGGTCGACCGGTTTTGCCAGAGCCGAAAAGTTCTGGCTGCAGCAGGTTCCGGTCGACCGGCCCATGAATTCCGGTCGACCGCCAGCCCCGATGCAGCCTTGTTTGACTTTGAAATCAACCTCGTGGCTAGCCCCTTTCCATGGATTTGTTTAATCAAACCTTACCTAATCTTCCATGATTTGTGGATCTGGTCTAGGGTGCATCTATGGACCATTCAAGGTCTATAAAACTCTTGTAAGAGGGTTAGAAACCCTAAGGCTTCAAGGGGCTTCTTGTGAGATCTAGGGTGGCTGCAAGGGAGGTTGCAAGAGAGCTTGGAGACGAGCTACTGTTCACGTGAACAGTAGTTCGTGAAGGTGTTCTTCATCCAATCAAAGGGGAATCAAGCTCAAATCAAAGCCAGCAAACCTTAAGGAAGATTACATCAAAGCAAGGCTATCAAAGTGATCCAAGGAAGCTGGTTTGATTCAAGTTCTTCAAAGAAAATCATCTTCATCCATTCAAGTTCTTTCCACCTCATTCAAGGTGATATTTCAAGCATTCAAACTCCTAGAAGCTAAAGAAGCAATCAAGATTCAAGGTAGCTTCATCATCTCCTTCATTCATTCAAAGAAGTTCAAAGAGAAGATCAAGAGAGAAGAATTGAAGGAAGAGGTACTGTTCACGTGAACAGTACTCCGTGAAGAACATTCATCCAATCAAGGGTGAATCAAGAAGATTGAGTTGAAGCCAAGAGGAGCCTTGTTGCTGATCAACATTCCATACAAGGGCCAATTCATTTTCACTCATAACTCAATCTCTTGTTTTAGTTCATTCACATTTGTTTCATTTTCATTATTGTTTAAACATTGAAAATGTGATTCATCCCTACCGGTGGTTAGTAGGAAGGCAATTGGAGGGTGTTCCAATTTGCGGTTGACGTCCCTACCAGGTGGTGAGTAGGAAGGCAATCGGTGGTTTCCGATTTGCAGTTCTGTGCGCTGCACAAGTGAAGCCTCACCGGGTTTTGGTGAGGGGTGGACGTAGGGCTGAGGATTCAGTCCGAACCACCTTAAAATCCTGTCTAGTGTGGTTTGCTTGTGTGATTGATTCGTTCTAGGTGCATGCTTAGGATCGAATTGTTATATATCTTGCTTATCTTGCTAAGCAAATCATAACGCACTTGGAAGCTAGTTTCTATTCCGCTGTAATTCATTTTAACTAGCTATATAGAGGGCCACATTGCGAAAAGTGGGGCTGATCTATTCACCCCTCCCCTCTAGATCCGCTGTCCACTACACAACACCGAGGGGCTCGGGTGCCAAAAAGGGTCGACCCATGGGGTCGACCCATGAACTACTTCTCAACAAAAAGAATGAAATGAGCTATCAGCCATCAAGGGGCGACCCTTGGTTAATCATTCCTATGAGCTGGTTATAAACAAGGATCAACCCTTGGGGTCAACCCATGACAACTACAAAAGAATTCAACTTATTAAAGGGTAAGGTTTTGTTTGGATCTCACCAATCATCCTTCAATGATTTAGGAAGTTAGCTTCATACCACATTTCTGTGAAAACACAAAATTGGAGTTAGATTGAAACTTTGGCAAACATAATTCAAAACACTAACTTAAGGAGAGATGATCTTGATCCTGGAAAAATACCTCCTCCGACATCATTAGTAGATCATGAACAAGGAAGGAAAAAAGGTAATTACATAGTAAAGTAGTTCAAAATCAGTTTGATTAACTTTATTCATTCAACAAAAGTTCTAGTCTAATATAGTGTTTGGTCATCATCAAAATCCAACAAATAGAACATTCACGCAGGGGGTTCAACAATATCTATTTACTTCTAGTTAATTCAAGTAAATTCAATAAACTAGTTTATTTCATATAGTAAAAATGTAATTTAATTATTTCATGAAAATTTTAATTACATAATGAAATTGAAAAAAATTATTTCTCATTTTTAATTATCGGGTTTCTACATGTACCGAGTTAGGAGTGTGCCGGCCAGGAGTGACTAGGGTGTGCCGGGTAAGGCCCATAAGGCCGTGCCGGGCAAAGAAGAGAGGGAGTGCACCGGACTGGAAAGGCCAGGGGTGTACCGAACTGGGGTTAACTCATGAGGATGGCAATGAAGGAAAGGAATGGACTAGGGGCCTTGGCTCGGTCAATCCAGGGGGGGGCTTCAGTTAGGAAAGAGAGAGAGGGTGGCAGAGGTGGCAGAGGGAAAGGTATTGGGCTCGTGGGGTTTCAAGAAAAGGGAAGAGTAGACTCCCTTGGGCCAAAGACTAAGCGTAAGGCAAGGGATCACACGGGGAAACAACAACGACATGGAGAATCCAAGACACCAGAGAAGGGGAGAAAATGAACAACACACCATGCGTACTGGCATAAACCAACGGAAGCAACAGGAAACCCAAGAAGGGTGATTTTCATTCACAAAGAGGAATGGCCACGGTCGGCCATATACATTACAAAACACATTCGTGCTTAAACTATGGACAGGGGAGGGGATAAGATCACGAAAATGAAAGAAGAAGAAGGGAATGAAGAGTGTTGGGGCCGAACAGGGGTGACCACTCCCTGCCCTTTCCCACTCCCCGCTCTACATCAAAGCTCACTTTCCCTCTCTTACTCTCTTCCTTACTCTCTTTCCTGGTGGTTGCCGGAGAACCTCACGCTGGAGCCCTCCTCTTCCTCTTCTCTCTTCTTCTTCCTCTATTATCCTTCTTCTTCTCTTCTGTGTCGGCGTCATTGTAGCTTCCTTCGTCTGTCTCCCCTTTCTCTTGATCGCCGAAGGAGAGGGTTTTTTATACCCTGGACGGCGGGAACGTTCGAGCACGAATGGCGGTGGCGGGAAGTGACCGGCCTTGAATGGGGATTTGACTTTCCCCATCCTTGGTGGCACGAGGTAGGTAGCGTGTCTTACTCTCTGGGTGACACCTTAGCGAGCCCACTGTGCACCAAGGATCCTTAGGGCATGGGCATTAGATTTCATCTGCCGGATGCACCGGGCGAGGGCGAGTCATAGTGTGCCGCTGAAGAGCCACGAACCCATGCTGCTGGAAGACACAGTGAGTGTGCCGCTCGAGGGCTGCCAAAGCGTGCCGTTGGGGGGCTTGAAGGCATGCCACTGGGGAGCCCAGCAGGTGTGCCGCTGGGGAGGTTTGAGGGTGTGCCGCTAAGAGGGCAACTGGGTGTTCCACTGGGAGGAACTGGGGGTGTACCGGGTAAGGCACTTGGGGGTGTGCCTCTAGGGGAAATCAACAGTGCGCCGCTTGTTGACACCCGTTTTATACCCATTAAGTCGGGTCATCTCCTTATTTCATTCTATATGATGCTCCGAGTTGTTCGCTCTTCATCGAGTCTCTTGATCAGTTGAAGCCTGTTTCTTGGGTCTTGAATTCCTGGATTAAGATTTGGCTCCCGGTGGCATTTCGTTGGATGAAGCTCAGCAAAGCCCTTCATTTCATTCTTGAACCTCAATGATAATAACGGTCCCAGTCAGGCGCGTTGCTTCCTTCTGACGGATGGGTCCTGGACCGTTACTCTTTGAAGAGTCCTAAGCTTAAGGCCTCGTTTTCAAGCTTATCCTTTTGATTCCACGTTGATAATAACGGTCTGTCGTGCAGCCGTTGTTTCACTCTGACGCCCTAGGCCTTGGCCGTCGCTTCCTTGAAGAGTCCAGCTTGTTGGGTCTTCTTCCCGTTGATCTTATCTCTTTGGGATAAGGTTGAAAGTAACGGATGATCCTTGTGCGTTACTTCCAAGTGGCGGTCTGTCGTGCAGCCGTTACTTCCTTCCGAGAGTCCTGGCAGTTCAGGCCTTTTCTCTGCTACTCCGTGGACGAGATAAGAACTTGGATTGACGTTATCTCTTTCAAATCGATCCTCAGGACCCCCCGTTTGTTTCTATGGACTCTTGGTGATATTATCTTCGAGGATTTGCTAAGAGTTATCTCTTTATCTTGCTGAATTATCCTCTGCTCGACCTAAGAGTTTGAGGGTCTATAAATAGATCCCTTGACTTCATGGCCAAGAGGGAGGAAGATTCGAATTCACGACGAAGTGCTGCCGAACTCAGGAGCCATCTTCATCCAGGAGGAGCTGCTTCCCACGTCCATCCATCTTCTAATTAAGGGAGTACTTTGGTTTTGTCTTTCAAGTTCATCATCGCATGCTTGAGTCCTTCCTTGGGTTTTTCCTCAATCTAAGCATTGTCCCTCCTCTTCCTCCACGTTTTTCACTGTTCTTTAAGCATACAAACATCTCCCAAACTTTTAAAACACCCAGAGGGGTTAAAAAACCAAAAACTCCCCGGTAATTCCCTCTCCTTTTGATGTTCTTAAGCTCTTTAAGAATTGATGCTATGCTTGTGAAGAGGGCTAATTGAGGTTGTCTTGTCTTGTCTTTCTACTTCTTTGGCAGGTTTACAGGTTCATTAGCACGAGGCCCAAGTCTTCTAGCCGGCTGGAAGAGTTGGAGTTAAAAGAATTCAAGCTTTACTACTGCAGGTTACCTGACGGTCTGGTGCAGGCGCGTCACTATCTTCGGCGGTCTATCGTGCGGCCGTCGCTTCCAAGCGACGCACAGGGTTCTGGCCGTTACTTCCAAGTTGATCTGCAGGCTTTCCTTGGTTTTCTCTCCCGTGGGCGGGTGCTTCATCCACCTATTTCCAAGGTATATTCAGGTCTTTGACTTGTGTTTACTTTGGTGGCGATCACATCTTTCCTTGGTATTGGGCATTAGCTGTCTTCTTCATCGACGATCTTTATTTTCCTTGCTTGCTCCACCTTCACGGTGTGTTTTTATTTATTCCTTGCTCCACGCCCCGGCGTGTGTTTTTCTTTTCCTTAGCGTAGTTTGATTGAGATAGCATGCCCATGCTAGAGCTAGCTATGATTGCCTAGGTTCATGTTCACATGTTCACAGGTTTGAGTAGATCTTTGATTGCTTGTTTGTCATCTTGCCATATTACTTTGCAAACCTCAAAAGTAAGATAAAAGATAGGCAAATAAATATCAACAGATAATTTTTTGGCGATCACGGTGGGACAGCTTGTGCCAATCGTGCTCTTGATTCTTGTTTAAAACCTGCCATCATCTGCTTGTTGAGTTGCCCTTTGTTTCCCCTTTGATTACTGCATATTCTGGTTTTCTGAGTTCTCTGACGGCCAGGTGTCCCCGCGTCACAGTTCTCTGACGCAGGGGCATTAGACCGCCGCTTTGGTTCTGCTGTGTGAGCATCCACGGGCTTTCCGGTTACTTCTGTTTGGTTTTTATTCTCTGGCTCATCTGACGGTCTCATCCCCCTGCGTTATATATTATCTGGCGGTCTGGCCTTCGACCGTTATTGTTCTCTGACGCAGGGGCCTTCGACCGTTACTCTCCTGGCAGGTACACATCCGAGGTGCATTTATTTCCGCAGTTTCTGCTGTGATTTATTGCTTGGGTGACACTTGGCCCTCCTCTTGCTTTGCTCATATCTGCATGTCATGGTGTGCACTATTGATTGTTAGATTGTTAGGCTAGACTTTGCATGCACTCCGGTGCACATAGGGTCATTCATCTTTCCCATACATTAGATTGCATTTTCCTACCTTGTTGTGAGGACCTCTCGTCTCCATATTCCTTGGGGCCGACTAGGAAATCACAGCAGGGACCTCCATAAGTCCCCGCGAGCCGTGGATTCCCAAACGGACGCCGGGCTGGTTGTACCTTTCCCACCCCGTGTCTAGGGTTGCATAAGTGATTGAGTGGTTACACTTAGAGTCAAACCAAGTCCCATATCCATCTCCTATTAGGAACCCATTGTTGAGAGTACATATCGATCAATTCACTAAAGTTCCAAAGGAGAAATTATAAGAATCTTGTCGCATCATTCTAAACAACTTGCTTGATTTTTGAGTGTCTTCATCTTTTATCACTTGCATCTTGTCAGAATCACCTAAGTTTGATTGCTTATTGTGTGTTTTGTGTTGGTTGTTTTTGCATTTTGTCAAGGTTGTCCGTTGCATGTGGAGTTGTTTTCGTCCGTCTGAATCGTCTTCTCGAGTCGCTTCTTCCTTCACGTTCTATTCCAATCCCCTCTTCGAATCCACCATGGCATCCTTCAATCCTCCGCGCTCCCAAGAGGACTCTCTTCCTCAAGGGCTCCTTGAGAACCCCCCTAGGGTTGCCACCTTTCCCTCCGGAGAAGGGACTGCCCCTCTCCCGTCCTCCACATCTGTGGGAGGTAGTCAAGGTACCCCTTCTCTTCTACTCCTTCCGCGGGCTCCGTCCTTCACATGATGGCCCAATTGGACCCGACCCAACTTCAAGTCCTATATCAAGCTATGCAAGGGTCCAACGCTTCTCCCTCCGCCGCTGTTCAAGGTCAATCTAATCCTTCCATTATCGGGCCGTCCGTTCAGCCCACTCCGATTGACCTCACTCCGGTCCAACCCCGGACCATCACTTTCGCTGGCATGGAGATGGGCCAATCTTCCAATTCAGCCCATCAGTCTTTTGATAAAGGGAAATCGCCTATCCCTTCTTTTGTCCAGGTGGATCATCACAATTCTGGTTCGGTGGCTTCACAGCTTCTCATGAACCCTTCTGATTTCTTACACCCTCAGCAAGGGGTGGCCCAAACTCACTCCCATCCGGGTATATCTCAGGCCCCCTATTTCCACTGTCTATCCTTCTACTCATGCCTATGGGCCTCCCCCTTCTGCTACAGTCATTCCATCCGCTCCTCAAAAACAATCGGCGTCCTTCACTACCCCTGCTCCCTCCCAAGAGCAGGACTTGCTTGACAAGTGGGCCGCCATGCAGCAACAACTCGACTTCCTCCAGAAAAGGGTTGGCCCACAATCCTTGGCCGATATTCCTATTCCGAGCTTCCAGAACATTCGGTTCCCTCCGCAATCAGAGCTCCCCAACTATCGCAAGTACGATGGGAACAGCAATCCCTTTATCCATGTGAGGGATTTTCTATATGAATCGGCGCAGTTCCAATATGATGATCGCCTCATGGCGTACTTATTCCGCCGATCCTTAGATGGAGTTGCTCTGGAATGGTTTTATTCTCTGCCACTGGAAGAGGCCGAGAGTTTCAAGGTGGTTAAGGACAAATTCATTCAGCGGTTTCAAGACAGGGTCGGACCAGAATACTCATTCACAGACCTAGTAGCCGAAAAAATGAAACCGGAAGAAGAGTTCGCCACCTATGCAGACAGGTGGAGGCAGATGGCCGCCAGAGTGCCTGGCCATATTCCGGAGGAAGAGAAGGTCAAACTGCTGATTTCCAATGCCACTCGACTTTCCGCAACATCCTGGCAATGAATGATATAGCTAACATGCATCAACTCTACAGCCGGGCGCGCTTCATACAGACTCAATTCAAGGACTCCCCTATCCATTCTCTCTTCGAAAACCAAAAACCCAAGTACCACAAGAAACCACAAGGGCCGGTTACCGAGGGAGTCCAAACAAACGAGCAAGTACAAGCCGTTGCTTTTCCATTTCAGGCCGCACCCTTCCGCTACAACCAAAACCCCCGCAATCCACAAAACACCGCTCCACAAAACTTCCAGGCCACTCCACAAAACCCTCCCCCCGCCTTCACCATTCCTCAAAACACCTTCACCATTCCCCAACAACCACCGCCACCATCACAATACCATAACGTCCCTCCACCCAACGGCTACAACAACAACAACCCTAATAGCAAGCGCCTGGCTCCCAGGAGAGCCCAGTATCCTCCATTGCCAGAGACACTTACAGATATTTTCTCGGCACTTATGTCAGTAAATGCAATCCAACTTCCTCCGGAACGGCCTGTTTGGAACCCGGCGGTTGATCAGACTAAATATTGCATGTTCCATAGGCAGCCAGGCCATACCAGAGAAGGATGTTTTCAGTTCCGGGATCTGGTATATGACCTTCATGAAGGGCAGAGAATCGACTGGGCCGAAATGCATAGGGCCATTGTTGAGATTAAAAAGAAGAGAAGGCAGCCGCAGGGGCAGCAAGTGCAGCAACATCAAGCACCGCAGCCGCAGCAGCCGCCACAACAGCAACAACCACAGCAAGTACAAGACCTGGGCATCCACCAGAACCCGATGCCAAATCATCCACCCGCTCCTCAGCAGCAGCCGCCGGCACCAGCACAAGTAAACGTGGTTCAACCCCCGGCCCCCAACGCCGGGTGGTCTTTTGATGATGATGGCGCCACACCGCAAGTAATGGCCTTCCACCACAACCTCCGCAACCCTTCCTTCATCCTCCCCACACAACCGACACCCTCTCCGCTCGTCCTACCATCCACACCCGCTCCAGCAAACCCTCTACCGCTCTCCATCCCATCATACCCTCCAACACTTATTCCCCTCACCATCATCACACCACCACCTAATCCTTCGCCCACTCTCAAACATCCACTAGCCTTCCCTCCACCCGTATCGACATTCATCACCACCCTGCCTTCCACCAATCCTTCACCCATCATCCGCTCACCCCCCATTAACCTCACCAACCCTACGCTCCACCAAATCACCTCCCCCGCACAACCTGTCCCACTCATCCACCCTACAGGGCCCATCATACTATCTTCGGATGCTGCGGCAAACTGTGCCTTAAGGAGCGGGAAGATGTTCCATCGGAATTACGTTACTACTTCTAATCCCCAGTCCACCCAGCCAACGGCCGAACAGGAAGAAGCTGAACCCCTGCCGGGTACTCAATATGACTTGTTACATCATCTGGATCGAGTACCCGCTAAGATATCCGTACTGGAGCTGATCAAAAGGTCTACCCTTCATCAGGATGCACTAAGGGACTTCTTACAGAAGGTAATGGTTAGCGAAGACATGGCAGTCGACAGCTTACCAACGGCACTAGCAACTATCTCCAAAGGGCCAGCAATTACATTCTCAGAAACTGAGCTTGCACCTCCGGGGGCTCGGCAAATGCCGCTCTGCATAACAATTACCCTGAACAAAGTCGACATTGAAGCAGCACTGGTTGACACGGGGACCTCAATTAATGTTTGCCCACTTAGCACCCTCCGAGCATGCAACATATCTGAAGAGTTACTATGGCCTACTCCCACCACTATAGCAGCATATGACAACTCAAGGCGAGCATGTCACGGGATAATCACCATTCAGGCAGAGCTCGGGCCCCTTACTATGGCCGTGGAATTCTATGTTCTCGACATCGACCCTATGTTCAAGGCTATCTTGGGTCGTCCCTGGATTGACACGCTTGGCGCCGTACCCTCCACCGCACATCAGTGCGTTAAATTCCCCTTCCAAGGGAGGGTCGTCAAAGTCAAGAGCTTGTCCACGGTGCAGACAGTCAAGGCCATCTCAGATCAAGTTCTTCCCACACTCTGGCCGAGCAGCCGGCCCGTTCTGTCAGTGCTCGATCTGAACTTTCCTTGGGCTTACACACCTCCTAAGCCCATCACTACTCCAGTCAATGTCAAAGTGAAGCCGCAGATCCCGAGATTCAAAGGGGTGGAATATTATATTGAAACTGGGCTATCAACCAGGGAGAGGCCTCGGAGCGCAACTGCAAGGAATGACTAAGCCTATACCCAAGGGAAGAAAAATGGGCAGGCGAGGTCTCGGTTACAAGGAAACAGCATTATCTATGATGGGTGATTCTGGGCCGCTTACCTGGGATTATCGTCAGCACTTTGTCAGAGGGCCTCTCCAGCCCGGCACATTAGCTCCAAAGCCGGTTCAGCCAAAAAGGGATATAGTTTGTCCGATTGCCAGTCCACCTTCCTTGCCAAGAGGGTCAGATGATGGCATGCTCGACTACAGTCAGGCCTTGCAGAGGCTCTTTTATGAGGAGGAGCGCCAGAAGCAACAAGAGGTTCGGCTCGTACAGTGGAGGCCGAAGAAGCAGCCCGTGGTTAGATTGTAGAAGGAGGAGAGCTCTCCAGTTATCTTCTCTTGGTCTCCCTCACGCTTCCAATCCATCTTTCAGCAAAGGGAGTTCATACCCCGTCTTCCTCCTATCATGATAAATCCATTCGTCATTGATCCGCCGGAGATTCTATTCATTCCTTGTGCTTGCGGGAAGTGCCCGCGCGTTGATCTATCCACTCTATTTACTCCTCCTTCTCCCAATGCTCAACTCCACGAGATGTGGTTCTCTTCTTCTGACCCCTTCTTCGATTGCATCTTTCCCGAGCTGTTCCCTATGCAGCTCCCACCTCCTCCGTCTTGCTATGTAGTCTCTACTGATCTCCAAGAAAAAAAAACGTCAAATTTAAAACGGAGATTTCAGTGGAAGATTACGCTGTCCTGTCTCCATCCTCCTCCTCCCAGGGGCACGAGTCCCCTGCTCCTCCCCTTCCACTAAGTCTTCTCTCTCCTAGGTTAGGGTTAGGTCTAGTGAGTCTAAGGAAGTAGAGTCAGTTAGGTCTAGAGAAGTCGGGTCTTGTTCTGGGTCGTCCAACCCCTCCCATCCTGAGCCGCGCCCGCTTGCGCGTCCTTCCCGATCTATTCCTGATAGGTTCTTGCAAGATCTAGCTCAGCGGTGTCGTGCTCTTTTGAAGTGCCCGGAATTCGTCGCCACAGCAATTGTAATGGAAGATGAAGAGGAAGTAGAAGGGGAATGGAGCGACGACGGATTAGGCGTCTACGAGGTTTTGGGGTGAGAAGGACCCAATAGATGAAGACAGTGATGCAGAGGACACTGTCGACTTATATGCACAAGGATTAAAAAGATTCGACCAGCCGTCGACGGCAGTGGATGAACCTACAAAGGAGATCAACTTGGGAACAGAAGAAGACCCAAGGCCCATCATTATTTCAGCTGATCTCCCTCCACAGGTAGAAGAAGATCTAATTAAGGTATTAAGGGAGTATAGCGATTCTTTTACCTGGTCTTATGAGGACATGCCAGGTCTTGACCCCTCCTTAGTGGAACATCGGCTCGTGCTTAAACCAGGGGAAACACCTGTGAAACAACGGTCAAGAAGATTTCACCCCCACATGGCCTTGAGGATCAAAGAAGAGGTCGACAAGCTATACAAGGCCAAGTTCGTTAGAGTAGTCTTATATCCCCAGTGGGTGGCGAACATAGTCCCTGTTCTCAAGAAGGATGGAAAAGTGCGCATATGCATTGATTTCAGGGACCTAAACAAAGTATGTCCCAAAGATGATTTCCCGCTACCTCATATAGACGTCCTAGTGGATAACACTGCCGGGTACGAAACTCTGTCGTTTATGGATGGGTACTCGGGCTACAATCAAATCCGTCTCGCTCCGGAAGATCAAGAGAAAACTTCCTTCACCACGCCCTGGGGCACGTATTGTTATGTGGTTATGCCATTTGGGTTGAAGAATGCAGGTGCCACCTATCAAAGGGCGATGATGGCCATTTTCCACGACATGATGCTCATATACATGGAGGCCTACGTGGATGACATCTTGGTGAAATCGAGAATAAAAGAAGAACACCCCTCTATTCTGGCTAAAGTGCTGCAGAGAGCCAGGGAGTACAAGCTTAACATGAATCCGAAGAAGTGCGTATTCGGAGTCTCCTCAGGGAAGTTGCTAGGGTTCATAGTGAGCAAACGGGGGATCCAGATTGATCCTAATAAAGCACAGGCTGTCATGGACATGCCTCCGCCAAAGAACATTACGGAACTTCGAGGATTGATTGGTCGGCTGCAATTCATTAGAAGATTCATATCTCAACATTCAAAAAGGTGCCGCCCATTCTATGAATTGCTTAAGGCGGGGGTCAAGTTCGAATGGAATCAGGATTGTCAAAAGGCCTATGAGGACCTCAAAGAGTACCTAACCAATCCCCCGGTTTTGCAACCTCCTGTCCCTGGGAAACCCCTAATCCTATACATCTGGGTCATTGAGGACTCCCTAGGGGCGGTTTTAGCACAAGTGGATGATGAAGGGAAAGAGCGGGCCGCGTACTACCTTTCTCGGTTGTTTAATCCGGCTGAATCCAAGTACACCACTATGGAGAAGACTTGTGCCGCCTTAGTGTGGGTAGCTCAGAAGCTTAAACATTACTTTCTCGCCCACCCGGTTAGGTTGATCTCTAGAATGGACCCGGTCCATTATCTCTTAGAAAAAACCCGTCCTTTCTAGTAGGTTAGCTCACTGGCAGAGCTTCCTCTCTCAGTTCGACATCACCTTTGTCGTTCAGAAGGCAGTCAAGGGATATGCCATTGCTGAGCATCTTGCACATCTCCCTCTTCCTCGTACCGATTCTATTCAGGACGATTTCCCTGATGAGCATCTCTCTGTCCTTTCTCATCATCCCTTCTGGTCTCTGCACTTCGACGGTGCACTCAACTCCCAAGGCCAAGGGATCGGGGCTGTCTTGCTTACTCCAGAGGGAGTGACCATCTCTTTCGCTTATCAACTTCGATTTCCTGCTACCAACAACATCGCTGAGTATGAGGCTCTCCTAGCCGGCTTGAAGCACGCCTATCTCCTAGGCGCGCGCTATTTAAACATCATAGGAGACTCTCAGCTCGTTCTACGGCAAGTCCTATCAACTTACCGTACTCGTGACCCCAAGCTCAAACCTTATCAAGATTTGGTCACGCTCCTTGCTAAGCGATTCCGTAAGCTGATCTATATCCATACTCCCCGTTCTCTAAACATTCTAGCTGATGCTTTGGCATCTCTTGCTTCCTCCTTATCTTTTTCTCTCAGTCGTAGTACTGAGACCGTTGTCGTCTAGAGATTGGACGCACCCTCTCTTCAAGATCCTTGGTTCATCAACCTTAGGAAATCTGTAGAGGCGAGAGTTGAGAAGGAAGATCTCAAGGAAGTTTCATTAACAGAACTAGAGGAGATTCTGGACGAAGAGGAATTGCCTTGGTACCATGAAATCGAATTGTTTTGCAAAGAAGGGTCATTCCTAGAAGGGGCAAAAGCCGAGCAACGTAAGTCAATAAGAAGAGCCGACGTAAGGTACACTATCATCGCAGGAGAGCTGTATAGGCGTGCCACTAATGGAATGCTCATGAGATGCTTAGATGATGTAGAAGCTTGGAAAGTGGCTGAAGCGGCCCATTCTAGTGAGTGTGGAGGTCATGTCAATGGCCAGGCTCTAGCAAAGAAGATCCTTAGGCAGGGCTACTATTGGCCCACTCTAGAGGAAGATTGCTCCCTCTATGTCCGGAGGTGTCTTAAATGCCAACTCCATGCTGATAAAATTCACTCTCCAGCTTCATCTCTCCATCCCATGACTGCTCCTTGGCCATTCTCTATGTGGGCTTTCGACGTTGTCGGCCCGCTCGGTGATCCTAATTCTCAGATCAAGCAAAAATCCTTCATCCTCACCGCTACTGAGTACTTCACCAAATGGGCCGAGGCCGAGGCGTACGTAGAGATCAAAGCTACAACAGTATGCCGCTTTATCATGAAGAATATCATCTCACGGTTCGGAGTGCCAAGCAGCATCATCACCGACAACGGACCCCAGTTCGTCTCCCAAGAGCTTAAGGACCTATGTAAGAAGTTCAATATTGCACTGCATCATTCGTCTCCATATTACCCTCAAGGCAACGGTCAGGCCGAGGCCACTAATAAAACCCTTCTTAAAATCATTAAGAAAACATGCGAAGCACATAAATTTTCTGATTGGCCTGAAAGATTGGTGGAAGCTCTGTGGGCTTACCGCACCTCCGTCCGCACCCCTACGGGACAAACTCCCTACTCTTTAACTTATGGGATGGAGGCGGTGCTCCCATACGAGATCTTAATCCCTTCCCTTAGAGTGCAGCTCGATAAGGAACTTAATCTCGATGAACGTCGAGAGGCGTTGCTGGTCCAGCTAGAACTCTTAGATGAGAAGAGGATGAACGCGGCCGATCACGTATCTGTTTATCAAAAGAGGGTTTCGCGTTATTTTCAAAAGAAGGTAATCGAACGAAAATTTTGTAAGGGTGAAATTGTTTTGAAACGCAAATTCATTCGATCTGCAGGTCCTAGGTCCAAGTTGCAACCTAACTGGGAAGGGCCGTTTGTAGTAAAAGAAGCTTATCCAGGGAATGCTTATCGCTTAGTAAACGCGGAAGGTGAGGAGCTCTCTCACCCGTGGAATGGGTCGTATCTTAAGCGTTTCTTGTTGTGCCCCTATGGTCATTTGAGTTCATATGGTCACTTGGGTCATTCGATATCATTCTATGGTCATATGAGTTCTGTGGTATTCTTGGTTTTGATAATGGCTAAACACTATTAGTCATTGATGTTTTTCACTTTCATGTGATCGACATATGTGATGTTTTTGTTCATGACAGGTGCGCCAATGAATGGACAAGGAATCAAGTGGAAATGGCGAACATGAAAGCTCAATGTTGCGCCCTCGCACGCGGATCGACCTGCGCGGTCAGGTCGCGGGGATCGACCTGCCAGGTCAGGTCGCGGGGGTCAAGGGGGCAGCGCCCCTTGCGGGGGTTTCCGGGGGCGGAGCCCCTGGAACAAAATTTAGAAATGCTCAAAGCATATTCTATGTTGATTTCAATCCCAAAATACATGACATTGATGAGGACATGAATATCTTGACTTATGAACATGTTTCATTGGTCTAACACTTCATTTTTGCAGGTATAGGTGTTTCCGGTCGACCTACACACCTTGGCCGGTCGACCAGATTTGCCAGAGCCTCAGAATGTCAACGTTTACAGATTTCGGTCGACCTATACACCTTGGCCGGTCGACCGGTTTTCCCAGAACCGAAATGATGACATTGTTACAGGTTTCGGTCGACCGCCCCCAAGCGTCCGGTCGACCGGTTTTGCCAGAGCCGAAACGTTCTAGCTGCAGCAGGTTCCGGTCGACCGGCCCATGAATTCCTGTCGACCGCCAGCCCCGAGCCATCAATTGTTGACTTTGTTTACAACTTAGAAAAGGGCCATTCAACATTGATTTGTTTAATCCTAAAGATACCTAATCCCCCACAAATTGTGGATCTGGTCTAGGGGGTGTCCATAGACCATTCAAGGTCTATAAAACTCTTGTAAGAGGGTTAGAAACCCTAATGCTTCAAGGGGCTTCTTGTGAGATCTAGGGTGGCTGCAAGAGAGCTTGGAGACGAGCTACTGTTCACGTGAACAGTAGTTCGTGAAGGTGTTCTTCATCCAATCAAAGGGGAATCAAGCTCAAATCAAAGCCAGCAATCTTCAAGGAAGATTACATCAAAGCAAGGCTATCAAAGTGATCCAAGGAAGCTGGTTTGATTCAAGTTCTTCAAAGGAAATCATCTACATCCATTCAAGCTCTTTCAAGCTCATTCAAGGTGATATTTCAAGCATTCAAACTCCTAGAAGCTAAAGAAGCAATCAAGATTCAAGGTAGCTTCATCATCTCCTTCATTCATTCAAAGAAGTTCAAAGAGAAGATCAAGAGAGAAGAATTGAAGGAAGAGGTACTGTTCACGTGAACAGTACTCCGTGAAGAACATTCATCCAATCAAGGGTGAATCAAGAAGATTGAGTTGAAGCCAAGAGGAGCCTTGTTGCTGATCAACATTCCATACAAGGGCCAATTCATTTTCACTCATAACTCAATCTCTTGTTTTAGTTCATTCACATTTGTTTCATTTTCATTATTGTTTAAACATTGAAAGTGTGATTCATCCCTACCGGTGGTTAGTTGGAAAGCAATTGGAGGGTGTTCCAATTTGCGGTTGACGTCCCTACCAGGTGGTGAGTAGGATGGCAATCGGTGGTTTCCGATTTGCGGTTCTGTGCGCTGCACAAGTGAAGCCTCACCGGGTTTTGGTGAGGGGTGGACGTAGGGCTGAGGATTCAGTCCGAACCACCTTAAAAATCCTGTCTAGTGTGGTTTACTTGTGTGATTGATTCATTCTAGATGCATGCTTAGGATCGAATTATTATATATCTTGCTTATCTTGCTAAGTGAATCACAGCATTCTTGGAAGCTAGTTTATATTCCGCTGCAACTCATTGGAACTAGCTATATAGAGGGCCGCATTGCGAGAAGTGGGGCTGATCTATTCACCCCTCCCCTCTAGATCCGCTGTCCACTACACAACATTTCTTTCCTTAAAAATCTAAACCATGTGCTTCTCCGGCAATAAGAACTTCCGCCCTATCTTCAAAAAGAGGGTCTCGAGTAAGGCAATCACACACTACACGACGTCCCTGGTCGGGCTCCTTGTTTAAAAGACACCGTTTTTCCTCGGCCATGCTTTAGGGGAAAATCGAAGTCCCTGTCCGCTTCATTCTTCGGCTGAATCCAGGGGCAAGGAGTAAATAAGGAGCCACCAACCAATCCAAACTCCCTAACGAGAGGAGGTCTCAAATAGGGGCAAGTCCATTATGACCTGATGCCATAAGGAAGAAAGGAAAAGAAAAGAAAAGGAGTGCTCTTTACAACAAAATCAAAAGCATCATCTCAAAGTCTGTGAATGAATTTTCAAAAGCTCCAAAGGAAAAAGAAAACTAGGCATGACAAGAGTGGCAGTACAGTTCCCCGCGGGACGTTATGAGCCCGGTCGCATGCATGCCTAGGTGGACAAAGGTTCGATGATGGACATAAAAGCCCCGACACAACAGACCAAATCTCTAATAGGTTGTACGGTGAGGGAATCAAGCTCTAAAAACTCCCATATCTGGCCTAAGCTTACCCCCATAATCTTTTTTCCTTTTAGGACTGAGATAAGTATCCTGGGTATGGCTTTGGTAAAAACACCGTCACAATGATTAGGTCTCGGCCAGGGGTTGTCACGCTATTGCACGCCGATCTCGAGACTCAACATAAAACAAGGAAGGTCTCGTGTTGCTAGAGAGGCACTGGTTTCTAAAAAAATCCAAAAACAACAAATATTTTCAAAATCCAAAAACAACAAATATTTTCAAAAATCCAAAAGCATCAAATATTTTCAAAAATCCAAAAATCAAATATTCTCAAAATCCAAAAACATCAAATATTCTCAAAATCCAAAAACATCAAATATTCTCAAAATCCAAAAACATCAAATATTTTCATAAATCCAAAAACATCAAATATTTTCAAAATCCAAAAACAACAAATATTTTCAAAATCCAAAAACAACAAATATTTTCAAAAATCCAAAAACATCAAATATTTTCAAAAATCCAAACATCAAATATTCTCAAAATCCAAACAAAACAAATATTTTCAAAATCCAAAAATATTAAATATTTTCCAAAACTCCCAAAAATACCATCATATGCATAGCATGCATCACATTTTCATTATGTTTTCGCCTATTTTAATAAGGCTCCACCCCTTGACCAAATATCAAGAAACGGTCATTATCTAACTTGCTTCAAGGCAAGGGGTTGAGTCTAAGAACAGATCTAACTTGTTTCATGTTTAAGTGTGTGTAGAATACAGGGACAAGCCCAAAAGCAAAAGCTCACAACTATGCAGGTTCAAAGTGTGTAACGCGCCGGCATCAGACCGTTACAGTCATGTAACGGGCCCATCTTTGACCGTTAATTCTCTTCAGGCATGGGCTTTTTATTTCATCAAACCATTATTGCTCTGACGGTCTGGTCTATACCGTCACTTCCATATAGCGGCTCAAGACCCATCCGTCATATCCTTCAGAGGCAGGGCTCTTGTTATTCTCATTCTGACAGCCTGTCGCAGGACCGTTATTTCCTTGTAGCGGCCTATTGCATATCCGTCATATCCTCCAGAAGCCCTATCTACTCACAACAGTTTAGCCTTTCAACTATGGAACTCAAGATCATTCAACGATGGCAATCTCATCTCATTCAAGCAAAGATTAATGAAATATAATTCTCGATAAATTCAACTTCGGTTGTCAATTACATGATAGCTCTCATAAACAAACATCAAGATACATTCAATTTCTTATCCGCAAGAGGGCGGATTCTTCTGAACTCTTTCATGTAATCTCAGCGTGTTTCGTCGTTCTCTTCAACCTCTGCTTGCCACGGGCGCACCTTGCTGATCTCCCACATAGTCAACGCGTTCCGGATCGCTCTTTCATCTTCCTCGGTCCCCATCTTCCTAGGTAGAAGGGGAGGGTAGTGTGATAGTGCAGAAACGCTGATTCGAGGTAATCCGATCTGAAGATGGCATCGGTGCGGGTTGTAGATCGCCATGGTAGTGTTCCCTACTAGCTGGAGGTCCAGGCCTTGACGCCGCGGTATTTTGAGAAGAGTGCTTCGGAGGACTCTTGGTCGCATGATGAATTTGTCTATTGGCAAAGTGTTAAAGAAGAGGCACCATTCATCCCGAGTTTTCTTATCCGACGTCTTGCATTCAACCTGAGGAGAATATCCAAATGCCCCTCCAATAAAGAAGAGAGGGTGGCTCCCGAAGATTCGGCTTGCTGAGATTATGTCTTCCTTAGGAAGGAATTTGACTCTCACTCCTATCCAGCACTCAAGGAGTATCATGGAGCCGAACAAAAGTCCTCATGTACAAGCCGAGCTTAGTCCTTCATAGAGGTATGAGAGGACCGCTTGAGAGATAGACATTCCCCGCCACAGCCCACTAATAATGCCAAGATTTTGAATGTCTAAGAGGTGGTCGGTAGTGGTAAAAAGAAAGACTCCACACAAGCAAACCGCCACCGCCTTGGCTATTGCTTCATGTCTCTCCCACTTATTTTTACAATGAGACACTATCCACTGTGCCAAGGGTATCAAGTGAATGTGGTGTGAGCTGATCATGGTTCTCACGTCCTTTGGATTGTGAATGAAATCACTCAAAATTAAGGACGGGTCAATAGGTTCTATTGTATAGCAAATCCGGTCTTCATCCCCCACCTTAGTCTTAGGAAGGGCTAGGTAGGTCTCTACCTCCTCCAATAGGACGGTTGCTTCAAATGAAGGGAAGATGAAAGTATGAGTTTGTGGATGCCATAGTTCCACAAGTGCGGAAAGGCTTGGCCAATCGAAGGATAATTTCTGGAAATTCTTGCCTAAAACCAAGAGAGGTTGGAGGTGCCACGCTTTAAGGATTGAGGTAATCTCTATGGGAAGTGCCTTTACCGTGGGAGCCACCCACTTCAGATTGGAATAGCACCTTGGACCAGGAAGGGGCTTGAGAAAAGAAAGAAGGAAGTCATGAAAAGAATAAGTGCAGTAAAATTCTAAACTTTGGATGAATTGAAAGAACCTACCACTCTTTGGACGTTGGAGCTTAAGTGTTTGGGAATTGAGGTTAGCCGTTGAAGCTCTCCATGTTCCTTTTTTGCAGCTTTGGGGCCGGTGTAAGCTTTCTCCTCCATAGCCATCACCTCGAAGCTCCTCTTCATCATGTTTTCTGCTCTTTGGAAGAGCTCTTCAAACCCTAGAACAGAGGTTTCAGCAAAGCTACGATTTTGATTAAGGTTTCAAGTTGCTAAGGCTTATATTTAACTTTGGAAGGATAAGACTCGGGCTAGAAGGCTTTATCTTCAATTAGGATAAGTTCTAGTGATAGATCAAGTGGCTAAACCTCGGGTTTTAGTTATCTCGGCTCAATCCGTTTCGGATTACAACCTAGATTCTGACGGTCCATCGTGCGGCCGTTACTTCATTCCGACGCGCCAGCCCTTGGCCGTCGCATTTTCTGTGGGTTTCAATTCCCCGAATCATGGTCTATGGAGAATAACGGTCTAAGGGTCTACCATCGCTTTCTGTAACGCGCAAGCCCTAAGCCGTCGCATTCTCAGCTACTCAGTTCCTTCTCTTCTGGGCTAAACACTTCCTGACGGTCTTGCTTATGACCATCTCTTTCTGACGCGTCTTCTTCAGACCGTCGCATTTCCTGCTAGTTGCCCTGACCAACTATCGTTCTGCCATGATCAACGGTCTGACCCTTGGCCGTTATTTGTCTCTGACGCACCCTTGATTGGCCGTCGTTTAACCTGATGCCCCACACCCAGAATGGGCCTCGGATGATTAACGGTCTCTCACCATAGCGTCGTTAGATTCTGACGGTCAGATCTTAGACCGTCACTTTCTCTGCTGCTGAGATCAGGCTATTCCTTCGGCCCTTAACTAGACCTGGCGGTCTTTCACATTTGTACATCTCGTTTCTTCCCATGCATTCCTGCATACATCTCATTCATTCATCCACATTTCGTCCATCCTATATATTTCACATTCATCCATTCACGCTCGCATCAAATTAAAACCAAACAGAAAACAAAAGATAATTTCATTCCCATTTTGCTAAAAGTTATATACAAGTAAAAACAGAGAAATAAACACATCACTCGGCCGGCTTATCCACCGGGCCGCCCTCATCCTCTCCACCCTCGGGTCTCCTGGGCGGAGGCGCTATGGAAGCGCTCTCCTCCTGCTGACCCCTCTCCGCCCTCTCGTTCCTCCGCTGAGCAGAGGAGCTGACAAGGTAGTCTGCCGCTGATCCAGTACGGGCAGCACTCCTAGGCGCTCCGCTGTGGGAAACGCTCCGCTCCAGTCCTCGGCCCATCATCCGTATGGTCCTCTCCAAGGTCCGGACCTCGATCTTCATATCATGGGCCTCGAGGCGCGCAGCTCATGCCTCGGACCGGTATCTATCCAGGTCCGCCATCTGCATGGCAATCCGTGCGAGCTCTCCCCGAAGACGAGCCGTCTCTGCTCGGAGAACCTCTATCTCTGCTCGGGCTTGATCGGTCTCAACCTGGCTTCTCTCTACCTCTGCCCTCGCCCGGGTGGCCTCAGCCACTGCTGTTGCTAGCTCTACCACCTGTAGATTGCATTGCATTGCATATAGTTAAGTCATATGAATTGCATTGGCATAAGCATAATCATAAGCATAAGCATGTCACATCTTACCCGCTCCACGAGGGTGGCCTCCGCTTCCTCGGCCCGGGCAACCGCCCGAGCAAAGTCAGCCTCCTGCTCAGCCCTGCCTCCCGCAGGCTGCGAGGAAGACGATGGGGCATCCGGTCCAGCGCGTTGGGCTCCCTCGGCCCGCTATATTTAGAAGTCATAGGTTAGTTGACATTTGCATTTGCATCATGAACATCATAGCATAAATCATGAGCATTTAAGTTTTTAGTCTCACCAGGAGCTCCATGGCAGACCGGTACCCGTCCCGCTGTTGGATGGTGGAGTGGAGTAGCCCTTCCAGCTCGGCTATCCGTCCCTCAGGGTCTAGCTGCATTTTAGAAAGCATGAGTCAGCATATAACACATTGCACATTGCATAATAGAAAAGTTTAGAGTTTTAGTTTGCATACCGGTCGTCGGGTACCTCGGTACACCCGGTCGCCGTAGAGTCGAGCGAAGGCCTTCAGATATGCCTCGTCGCTCTCATCTCGCTCCTTCACCGCTCGGCCCCGCCTGTTCCAATCGTGGACGTACTTCGCCTTCCGGGCGCACCAATCCACATTGCCGCTGATGCCCCTTGCTGACTTGCCGGGGTGGTCGTCGCTGTGGCGTGGAAAGGTCACCTCGGGCTGGTGTAGTCCCCGGGTCCACAGGATCAGCCTGTAGTGCAGAGGCTCGATGATATGGATGCAATGCAACCATATGTCTCGCCCCCGGTACGATAAGGCCGCCTCCACCCATGGCTATCCCGTATAACCCTCGTCGCGGTATGGGGTCCATCTCACCTGAGAGCATTTAGTTCATTCATTAGCATATAAAAGCATTAAAGATATTAAAGCATCTTAGAAAGCATTTAGAAGCATTTAGAAGCATATAGAAATCATTTTGAGTTCTGGACCTACCGATGTATGCGGGAAAGAGTCCAGGTCGTCCTGGATCGTCCGGGTCAGTCTACTGATCGACCCTGTGTCCCTCGCCACCGACCAACGCCTCGCGATCTGTATGTGGCCGGGATGGAGTAATGCGCCTCTCCCAACACCCGGGAGGTACATGTAGCTCCAGATCTGCATTTAGAAACCGAGTCAGTCGCATCATTGCATAAATCATTGCATAAATCATTGCATAAATCATTTTTCATAAATCATAGCATCAATGTTCATGGTATAATAGAAAGCATTTAGAAGTGCATTTACCTGTAGGAAAGGCGAGAAGCCGCCCAGCATCGTCTGCCTGTCCGTGGTACTCAGGGACTCGAACAGGAATGCGAGCACTGCCGCTCCCCAGGCGTATCTCCTGACTCTGCCCAAATCCTCTATCATCGACAGCAGTCTGCAGGTGATGACATCTGCCCGAGTCGCGAAGAGGAGCTTCCCGAATAGCAGCATCAGGAAGCGTCTGAGCACTCTATCTCCCTCTGGTCCCGCCTCCGCCGCCACGCGAGGGCGCACCTGGTCTATCACTCTGCTCAAGTGCTCCTCAGGTAGCTCTCCCACGGCGATCGCCGCTCCTCTCAGTCCCAAGCTCTCCTGCAGCACTGATCTCGAAAGTTGGGAGGAGGACTGTCCCGGCCTGATCAAATCTAGCCTGAGCAGCTGCTGCGCCATCTCTCGATAGTCGCCGTATGTCCACCCTGTCACCGCGGCTCTGTGGACTCTCAATCCGGTAATCCTCACTACGTCTTCTAGCGTGGGGATCATGTGGCCCCACGGGAAGATGAAAGCTCAGCTGATCGGGTCCCATCTCTCGTGCAAGGCGTACAGTACCGGAGTGTCCATCCGGATGACCTCGATGCTAAGCACCTCGGCGAATCCCATGCCGGCCAATCTCTCTCTCTGGTAGTCGGGCAATGCCTGGTACACTGCCCGGATCTGTAGCCAGGAGATCCGTGATCTTCTCTTTCCCTGCATTGCATATTAGATCATTAATTAGTCCATTGGCATCATATAATCATTGCATAAACATTCATAATTGAAAACAATATAAAAATTTTGAAAATTGAAAACCCTAAAAAATAGTTTAAGTCCCTGGCATGAGTGACGGCCCTGGGATGGGGCGTCACTTGCTTGTGACGGCCAGGTCCTGATGCGTCAGACAAGTGACGGTCGCTGGCAGGACCGTCACATTTTCTGCGTTTGGGAATTTTTCCCTTGCATCCCCATGGCTTCCCACTGTGGCCAAATGGCCTACAATTGTTCCTAGTGGGTTCGTAGACCCATTTCTACCCTTATCCCCCACATGCATCCATAAATAAACACAAAAAAATAAAAAAAATAGAAAATTAGGGCGGAGGGCCTACCTCGTGGTCCATGTTTTTCTTCTTCTTCTTCTTTGGTTCATTGGGCTCTTCTGCACCCAAGGGAACTTCCCCTTCGTCCCCCGTCGCCGTGGGAGCTTCCTCTTCCTCCCTTGGGCTTCTTCTCGCCGGCCGTTCTTCTTCCACCGGCGGGATCGCCTCCCGTTCAATCCGGCGGTGGAGCCGCCGTATGGCCATTCTTTTCCCTCTCTCTCTCTTCTTTGGTGGCGGCTGGGGTGCCTCGTCGCCGGCCATTGGGGTAGGAGGACGGTGGTCGCCGGAGCTCTCGGTTTTGGTTTTTGGGCGTTGGGGTTGGAATGAACGGGCCGTAACCGTTCGGTTGTTTTTTTTTTTTTTGAAATCTCAGGAAATGCGACGGTCTATCGACCGGCCGTCACATCATTCTGACTCTCCTTTCATAGGCCGTTACATGTGATGGACTGTTTTATTGAAGAATGTGAACCGCCTGATTTATGACGGATCAAAGGTGGTCCGTTACTTGATGTGACGTCCTGTCATCAGACCGTTATATGCTTGCAAGTTTCTTGATGAATTGAAAGGTCTAATTGATGCTTGAACGACCCTATTTTCTATCATGATGTTCCTTATTGATGCCTCTTGCACGTACAATGGTTATGCCTTGATTCTTATTTTGATTATTATTGGCTAACCTGTCTTTCATGAAGGAATAAAATCACACTTTGCCGTTCGTCAGGCAGGTGAGTCAGGTATTGTATCCCGCTCCCTCGTTCCCTTAATGCATTACTATATGTTATCTATGATATATTACCTCGAGAACCGGCTGGTCATTCATGTGTCCTGGGATCTGATGTTCCCCTAAAACAAAAATGATGATGATCTAAGTTCACATGATTAATCGTTGGATAGGCCGTTAGATTGGAAAATTTGGGGACGATGGTTCTGTCTTGCACGCCGTGGTTGCAGATGGAGTCCTGACTCTGATTACTCCGATCTAGCAATATTATTCTCGAGTATTTGATATTTTATCTTTCTTTGCATGCATTTTGAAGATTTCTTTTTCCTTTAGCCCAGCATGCATCATACGCATTCTTTGAGCATTTCATGAGTTTCATCTGCTCAAGATATCTCAGTGATGGTGAACAGGTGTGTTCTTAATCCCGAATAAGGAGAATTATTCCATTCTGAATTAGAAAGTTTCCTTCGATTTGCTCGCTTGATCTGGTTCGCTGAAGATTCCTGTCTGGAGTTTAGTCTCTTTCTTTTCCGTTGCCTCCGGCGGCTAGCCGTGTTTCCTTTCCTTAGTTAATTAATTCCTCCAGACTTGTGCCCTTTGGCTGGCTATTTCCTTGTGATCAATTCGAAGTTTTCCAGAAAATTCCTATCGCTTGTTGGTACAGAACGGGTGTCGTTTACCTTAACGCCCTCTTTTTGATACACTCCGCTTCATCTCCGCTTCATCTCCATGTTCCATTTCGCTTTCGCTTCACCTCCGCTCGTTCCCCTGCAAAGAGGACGTTAAGGAGGGGCATCTGTTGACACCCGTTTTATACCCATTAAGTCGGGTCATCTCCTTATTTCATTCTATATGATGCTCCGAGTTGTTCGCTCTTCATCGAGTCTCTTGATCAGTTGAAGCCTGTTTCTTGGGTCTTGAATTCTTGGATTAAGATTTGGCTCCCGATGGCATTTCGTTGGATGAAGCTCAGCAAAGCCCTTCATTTCATTCTTGAACCTCAATGATAATAACGGTCCCAGTCAGGCGCGTTGCTTCCTTCTGACGGATGGGTCCTGGACCGTTACTCTTTGAAGAGCCCTAGAGCTTAAGGCCTCGTTTTCAAAGCTTATCCTTTTGATTCCACGTTGATAATAACGGTCTGTCGTGCAGCCGTTGTTTCACTCTGACGCCCTAGGCCTTGGCCGTCGTTTCCTTGAAGAGTCCAGCTTGTTGGATCTTCTTCCCGTTGATCTTATCTCTTTGGGATAAGGTTGAAAGTAACGGATGATCCCCCATGCGTTACTTCCAAGTGGCGGTCTGTCGTGCAGCCGTTACTTCCTTCCGAGAGTCCTGGCAGTTCAGGCCTTTTCTCTGCTACTCCGTGGACGAGATAAGAACTTGGATTGACGTTATCTCTTTCAAATCTGATCCTCAGGACCCCCCGTTTGTTTCTCTGGACTCTTGGTGATATTATCTTCAAGGATTTGCTAAGAGTTATCTCTTTATCTTGCTTGATTATCCTCTACTCGACCTACGAGTTTTGAGGGTCTATAAATAGAGCCCTTGAATTCATGGCCAAAAGGGAGGAAGATTCGAATTCACGACGAAGTGCTGCCGAACTCAGGAGCCATCTTCATCCAGGAGGAGCTGCTTCCCACGTCCATCCATCTTCTAATCAAGGGAGTACTTTGGTTTTGTCTTTCAAGTTCATCATTGCATGCTTGAGTCCTTCCTTGGTTTTTCCTCAAACAAAGCATTGTCCCTCCTCTTCCTCCACGTTTTTCACTGTTCTTTAAGCATACAAACATCTTCCCAAACTTTTAAAACACCCAGAGGGGTTAAAAAACCAAAAACTCCCCGGTAATTCCCTCTCCTTTTGATGTTCTTAAGCTCTTTAAGAATTGATGCTATGCTTGTGAAGAGGGCTAATTGAGGTTGTCTTGTCTTGTTTTTTTACTTCTTTGGCAGGTTTACAGGTTCATTAGCACGAGGCCCAAGTCTTCTAGCCGGCTGGAAGAGTTGGAGTTAAAAGAATTCAAGCTTTACTACTGCAGGTTGCCTGACGGTCTGGTGCAGGCGCGTCACTGTCTTCCGACGGTCTATCGTGCGGCCGTCGCTTCCAAGCGACGCACAGGGTTCTGGCCGTTACTTCCAAGTCGATCTGTAGGCTTTCCTTGGTTTTCTCTCCCGTGGGCGGGTGCTTCATCCACCTATTTCCAAGGTATATTCAGGTCTTTGACTTGTGTTTACTTTGGTGGCGATCACATCTTTCCTTGGTGTTGGGCATTAGCTGTCTTTTTCATCGACGATCTTTATTTTCCTTGCTTGATCCACCTTCACGGTGTGTTTTTATTTATTCCTTGCTCCACGCCCCGGCGTGTGTTTTTCTTTTCCTTAGCATAGTTTGATTGAGATAGCATGCCCATGCTAGAGCTAGCTATGATTGCCTAGGTTCATGTTCACATGTTCACATGTTTGAGTAGATCTTTGATTGCTTGTTTGTCATCTTGCCATGTTACCTTGCAAACCTCAAAAGTAAGATCAAAGATAGGCAAATAAATATCAACACCGCTGAGAGGCGCTAAGGGTGTGCCGTTTGGGGCAGCACAAGGGCATGATGCTGGGGCAGACTTGAGCCCGTTGCGAGCACGAATTGTGGTCCATTTGATTTTCTTCGGAGCCCACAGGTTGTGAGCTTCTCGGGGGTTGGTTTCTCTTCGCTGTCGTGACTCCGGAGACGGCGTCACAGCAGTGTGTGCGTATTCGGAGAGTTTGGGTGACTAGTCTCTCCGGGGGTCTCTTTGCTTGATGTTGCCGTTGATGTGGGGCTGAGCTGGACACATGATTTTACACGTCCATAAATGCCCCCCACCCACGGGCAGTGCAGGCGAAGGATGAGTCGAGCGGTGCTCGTGGGTGTAATTATTCTTCAGGGTTGCATTCGAGACCTTGACATCCGGAGAAGATGACGATCTCGATCTGCGTGATTGTGCGCGCATACTCAGACGCCCATTGGCACACAAGAGCGTGCAGATGGAACGCCTTCATGCATGCATGCATATATAATATCATCGTGTATATATATATATATATATATATATATATATATATATATATATATACCCCTTTTTTTCTTTCCTTCCTCTTTTTTTCTCTCTATATATATACATGCCAGATACGGAGATGAGGCAGTCATCCGGCCTGACGCAATCAATCCAACCTGCCAGATGGCCTGGGGAGTTAAATTGTCTTTGTGCCCGGCGGCCCTTTTTCTGATATACAACGTGATCGGGGACGTGAGCACTCATCGACTCCCGAGGCAAGCCCAGTATGTCTGCCCACTGCACTTCTTCAACGCGTGGGTCTACTCATTGTTCCATGAGTTTACTCTGTGCACGCTCCAGGGATGGGGACTGGTTCCACGAATGCTGGAATTCACAAGTGCAGAACTGGGAGTGACATCCCAGTAGTTGTACAACATTCGAGGCTGGTTGACGACGATTCCTCACGATGCCGCAGGCACCATTCACTTCTGGACACTGGCCGCACATTCGAGTCCCCTGGTAAACAATAAGCGAGAGTGCAAAGATGACCAAGTGGAAAAGTATGTTTATCCGATCAGCCAACAGACCGTTGTCCACCCGTTGCTAGAGCCGGAGCTTAGAGACTGGGCATTGTCCATCCGCTCGAGACTGTTGGTTTTCAGGAAGGGGGACACCATGCTGCTGGAGCCATATTACCCTTTTCGCTTCGGGCGAAACTTCAGATATGACCAACATATTCCAGTATACAGTGCACAATTCGGCTTGCCCGTACGAAGCCTCCGGGGAAGTCCGACTGTCGAACATGCCATATATATATATCGTAGCAGAGTCGACTCCTACTTTGACTCCCCTGCCCAAGGCCAAAGGAAAATCTCGGGCGAGGTCGCCTGTAAAGAAGGCGTTGGCTGCAGCCAAGGTAGCCGTGTGGTAGGAGGCCGAGGGAAGAAAGGTGGAGGCCACCTCAGCTTCAACGGTCATCTGTGCGGTGCCTTGAATTCCATCTTTTGACAAATTCGCCGCTGCTCGGGCCGAGCCGTGCCAGCCCACTGGTCATATTGTTTAGCCACTGGAACTCTTCACCGTTTATTTGCAACTCCTGTGAGGCGCCTTACGTCATGAGAAAATTTTATTTCAGCCATCGTGGAGGGGCCAGCACCTGTCCTTATTTCTGGCATGGATGAAGCCATAGTTCCCGGGGCAATGCAGCCCGTTAAGGAGACCGTCCATGAACCACTCCCCACCATGGAAGTCGAAGGGGGTAGTTGTCCTTGTCAACTCAATTGATCTCCTTCATCTTTCAAGAACCCGCCGGCTCTGACATAATCCGCCTCTTTTCTTGTGTGGCAGACATCGAAGTAGCGGCTATCAGGCCATTGGGGGCCCGTTTGCACCTCCCGGTGTCGCGCACATACGCGAGGAAGAAGTCAAGGTCCGTCATACCACCATTGCCGAGCCTGCGTTAGGATGCGCCGACCGTCGACCTCGAGGTGGAGGCTTCCTCGTTGGCGAGAGAAGTGCTTGCCCCGACCAAATCCTCGTCAGGTGAGAAGGTAGATTATGACTACTCTTCTAACGAGGTGGCTTCAGATAAAGGCTTCTCCAGGGGGTATGGGCCTTCTGAGTCGGTGTTGAAGGCTCCCCCGTTGACCGCCTATTTGAGTCTGGTGGAGAGGGCCTTTGTAAGTATATATCTGATCATGCGGGGCTTCCCCGCGGCCGTTCACTGCTCTTATTTCTTTGGTTTTCTTTATTTTGAAATCTAGGAGCAATCTTCACCCGAGGTCGCAGAGGTGCAAACCCTGGATGCGCCAACCACTATACCAGAAACAGCCACTACAGGCCTGGAGAAGCAAGTGATGGGCTGTCCACTAGAGGAATGGTCACGACGGGTTCTATTATTATTGAAGTATGTCAACTGCCACGAGTTCCTTGAGACACAAGCCCCCACTAAATTTACAGCCATCGGCGCCCAAAGGGATGAATATATGTAGTCCTTGGAGGTCCGAAGGGGCAATAGGGAGCAACGTCAAAGGGCCTTGGACGAGTGCAGTGCCAGCATCCATGCCTTTGAGAGCAGGATAGAGACGCTTATGGGCTGGCTTGCTAAAGCTGAGTCCGATCTCGCCGAGGCTAGGGCAACCAAGGCCAGGGAGGCCGAGGAGCTGGGTGTCGCTGAGGTTGAGGTAGCCTCTGTAACAACGGAGCTGGAGCGCCTCCATGCGCAGGAGGGTTGACTGCATGAAAGGATAAACTTTCCCTGCGTCGGGATCCTTCCTCTCGAGGAGATCTTCCAGGGGATAGATTGAGCGCCACTCCCTTCTGCCCCTTTTCTCTCCTTTCTTTCCTTCCTTTTTTTGAAATGTAACACAGGGGCATGCCCCGAAGCACATGTAATCTAATCTCTTTTTGAAAAGGAATAGAACACCACCATTTCACATGTCTTTTCAGTGCACGTGGCATTCACCCCAAGAGATCTTCTTTTTTTCTTCCACTTTTTTATCTCTTTTTTTCTGCTCTTTTTTTTATAGTGCCAAAACATATTGGTAGAATGTAAGTCTTCACGGTAGTCCGCTCCGGGAGAACCAAGTAGGGATCCGCGTTAGTGCACGGGAGAGTGCTCGCCCTTCCAGAAGAAGGACGAGTGGACCACTCCACCATGCCAAACGGGTGAATTATCGATCTCGCCACGGCGTTGGAACTACGCACTGGCCTTAGACAGGAAGCCTCGGTCAAAGATTAGGTTATTCGTCACCTGAAGGGACAGTGAGATGGGTTGATTCAATCAATGATCTGGACGGGAGGTCCAAATCGGAGGGGATATTCACCACTTCCAAAGGGGTGGAGAGAAGAGTTTGTTTAATCAACGACCTAGACGGGAGACGGGAGGTCCACGTCAGAGGGGATATTCACCGCCCGAAGGGACGGAGAGAAGAGTTTGTTTAATCAATGACCCGGACGGGAGGTCCAAGTCGAAGGGGATATTCACCGCCTGAAGGGACGGAGAGAAGAGTTCGTTTAATCAATGACCTAGATGGGAGGTCCAAGTCAAAGGAGATATTCACCGCCCGAAAGGGACGGAGAGAAGAGTTTGTTTAATCAATGACCTGGACGGGAGGTCCAAGTCAAAGGGGATATTCACCGCCCGAAGGGACGGAGAGAAGAGTTTGTTTAATCAATGGCATGGAGAGAAGAGTTCGTTTAATCAATGACCTAGATGGGAGGTCCAAGTCAAAGGAGATATTCACCGCCCGAAAGTTACGGAGAGAAGAGTTTGTTTAATCAATGACTTGGACGGGAGGTCCAAGTCAAACGGGATTTTCACCGTCCGAAGGGACGGAGAGAAGAGTTTGTTTTAATCAATGACCTGGACGGGAGGTCCAAGTCAGTGGGGATATTCATCGCCCGAAAGGGACGAAGAGAAGAGTTTGTTTAATCAATGACCCGGACGGGAGGTCCAAGTCAAAGGAGATATTCACCGCCTGAGGGGATGGAGAGAAGAGTTTGTTTAATCAATGGCCTGGATGAGAGGTCCAAGTCAAAGGAGATATTCACCGCCTGAGGGGACGGAGAGAAGCGTTTATTTAATCAATGGCCAGGACGGGAGGTCCAAGTCAGAGGGGATATTCACCGCCCGAAGGGACGGAGAGAAGAGTTTGTTTAATCAATGACCCGGACGGGAGGTCCAAGTCAAAGGAGATATTCACCGCCATAGGGGACGGAGAGAAGAGTTTGTTTAATCAATGACCTGGACGGGAGGTCCAAGTCAAAGGGGATATTCACTGCCCGAAGGGACGAAGGAAGAGTTTGTTTAATCAATGACCCGGACGGGAGGTCCAAGTCAAAATGGGGGTTCGTCGGTGCCAATAGGGCGGCGGAGCCGACGTGGTCTATTTGTTTCTTGGTAACCCTACCGACACGGGGCAATGATTCGAAGTGGGGGACCGTCTCCCCTTTTCCCTTCTCTTTTCTTTTTTTCTTCTTCTTTTCTTTTCTTATCTTTTTTTTATCGTCAGCATTTTTCCTTTTTCTCTCTCTCTTACTTTTCTCTCTCTTTTCTTCTTCTTTTCTCTATTCCCTCCTTTTCCCTTTTTTCTTTTCTCTCTCTTTTTTTAGAAAACATGAATAGTGACCAAACCATTCAGATTGTAATCGTGCAAATCCACCCAAAATAGGGTGAAGGATAAGATTATTCATCAAATGGAGGCACTGGAGTGTGATACAATCTCAAGTGTCTCCCATTAAGAGGCGGGAATTGAACTTCCCTGCGGTGGTTGACTATTACATAGGCTCCGCCTTCGTAGACTTTTTGGACTACATAGGGTCCGAGCCAATTTTCATTCAGCTTGCCCTTGGGGTTGGCGGCCAGGACATCTCTTCTCTTGACCATGACGAGGTCACCTTTCTTGAATTCGTGTTCCTTGACGAGATTGTCGAAGGCACGCGCTATTCGGGCCTGATAGACCTGAATGTTCTGTTGGGCCCAAAGCCGTTTTCCTTCCAAACTAGAGAGCTCTTCGAGTCTTCGCTTGACATTGGTCTGCCCTTCATGGACTAGCTCGTGTTGGATGGCGACCCTAAGAGAGGGTATCTCCAACTCAATGGGGACAATTGCTTCCAAGCAGTACACCAGGGAGAAAGGCGAGCAGCCTGTTGGGGTCTTGTACACGGTCCGGTATGCCCATAGCGTTTCGTACATCTTCTCTTCCCAACCCCTTTTGGTGGAGCTAACAATTTTGGCTAGGAGAGTGCACAGGATTTTGTTGAAAGCTTTAGGCAGACCATTGGCCTGTGGATTGTAGGGAGTTGACGTCCTCCAGTCAATTTTGTATTTTTCTGCCAGCCGGTAGACCTTCTGGTTGCGGAAGTGGCTGCCATTGTCTGAGATAAATCGGTCGGGCTTATTGAACCAGAATATGATGTTGCGGCGGATAAATCTGACCACGATCTCTCCGGTAACCTCCCTTAGGGCGACAGCTTCTGCCCAGCTAGAGAAATAATCAGTTGCCGCCAGAATGTACTTGCAGCCGGTGGATGACGTGGGTAATGGACCCACGACATCTATTCCCCATTGGGCAAATGGCCAGCTGGGCACCGTTGGATGCAGTGGCACGGGCGGCCTTCTGGGTACAGTGGCATGCTCCTGGCACTTCTAAAATGACTTAGCGTATTTGCAGCAGTCGTCAAACATTGTCGGCCAGTAGTAGCCGAGCTTCTTTATTTCAATCTTCATATTCGGTCCCGCCTGCTGTGCACCAGCTGCCCCGGCATGGACCTCCTTCATGACCCTCCAGGCTTCTTCAATGGACATGCATCGGAGGAGTAGCTTCTATTTGGCGTCGGCCACAATTCTGAACAATATTCCATTTCGGAGCACGTAAGAGTCCTTGGTTCTAATTAGCTTGATCTTCTCTTCTCTCTGCTTGGGCAATCGCTGGTATTTGAACCACTGCATAAGAGGGTCTCTCTACTCAGGTAGGCCGACGACTTCTGCTGCAGCGACCTCCAGTTCCTCTTCTTCTAATTCTTCTACCATGCTGGGCACCTGGCGCTGGTTTATCACTTGGATGTTGAGCAATCCATCTGGCGGCACCGCTAGTGAGCTTGTCAATTTTGCCAAGGCGTCGGCTTGTGCATTCTCTCCTCTGGCGACATGGCCCATCTCAAGGAGGTAGAACCGTTCCATCAGCCCCTTTGTCTTAGTGTGGTAAGGGAGTAGCTCGGGTTTCCGGACGTCAAACTGTCCCTGGACCATCGTGATAACTAGTTGTGAATCGCCAAATACTTGCAGCATTTTGATCTCCCTCTGGAGGGCCACTTGGAGGCCGATGATCATGTTGGGTGCAGAAATAGGAAGAAACGTAGATCCAGAGGGGGGTGAATGGATCTTCTTAAAAAAAACTTGCCCAATTTAAAGTTGAATAGAATTATGATGATTTATTCAGTGGACACTTTCTCAAACACTAGAGGTGCACGCCTAATCAACTATTTAAAGACATACAGACGGAAGCTATCTAGGCGATTAGGAACAAACAATCTCACACGAGAAAGCATTCAACCACACTGCACAAGATATTTTAGGTGGTTCGGTCAGCTGACCTACATCCACCCCATACTCCAACTAGAGTATGGCTTCCTGCTGACTCAAGGCTTGAAAGACCACTGGGCCTCACAGCTTGCCTACAACCGTTGAGCAACACAGCTTGCTGTCCAGAGGAACCAATCCTCTACAACGCTGACAAATAGCTTGACCCGCTGGGCTTTACAACTTAGCCGACCAGAGGAAAACCTCCTCTGCAACCGCTGACGAACAGCTTGAATGAGTGTCAAAGAAGAAAGAACAAAAAGAACAAAACACAGCAACAGAGGGCTGTCAATAAATCCAAACTAAAATGCTCACGCAGGAGCCAAGTGTCTCGGATCTAATCCAGAGAACACTACAGAAAACCTGATCTTTAATGTGCTGCTCTTGCTTCCCTTCAAGCTATCTCTCTCTCTCTTTCTATCTCTTTTCTTTTCAGGTGCTCGATATCCTTTTTCTCTCTGATTCTTCTTCTGTATCGTGCCCACTCACTCTTCTTCTTTTTCACTCTTTCCTTTTTCATGAGCATAAGATGAAGGGCGTGTGCTTTCCACGATTCCCGCCCAAATGCCTTGGCCCACGTGACAACATCCTAGCTCAATGCTTTCCACGTTTCTTGATCCTGGCACCTCCTCCACTCTTGGATCACGTGCCACTTTAGAAGTTACGATCACTTGGCCTCAGTTCTCTGGAGAGAAAATCTCTATCAGGAGAACAGTAGTCATTAGGTCAAACATCTTATAGGCAGTGTTATGCATGCACGGACTCGTATATGAATAAGTCAACATGCACTGACTTGATACATATATTGGGCAAGTCACACACACAGACCATCGGTGTACACAATGAGGTATGCACAGACTACGTGTGGGTGCATCCTGCAAGAGTGCACTATGTGCCAAACCCCAAGATGCATAGACCTTTCTATATGTACAAATGAGAACGTGCACTGAATTTAGTAATGAAGTGCACCGATGTTGGTATGCAGACCAAGTAAAAGCTTGCACCGGCCTTCTATGTATGCCGACCTAGATATGCCTTTGGCCAAAGATTGCACCGACTATTGAATGCACTGACTTTGGTGAATGCGTAAACAGGAACTGCACCGAGGATGGATATGCAAGTCACGCAATGCATCGACTTATGCTCCCAACAAAAGCTGCACCGACTCAAGCTAACACCAAATATGCACTGACGCTAACGAAGCTAATACCAGCTCTGTGCCAACCTTTTGTGAACTAAGTATGCATGGACCAACCATTGCACCGACCGGAGCTATAGGGAATATCATGGACTTTGTATATACAAGGTGAAAGCTGCACTGACTTCTGTAAATAGAATGTAAGATATGCACTGACCAGATGTTTGACAAAATGTCATACACAAAGAAATGACATGCACAGATCTGCACGGACCTCAGTTAGCGTGTGTGAAGACTTGCACAGACCTCGGCTATATGCAATGCATGTTATGCACGGACTCTCATATGAAGGACGTAGAACATGAATCGACTATGAATACATTGCACCGATCCTGAATATGCAAACAACTAAGACGTATGCAGTCGATATTTTCCAAGAAACGTGGTATGCACAGACCTGACTATGCACTGACTTCTTTAACCTATGCATGGACTGTATGCAACAAATGCAAGGTACACAGACCTTGTATGCTGAAAGACTCAACTGTGCACAAACATACATTTTATATGAAATGATCAAATGCAAACAAACTTATGCAATCCAGTCTTCACATGACTCATAGATTGTCATCATTAAAACTAGGGTTCTAACAATCTCCCCCTTTTTGATGATGACAACTATAATTCTTGTATGATTGAAACTAGCAGAGAATTTACTTGTTGACATGCATGGCAAAGATAACATTCAACATAAAACATGCATCCAACACAAATATGCACTATGCAGAAGTTACATTTCTGTGTATAGTAAGAGAATACAGACAAGTGTCTGAATGAACTATCTCGTTCAGCATTTTTACATCAGAAACTTGAAAAATTGTTCATCAAAAAACTATAAGCTTGAAAAACTATCCATCAGTCAGTAAACTGTAAACTTTCGTACATGTCCATCTTCACCACAATATATTCTCCCCCTTTGTCATTATCAAAAAGACTGGGGAAATCTTGGGAATCATTGACCTCTGAAACTCCCTCTGTCTCTAGGATGATGAGCATTGCTGGAACCAGGGGTTGCAGATCGGTTCAGCATAGAAGTGTGAAGATTTCTCAAGAATTCTAACAGGTCATCGAGCTTTCGATGTACTGAATACCCAAGTTTGTCCACTAGAGAGGTGGTAGAATCTTGCTTTGAAAGAGTTTGTTTAAGATTCTTTGAGAGGGTCTCCAATTCAGACTGAACATCTCGAAATTTGTTGATGACTTCAGGCTGACAGGCTGCAATAGTATTCAATGTACTCTTTATCAACTCAAATTCAATCTTCAGATCAAAGTGTGGCTCAGAATTTGAGCAAGCTTGGTGAAAGTAGAGAGTTGTGTATCTTGAATCTTGCTCACCATGTCACCAACTCTAGTACTGATTCCCATAAGAGATTCCAAGATCTCTCTGACTGCTGCATCAGTTTTTTGTTTGGCAGTCAAAAACTCAATCCCTTGGGTCTTCACAACTCTTTCCAAATGCTGCAATCGGGCATCTACTCTGTCCAGTTGAATGGTATTGAACAGAAACTGTTTATTCATTAATTCATTTTGGTTCATCACTATCTCAGTCAGATTTGACAGCATCTGGGCAATATCAGGCTCAGTACTAGGTCTAGGTGAACTAAATGTAGATGCACTCGACTCTAGAAATTTAGTATAGTATTCATGCTATGGTTCAGGAGATGAAGTGGGTGGTATTCCAAGACTAATCATTTCCCCAAGATAAGGTCCATATGAGGGAGCAGGAGCAAAAGACATTCTTGGATACGACTGAATTGAGGAGCTGGTCCCATGACATACTTATGTGTATCCTCTTCAGCAGCCCCTGGAGCTTCTTGTGGAGCTTCTTGTTCTCGTGGTTGATCACCCTCCTGATCATTGACAACCGACTCAGCAATTTCTTCATAAATTTTGTCAGTCTCTTCTATCAAAATCTGTGTGACCATCTTAGAGAGTGATTCTTCATTTACTTCAAGTTCTTCTTCTCTTTCCTCTTCTACACCTTGTGAAACAACCTCTTGTATTTCTGCTTGTCTTGGTTGATCTTCTTCTTGTTCTTGCTGAACAATTTGCTGTTCCTGCTCAGATTGCACTCCAAATTTATCAAATAGCTCACTGATATTTTGATCCAGCTGTTGTACAATTTGAGCATCAGTTAAGTCCAATTCATGGATTTCTTGTTCTAGTTGAAGATCCTTGAGATTCTTCTCAACAGGTTTATCAGCAGATTCTTGGTCTTTTCAGCTATCATAGGAAGAATTTCTTCTTGAGGAATCTAAGGAGGCTGTTCTGACACTGTTTCCACTTGAACTTTCCTCTTCTTCTTCAAGGAGCATGCTTTCTGATTTATCCTTTCTTTGAATTTCACCAGAAGGACTCTCTGAGTCAGTCTCTTTCAGCCTCAAGTAAGTTTTAATAAAATCCATGTTGTACACATTAAACTTTGGAATTTCTTTTGAAGGCTCATCTTCTAAAGCTATGTTTGCCTTCTTAAAAATAGCAGTTAGGTGAGCTGCATAGGGCAAATATCTTCTAGACTCTTTGCAAGTTCTCATTATCTGAATAATTATTTCAGGCAAGCAAACTCTGATTCTCTTCAGCAGACAGTATAAAACAAATCTCTGAGTGTTGGTCAGTCTTCCTCTCCCTCCAACTTGTGGAGTGATCATAGCAGTGAGAATGTGATGCAGCAATCTCTTGAGAGGAGAGAAATTGTTTGCATTAAACTGACCCAATTTTAACTGATTTTTGTCTTGGGGATTCTTAGGCTCATCTGTGATGAGAGAGTATACATCATGAAGATCACATGCAAACTTTCTTTCAGTTTCTCCTTCTTCTGGTATTCTAAATACTGTATGTAGGAGATGCTTAGAGACTTCAATCCTAGACCCCTTGACTTTAGAAACAGTTTTGCCTGATCAAATCATACTTCAGATTCTGATAGAACTCAGCTACGAGTCTCGGATAGTACACTATGTGCTTACCCAAAAATTTATCCATTTCTGAACTTTAAAAATTTCAATCAACTCAGGAAATTTCTCAATCATTTTCTGATCATGAAAATCTACGTACCGTGGGAAGACTATCTTTCCAGCTTCCAGTGTTATTTCTGCATGCCTTGATGCTTCAGCTGAGGTATCTTCTTCTTCGAGTACTTTCTCTTGCCTCGACCCTGTGCTGTCTTCAGCTTCTTTACCTTTGGTAGTGGCACAACAGCCTTTGCTGACTCACGATCTTCTAGCGACTGTACCTCTGTTTCCTTTCTCTTCCCCTTGACAGATTTCTTCTGAACCGATTCAGATGTTACTCCTTCTGCATGTAACTCCTTTGATCTCTGCTTATAGCATTTGGTCACATCGGTCTCCAAGACTTGAGGAGACGAGGGTTGCCGCTCTTCCGTGACCTTCTTCTTCCCCTCACTCGTGGCGGACGGAGAGGACATGATGGAAGCAATAAGAAGAGAAGGACGAGACGTAGAGAAGGAATGGACGAGATGAGAAGAGGGAAGGCTGGAGAGGCGGGCTTGCTAGCAGAACTCGAGAGAGGAGAACAAGAGAGCGGGAGGTCGCTTCGGCTTCAAAAGAGAAGGTATGATGGATAAGACAAGTAGGGTTACGTAAATACAAGAGACACTGCCAACTTTACCAATATTCAACAATTAATACCCAAACTACCCCTTACTTAAAATAAAATGCCTTTCTACGCAGAAATGTGATTTCGGCATATGAGATTATATCTTATAGCGCTATTCTCCACAAGTTATCCCTGATAATCAATGGAAATGAGATAGCTTAATCAAGGAAATAACCCAGTCAAGGAGATCATTAATCTTACTAGCTCCCTTTTATTAGCCAATTACTGATTGAAAAACCCAAAATTTTATATTGACATTAAACCAGTCTAAATTTTTCTGAAGAAACCATAGGGTCAACCATGTTTTAACTGATCTTTTGCAAAAAGAGATTTTTGTTGAACATTTCAGTATAACTGCCCTTTTTTACTCAAGGAAACATGTTGATCAAACACCAGAGTCCCTGGTTACTCAGAGCAGTTTACCTTTATGTTTCATATTTTTTTTTGAACAGAGATAGCATTCATTATCATGACTTGACCTCTGAATTTCTTTGAGATAGATGATCAGTTTCTCAAATAATATGCCATTGCTGTGCCACACTAAAATTTTTATTTAATGGCGTATTCCCAGGTCTTTTGTCAGAATTTTCTTTAGACATTACTTAAGGACCATATAAAACTTGGATTTTCTATCAGATTGGTTTATTACTAAGGACTTTCAGATTTTTGATGTCCTACTGAGCAATTTCCAATTTGGACTATTTTAAGACCATTGAGGTAACTTTCAGGGTTAATTGAGAGATTTTAGGATAAGATTTAATGTTCATACACTAAAAATCACACCTCAGTTAAGATCAGCAATTTGTTCTTAGTTCAGAGTGATCTTAGTAGTTAATTATTGAAAATAAGTAAAGGTGATAGTATTCAGATATTACTCCCCCTGACTAGCACATTCTATGACTTTCTTTGAAGACAGATGTGAATAAGGGAAGGAGACAAAGAGCAAAATGATGTAGGTGAAGACCATTCATGAGCAGGGTTGAGACTGAAGGCTAGATAGCACAAATCAAAGAACATAACCTGAATGACCATCATCATATAACAACCCATCTCTATAAACCAACAAACATTCAGCTTTCTGGGAAATCAGTGTATCCAAAAGCCCAAAACACAACCATTTGACCTCTCATCTTAGATCAGACTCAAGCTGACTCCAAGGTCAATATCACAACAGCAGAACCTTGCAATACATCAGACACAGAAAGCTAACTGTCCAAGCAGCAATGAATCACTGACCAAAACATGTATTCGATCTCTGATTAGCACAGCTCCCCCTCAACATGTGTAGAGATGTCAAACAACCACTATCTGATTTTCTTAAAGTACACAGATATGTATCAACATTATATGCATTCTACCGAAACATGCACATACCTATTTATGTCATGACACACAAAAAAATTGCACCGACCTCATCTGGCTCGAGGCAAGAGATGCACCGAGTTTATATGCATGCAGCTAATAAGTGCACAGACTTGCATGCATGAAGGAACAAAAACTTGCACAGATGTTATAACACTCAAGTTGGGCATGCACTGATGTTATATGCACACACGTCTAACTGTGCACGAACTTGGTAATGCATTGTGCAATTGTATCCATTTGATATATCAGGAGGTCATGCGGATGTATGCTTCTACTTATTAACATGAATTACCAACTTAAAATCTCGCATGGAATTTGCATGAATTACATTCTCAATGTGTATTACTCTTAAGAGAATATCATCAAGCACCAGATTTGTTCCAATCACTCATGCAACATTCCACAGAGATTATTATTCAAACAGAAATTAACAAAACTGAAAAGTGGAATTTGACTGACCTTAGTGCCCTGAATTTATTTAGCCCCATTTTTATTTTATCTTCAGGAGCACACCTGCAGCCAAAGAGTTATTTGAACAGTCTTGGACCCCAAGGATTCTTGGGTCCAACAGGATGAGGAGCACCCCACATTGATGCTCTCCAGTTATTCCAGAACAATTAAAAGCAATATGACCTAATCTGCCACACTTATTGCAAATGGGAGGTTTATGCATGAATACAAGATTCTGAACTCTCCTAGATGCAAAATGGTTCATGTGAGCAGGATAGATTTTACTGTCTTTTAAAAACCAGCATTCAGATATCACATGCCCAAATCTTCCACAGTTAAAGCAATTAACTCTCTGATTTTGAGATTTCTTCCCATGCTTCTTTGCATAACTGTTTCTGTAATTTTGATCTTCTTGTTTCTTTAAATAACAGTTATGCATGTAATGACCCATTTTGCCACAATAAAAACATGCATTGGAGATATCTCTATCAGGCATTTTCACAGATTTGTTTTGAACTGTATTGGTATGCTTGCATGCATCTAACTCATCATTTTTCAAAACTATGCAATCATCCATAACATGTCCTTTCCTACCACAGTAGTGACATGAAACATTTCTTTTATTGTGAACATGCACTGTTGTGACAGATTTATTATTTGCATGTGCATGTGAGTGTGTGTGAATATCATTGACAACTTGCATAGAAGAATCAAAAGCAGATTTGGACTTATTTGAAATAACCTTCTTTTTCTATTTTTGAATCTTTTTCAGATTTTTAGTTGGATTTTCTATTTTCTGGGCCGTGAATTGGAAGACAGATGAGCTGGATGGCTTTTCTTGTTCAGAACTTTTTACAAAAATAGTGAAGTTCCTTTTCTTATGAGTTTTCTTATTAACAGGATTAAAACCCAAGCATTCTTTCTGGAAATTCACATTTGACCCAAGCAGTTTATTCAAGTTATCTTTTCCCTTAACAAACTTTGAAAGAGAATTTTTTAGATCTTCAATTTCAGCTTGCAAAGTGGCAGCATCATTTTCACAGGAGATAACTTGTTGATGCAGACAGTCATTGAGATTTTTCAAAGATTCATTTTCTTGTTGAAGCTTTATTTCATTGTTTGTTTCCTTTTTCTCCAAAATAGATTTTCCTTTTTCAATTGTCAGCCATCTTTCAGATAAGACTGTATTAAGAACCATCAGCTTTTTATTCTGTTCCTTCAAATTACTATTTTCTTCAATCAATTTGTCTTGATATTCATCAGTTTCCTTTTTCTGTTTAACCAATGACTCATTTTCTTCTTTCAAGGATCTAATTAGATTCTTCTGCATATTGTCATCCGAGTCAAGGTCTTCAATTAGTTCCTTTAAGAATGCACATTCATTACATGAATTTTCATCTCTAGCAAATTTGTTTCTTAAACTCTCATTTTCAGATTTCAAATTTTCCTTTTCAGCTCTTAAGCGAGTAACTTCATGAATCATTTCTTTTCTCAACTTGTTCTTTTCTGATTTGACTCTATCATATTTATTCAGTAAATGCTCATTCATGGAGACTAAATCATCATAGCTAAAATTCTCAGCTTCAGAATTTACCTGGGAGGATGAGTCCTCGGACTGATCTCTGACCATCAGGCACATTTCCTCATCTCCAACAGATCTTCCCAACATTCTGTTGATGATAGCCGCTGCACTCCTGCATTCATTGACATATGGAACATAGTTAGAGTCTATTGCCCTTTTGGTTAGATCTAGGGCCTTTTTATTTTCATCAAATTTCTGTCTGTCTGAAGATTTCATTGGGATTTGTCCTCTGGAACTTCATACGGACTAAGAGCTATAAGAATCCAAAGATCTGAATCCATATGCATCACATAGTCTCTAAAGGAGCCATACCAGCCATAAAAATGCGAACCGGTGTATATTGGAATTTCAGCCATGAATTCACTACAAATCAGATCAGGAGCAATACTAAGAGTCGGATCAAACCAGATCGCACCTAAACCAAATCAAGGAACGGATCTGCAGGTCGTTGGACCCTCTGTGCAGAAACCCTGCTCTGATACCAATTGTTGGGTGCGGAAATAGGAAGAAACGTAGATCCAGAGGGGGGTGAATGGATCTTCTTAAAACATTTCACCAATTTAAAGTTGAATAGAATTATGATGGCTTATTCAGTGGACACTTTCTCAAACACTAGAGGTGCACGCCTAATCAACTAATTGAAGACATACAGATGGAAGCTATCTAGGCGATTAGGAACAAACAATCTCACACGAGAAAGCATTCAACCACACTGCACAAGATATTTTAGGTGGTTCGGTCAGCTGACCTACATCCACCCCATACTCCAACCAGAGTATGGCTTCCTGCTGACTCACAGCTTGAAAGACCGCTGGGCCTCACAGCTTGCCTACAACCGCTGAGCAACACAGCTTGCTGTCCAGAGGAACCAATCCTCTGCAACGCTGACAAACAGCTTGACCCGCTGGGCTTTACAGCTTAGCCGACCAGAGGAAACCTCCTCTGCAACCGCTGACGAACAGCTTGAACGAGTGTCAAAGAAGAAAGAACAAAAAGAACAAAACACGGCAACAAAGGGTTGTCAATAAATCCAAACTAAAATGCTCACGCAGGAGCCAAGTGTCTCGGATCTGATCCAGAGAACACTACAGAAAACCTGATCTTCAATGTGCTGCTCTTGCTTCCCTTCAAGCTATCTCTCTCTCTCTTTCTATCTCTTTTCTTTTCAGGTGCTCGATCTCCTTTTTCTCTCTGATTCTTCTTCTATATCATGCTCACTCACTCTTCTTCTTTTTCACTCTTTCCTTTTTCATGAGCATAAGATGAAGGGCGTGTGCTTTCCACGATTCCCGCCCAAATGCCTTGGCCCACGTGCCAACATCCTAGCTCAATACTTTCCACGTGTCTCGATCCTGGCACCTCCTCCACTCTTGGATCACGTGCCACTTTAGAAGTTACAATCACTTGGCCTCAGTTCTCTGGAGAGAAAATCTCTGTCAGGAGAACAGTAGTCATTAGGTCAAACATCTTATAGGCAGAGTTATGCATGCACGGACTCGTATATGAATAAGTCAACATGCACTGACTTGATACATATATTGGGCAAGTCACACACACAGACCATCGGTGTACACAATGAGGTATGCATAGACTACGTGTGGGTGCATCCTGCAAGAGTGCACTATGTGCCAAATCCCAAGATGCATAGACCTTTCGATATGTACAAATGAGAACATGCACTGAC
The DNA here is from genome assembly GCA_022559845.1 of Amorphophallus konjac. NCBI lineage: Eukaryota > Viridiplantae > Streptophyta > Magnoliopsida > Alismatales > Araceae > Amorphophallus > Amorphophallus konjac. Next base: position 104,367 of record JAHNEJ010003125.1, read on the forward strand.
TTCAGTAATGAAGTGCACCGATGTTGGTATGCAGACCAAGCAAAAGCTTGCACCGGTCTTCTATGTACGCCGACCTAGATATGCCTTAGGCCAAAGATTGCACCGACTATTGAATGCACTGACTTTGGTGAATGCGTAAACAGGAACTGCACCGAGGATGGATATGCAAGACACGCAATGCACCGACTTGTGCTCGCAGCAAAAGCTACACCGACTCAAGCTAACACCAATTATGCACTAACGCTAACGAAGCTAATACCAGCTCTGTGCCAACCTTCTGTGAACTAAGTATGCACGGACCAACCATTGCACCGACCAGAGCTATAGGGAATGGCATGGACATTGTATATACAAGGCGAAAGCTGCACTGACTTCTGTAAATAGAATGTAAGATATGCACTGACCAGATGTTTGACAAAATGTCATACACAAAGAACTGACATGCACAGATCTGCACGGACCTCAGTTAGCGTGTGCGAAGACTTGCACAGACCTCGGCTATATGCAATACATGTTATGCACGGACTCTCATATGAAGGACGTAGAACATGAACCGACTATGAATACATTGCACCGACCCTGAATATGCAAACAACTAAGACGTATGCAATCGATATTTGCCAAGAAACGTGCTATGCACAGACCTGACTATGCACTGACTTCTTTAACCTATGCATGGACTGTATGCAATAAACGCAAGGTATACAGACCTTGTATGCTGAAAGACTCAACTGTGCACAGACATACATTTTATATGAAATGATCAAATGTAAACAAACTTATGCAATCCAGTCTTCACATGACTCATAGATTGTCATCATTAAAACTAGGGTTCCAACATATCAGACCTTCATACTCCGCTTCATTTTTTGTGCAGGACTTGTTGATGCAGCATGAAGTGTGCACTACTTCCCCATCTGGAGATTTGAGAACGATGCCGGCTCCAGCCTGTACCTTGGTACGTCCGGACAGGGTCGTTTCTGTTCTCGAGGCCTCGTCAAAGTACAGCGGCCAGACGGCCTGTTGGACCTGGTCAACTTCCAGTGTTTCATCTTTAGGTAGCTCTGTGGCCAATGGGGAGTCTTCGGGCACAGGGTGTGCTGCGAAGAAATCCGCGATGGACTGCCCTTCAATAGCCTTCTGCGGCACGTAGGTGATGTCAAACTCCATCAGCAGTACGGCCCACTTGCCAAGACGCCCCTTCGAGACTGGCTGGGAGAGAATGTGCTTGACAGGATCAGCTTTGGATATCAGGCTCACTTCATGGGACATCATGTAGTGCCTCAGCTTCTTGACCACGAAGACCAAGGCGAGGCATACCTTTTCGATAGGGGTGTATTTGGCTTCCGCTCCCACCAATCTTCGACTGGGGTAGTAGAGAGCATGCTCCTTCCCTTCATCATTATTCTGGGCGAGCATTGCCCCCAGTGAATATTCAATAGCCGCTATATAAAGAATGAGCGGTCTGCCTTTGACAGGTGCCCCCAGGACTGGCGGGGTCTTCAGATAATCCTTTAGCTAATCGAAGGCATGCTGGCATTCGTGACCCCAGCTAAATGGTGCATTCTTCATCATCAGTTTGTGAAAGGGTTGGCAGCATCCTGACAGGTTGGAGATGAACCTGCGGATGTAAGCTAGCCAGCCCTGCAGGGACCTCAACTCCCCCAGGTTCTTTGGAGGAGGTAGCTCCCAGATGGCTCTTATTTTGAAAGGGTCAATCTCGATCCCTCTATGCCAGACAATAAAGCCAAGGAACTTTCCGCTGGAGACACCGAAGGTGCACTTCATTGAGTTCATTTTCAGCTCGTACTATCGGAGCCTTTGGAAGACGATTCTGAGGTCACTCAGATGATCGCCCCTTTTCTCATACTTGACAACCAGATCATCAATGTAGCATTCAACCTTGTCATACAGCAGCTCGTCAAATATCTTGGTCATCACCCGCTAGTATGTTGCGTCAGCATTCTTGAGGCCAAAGGGCATCCTCTTATAGTGGAATATCCCTTTAGGCGACCTAAAGGCTGTGTGAATCCGGTCGTGGTCGGCTATCCAGATTTGGTTATAGCCGGATGATCCGTCCATAAAAGATAGGGCCTCGTGGCCAGTGGTTGCATCGATCATTACTTTGGTGATGGGCACTGGGAAGTCATCCTTTGGGCAGGCTTTATTCAGGTCGCGAAAGTTCACGCAAATCCTGATCTGTCCGTTCTTCTTCTTCACCGGCACGATGTTGGCCAGCCAGGTGGTGTATTGGTTCTCTGCTACAAAATCAACATCTTTGAGCTTGTCGACTTCCTTGCAGATCTGATTTATCAGATCCGGCCTCATGCGCCAGGGAGACTACTTCACCGACTCCATCTTGGGGTCAATAGCCAAAATGTGCTGAGTTACGTCAGGGCTGAGGCCAGACATTTCTTTGTAATTCCAGGAAAAGCAGTCCTGGAATTCTTGCAGCAGCTTCACATACTTGTCCCTTTCCTGAGGAGGTACAAGGGCACTCAGGAAGGTTGGCTTGGGATCACTTTCTGTGCCAAGGTTGACTTCGACGAGTTCGTCGACGGTGGTTTGGCCGCCATCTTCAATTTCTGACAGTGCCGGCAGCAGGTCGAAAAAGTCTTGATCTTCACCATCTTTGGCTTCGAGGACGCCATAGGCCTCCTCTTGTTCCGCCTTGCTGGGTGCGGATGTCGCATTCACTTCACAACTTTCTTGGGTTGGAGTTGATGGGCCCGAGGGGCTCCTCGGCATCGAGGGGCATGGGGCCTTTCCGAGATCTTTTGAATAATCATCATGTTGTGCCCCTTAGGCACAAGCATGTGCTATTTAGTGTTGATGATTTGATGATAGCAATGCTAGTTTTATTTTGATGATAGCAACACAGTGAGTGTGCCTTATGAGATTGTGTTTTGATGACAGCAACATGATATATTGTCTGGAAATGCTTAATTGTGCTATGTCCGATTTGTTCTGTGGAGAATGCATGTGTATGACTGATATATTGGTTGGGCCAAGTCCATACATTGCCCAGGCTGCATACATCATTGCATGAAGTCTATACACTGGCTGCTGCATTCTCATGAAGTCTACACATCATGGCAAGTCCGAAGTCTACACATTGGAAGTATATTTCATATATGCATCAATGGGTCGACCCTCTGATTAGATGAGTCGACGCCCCTTTAGACTTCTAAGTCTATACACTGTGTTCATGCATTGCTTTTCTGTCTGCATGTAGCTTGATGACTAGCAAGTCTATACACTGTGTTCATGCATTGCTTTTCTGTCTGCATGTAGCTTGATGACTAGCAAGTCTATACACTGCATGGCTCGCATGGCTGCAAGTTTGTACACCGCAGGCCAGCAAGTCCATACACTGCATGGCTCACATGGCTGCAAGTCTGTACACCGCAGGCCAGCAAGTCCATACACTGCATGGCTCGCACGGCTGCAAGTCCATACATTGCATTCCTAGCAGACCAGCAAGTCTATACACTGCAGGGTAAAGCCCAAAGTCTAGACATTGCTGCATTGCTTGCATTTCAGAGTCTATACATCGTTCATGCATGTGCACAGTTCATGGACAAAGTCTGTACATCGTAGCATGCATTTCACGAAGTCTGTACATCCTGTGTCTCTGTTAAGCTTCAAAGTATGCACATGGCTCACCGTCTCATGCATAGTCTGGACAGTTGTGGGTCGACGCTCCCTTCTGATGGGTCAACTCCCCCTTTATTTTCCAAGTCCATACATTGATCTTCATATTCAAAGTCTGAACATTGGTCAAGTCCACACATTGTGCATTCTGACTTGAAGTCTATACAATGCTGCATTGGCCAAGTCTATACACTGCATTGTTGATTGTTGGCAAAGTCTGCACATTCTGTAGTTCAACGTCTGCATGCATGAAGTCTGTACACTTCATTGTCTCAACCAGCGTCTCACGCATCTAAAGTCTGTACAGCCTATTGTCTCAGCCACCGTCTCATTCAGCGTCTCACGCTTACAAAGTCTATACACTTGTCGGTGGAAGCAAGTCTATACATTCGACTATTCAGCCTGTGATCAAGTCTGTACAGCCAGGGAGACCATTAAGTCTATACACTCATTCATTGTAGCTTGCACGAGGTGAAGTCTGTACATTGGCATTAGTTTTCCAAGTCTGTACATCCTTCTGTTGAAATTCCAAGTCTGTACATCGGACTGGTTGAGCAAGTCTGTACAACGGTTGCATTCTCAGGTAAAGTCTATACATTGGGACTTTTACCTACGTTCTGAACTGAACTGAGTAAGTCTATACATTCCTCATATATTTTACCTACGCTCAGTTCAGTAAGTCTGTACACTGGGAACTTTACTGACGTTGCCTTGCCAAAGTCTACACACTGTGAACCTTCAAGTCTATACAGACTTTACTTGTTCAAGTCTGTACATCGTCCAGCTCTTTGGCAAGTCTACACATCTCAAAGTTTATACACTCGCTGTCTTCCATTGTTTCATGTCTGTACAAACTTTACTTCGGTCAAGCCTGTACAGAGTTTCTTCAGCTAAGTATATACATTGCTTCACGACGTGAAGTCTATACATGCCTTGTTCAAGTCTTCACATGATGAAGTCTATACACTCAACTCCTTCACACTTCAGGAAGTCTGTACATCCTTCAATGCACTGCATGCATCGTTCGTGAAGTCTGTACATCGAGTGAAGTCTGGTGAAGTCTGTACAGCGGCTGCTTCACATATGAAGTCTGTACATTGCATTTGCATTCACAACGTCTTCACACCTGAAGTCCATACATCGTCAGTTGTCTGTCAAGTCTTCATACTGCTTAAGTCTGTACAACGGCTGCTTCACATATGAAGTATGTACATCGCATAGCTTCACATAGATGAAGTCTATACATTGGGCAGAGTCTGTACACTACATTCATATTCAAGTCCATACAGTCAGTGTCTGCATTGCATTGCATTCATCAGTTGTGAAATCTACACATCGAGTCAAAGTATGCACATTGTTGAACGCTCATCAAGTCCATACACTGGCAACCTCTTACATTGCCTAAGTCTATACGTTGGATGCTGAATGCTCTTCAAAGTATGTACAGCCGTTGCCCTCTTATGTGAAGTCTACACATTGGGGCAAAGTCTGTACACTGCATTCGCCTTCACAAGTATATACAATGCATTTCATATTCAAAGTGTGTACAGTGTTTAGACTTAGACTGATAATTTGTTCTCTGTCTGACAGGCACCCTTCGTGAAGCCTAATGAAGGCACGTGATCCGAGAATAAGGGGAGTGCCCAGATGAAGACACATGTACTGACAGCCTGCTGGATGCTGCCACGTGGTCCGAATTCTTAGGGCGGGAAATGTGGAAACCACACGCCCCTTATCCACCTGCTGATAGTATATAATGAAGCCTTCGTCTTCAGATGGAGGCAGATCGACTGAAGAGAGGAAAAGTATATACATCTAGTCTGAGAGCAGCAGAGAGCCTTTGATCCACAGAGAGAAGAAGAAACAGGAAGAAGAAAAGAAGAGCAGAGAGTGAGAGATTAGCAGTAGAAGAAGGGAAAGAAGAAGAAGAAGAGAAAGAAAGAGAGACAGTGAGATCAAGAGAAGAAGAGTGAAGTCTGAAGATCTGTTTACTGGACCGTGGATCAAATCCAGGCCAGTCTGCTCTGTTGAGAGCTATATTGTGTTTTTCATTTACAGCTTTCCATTGCTGTCTTGTCTATCTTCTGTTTTCATTTTATACTTCAAGCTGTTAGCCAACGACTGTAGAGGTGGACTCCTCTGGACGGGTAAGCTGTAATCCCCAGCGGTTTGCAGAGGTGCATCCTCTGGACAGCAAGCTGTGAGGCTCAGCGGGCGAGGAGGATTCCTCGGACGGCAAGCTATGTTGCCCAGCGGATTGTAGGCAAGCTGTGATGCCCAGCGGTTCAAGCTATGAGTCAACAGTAAGCCACACTCGGGTTGAGTGTGGGGTGGATGTAGGTCTGCTGGACCGAACCACCTAAAAACCCATTGAGTAGTGGTGTGAATTCCTTGTGTGTTTGGCGCTAGATGAATGCATAGGGTCGAGATAGGTTGATCTTCCATATGTGTTCATTTCATTGATGCACATACTATATGCTTGACAGTGGTATTGTGTGTTTGCTTGATCTGTTTAATTGCTGCCCACATTAGATGTTTGCTAGGAGCACTCTTCATATTTGTCTACAGGTTCAGTAGATGACTGGAGTAGTTTTTCCTCAGTTAGTCTTAGTGCTTTTATTCCGTAGTTCTGAGCACTAGAATTTTAATTGGGCGAAAGTTTTTTTTTAAAGGGTATTCATTCACCCCCCCTGGGGTTGCTGACCATGCTTGGGGTTGTTCATCTGCCATGCTTGGGGGTGCTTTTTTTAAAGTTTTTTCTAAAGGGTAAACACATCATAGATAGCTTTAATGGGGGCCAAGGTGGTTGCTGACCATGCTTGGGGTCGCTCTGCCATCGATGTCTGGGGTTGTTCATCTTCTGCTGCATCTTCAGACTCCTGGTGCTGGATTGATATTGTTTAAATTCCCCTCCTGGGGCTGCCTGTCACATGAGGACGTGGCGGGGCCACCACGTAATCTCCCATTCTAAGCTCATCCCTACTGATCAGGTCCTGAGCAATATCTTTGAAGATGTAGCAGTCCTCAATTGGATGACCCAATATCTGGTGGTAGGGATAGAACAGAGGGTCACCGCTTCTTCGGGGATCTTGCGGCCTCTTGGACTTCGGGAGGGAGACTTTGCCGTAGTGACAAGCCCATTCGAAGATCCCTCGAGTCTTTTCCCTTGGGAAGGAGTAGGGCTTCCGCAACTTCTCTTGTAGTGTAAAGCATTGCCTGATCGGTCGCCTGGCTGGAGAACCGACTATGATTCCCAGTTCCCTGCTTGAATGACTGGAGGTGCCGGGACTGGTGTTCCGGGACCGGGATGTGCCTTCATTTCACGGGCGAAAAGAGCCTTTGAGCATCTAAGACACGAGCGCGGTTAATTCGGCCAGTCGAGCCTTCAGCATCTCGATCTCCTGTTGTTGCCTGTGATACAGGGCAAACAAGACGGGGTCGTATCGGGGAGGACCTGAAGCATGGCTCACACCACCGCTCCTTGTTTCGCCGCCAAGCGGGGGTGAGGGTGCCCTGGTGGTGTGATCCCCTGAGGTATACCCTTCGGAAGAGGGGGAGTCTTCCCCATGAAGCCGCAGCGGAGGGCATTCCAAAGGAACACTTCTTCATCTTGCACCTCCTCAGCCGGAGGCGTGGGATATGTACTACGGTGGGCTTCCTGCGAGCCTGCAGCTTCGGTGGGGTCATCGTCGGACGGGGCCGAAACCGATACAACGTGACTTTCGTAATAATCTTCAATTGAAAAGCCCAGACCGGGGTGCTTGGTGATTTACAGCAGCCTTCGATCCAGGTTTGGTGGGTTCCACATCCTTTCAAACATTTCCTTCCAGCTGGAGGGTTGAAAAAGGGGGATCCTTTGTTTTCTAACCACTCCGAGTGCTTGGTCGGTCATGTGAGGGAGCCCCAAGATGGGGACGTGCGGGTCATGCAATTCGTCAGGGAGTTGGCAATCATCATCTCCCCTGACTTGTTTTTCCCCGGCCACATAGAAGATAGTGGGTTGCCCTTCAGGGTTTGGCACCTCAAAAATTCTTAGTTGCTCGACTGCTTGGCAGTCGACTTCTACTACGGGCTTGATGATCCCTGACGGGACTCTAACATCCTCTAGCAGGTCTTCGAGACAAGGCGTCCCTGGTGTAGGATAGATGGTGAGGGGAGCCGCCTTAAACACCCCTCCTTTTTCTGTAATGAGTGGTACATGTGGGGGAGCCACATAGCTTGGGGGCGGTGGAGGAAACCAACCCCCCGACTCCACCTTCTTCTTTCCTTTGTCTTGGGGGATTTGAGGAGCTTGCTTCGCCTTTTCTAAGTACAGATTGACATCTGACAAATGACACTCGAACACCTCGAACGGGTGGAGATCGACGAAGATTTTGACTTCTTTCCCCTCGCAAGGGTACTTGATGCATTGGTGCAGGGTGGAAGGCACCACCCTATTCTGGTGTAGCCAAGGCCGGCCAAGCAACGCCTTGTAGGAGGTGTTGGAGTTGATGGCGTGGAACTGGACCTTGGTGGTGAAGTCCTCAAAGGTCAAGTTGAATTCTGCGACCCCCATGGGTACCTCGCATTTTTGGTTGAAACCAGCAATCTTGATGTTCCTGACCTCGACCAGGTGTACATCAAAGTAGTGTTTCTGGTACACCTGGTAGGGAAGCATGTTCACTGCCGCTCCTGGGTCGATCAGGACCCTGTTGATAGGCTACCCATTCAGCTGTCCCTTCATGTAGAGCGGCCTGTTATGACTGCAGGTGGGCAGGAGCATGTCATCCTCTGTGAAGGTCACGACCACTTCAGGTGACACCTCTGCCAGGCAGGCTTCAAGTTGTGCTGGCGTCTGGAGTGCGGCAATAATGGCTTGCCGTGTTTCTCCATCTAAGGACAACATCTCCCAGACGGTGAACCGGGCCAAGATCTTCTTGAGATGCCTGACTATTCGGTCGGTAACCCGCACCTTGTGTAGCTTCATCTCTTCGGCCTTGTTATGCCCCCACCTTTGACCTGGGGTGCTGGATCAGAGTGTGCCTCCTTTACTGGTTCTGCTGCGGTTGTTTGAGCATGTGGGGCCTGCTGGGCTTCCCCCTTTTCTTGCATGAATTCAGCAAGGTTCAGGACGCCGTCAAATTCCTCCTCTGGCTGGGGAGGGGTTGCCGCTGGTGGAGCCAGGAGGCTGCTTGTTTCTTTGGTCGACCGGGACCCTTGGGGGCGTGGCTGCATCTCCATTCGGGCCAACAGGAATTCAGCGAACGAAGGAGTGCCCCGGCTTTTGCATCCTTCGGGATAGAGACCCGACGGAGGAAGGATCTTCGTGCCTCAAACCTTGTGAAGTCCCGCAATCAATGACGCCCAAGAGGGGGGTGAATTGAGTGTTTACAAATTTTAAGAAAACTTTTGGCCTTTTTGAAGAATGTGATAGAATGCTCGTTAAGATATTCAAAACTATTTGAACACAAACTGGATTTATCAAACTTTATATGATGAGATATAGATTATGCAAGATGTACGTAGATAAATCCAGAACAACAATTTACACTAACATTCATGTAGAATGGAGGTAGAAGAAAAGGACCAAACCACACAATTCAAACCATAGTGCACAGCGGTTTTTAAGGTTGTTCGGATGCAACGACGGCAATCCTATGTCCACCCCTCACCAAACCCGGTGAGGCTTCACTCGGGGATAAATCCCCAAACGGAGACGACGCTCCAAACACACACGCAGGATGACACCTACACATACACATGGGGACGCGCCCCAATACACACACACACACGGAGACGAAGTCTCCAACACGATCCAACAAGTGGATCAACAAGACACACACACGCTGCGACAAGTGCAGCACTCCACACACATAAACACTAAGATATGGATAAAAACCACACACACACGCAGATCTAAGAAGACCTACGCACACACGAATCAAATACGACACACACACACACGACCACAGATCCAACAACGATCCACACACACACACACAAGTTCTTCAGTTTATGATGAATATAAATACAACACCCAAAGCATAAAGACGATGAGGCTTAGTTTAGAAAACTTCTATTTTGGGTTCCCCTTGTATGCATGTTGTGGATCTTGAACGTATCTTCAATCTTCACTTGACCGGAGCTTCAATCCGTGCTTGCTTAGCTTTTCTCCTTTCTTGCTTGCTTGGCTTCTCTTCTTTCTTCCTTAGGCACTCTTCTTGGAATCCTTGCTTGCTTGCTTGGCTCTTCTCTTCCTTGGAGGAGGTTTGCTTCAGTTATGCCTCCAATGGGTTGGGAATGGATGAAGAACACTTGTTGCACGGAGTACTGTTCACGGCTACAGTACCCTTCTTCTCCCTCCTTGGACAGCACCATCTTGATCTCCCTTTGAAGCCCTCTTAGATCCTTAGGGTTTATGGCTCCAAATGAGATGTTTTATAGCCCTTGAATGGTCTATGGACAAGCCCCAGACCAGATCCACAAATCATGGTGTAATTGGGGTCATTAGGATTAAACAAATGGGTGGAAAGACCTCTCCTCGAGCTTGAAACAAAAGTCAACAAAAGGGAGCCTCGGGACTGGCGGTCGTCCGGAAGTCATGGGGCGATCGATCGAAAATTTACAGTCACAACATATTTTGGCTCTAGCAAAACCGGTCGACCGGATGCCTAGTGGCGGTCGACCGCTATTGAGATTTCCTGTAGATGTTGGGCTGTTGGAAAATCCGGTCGACCGCCCCTAGGCTGGCGGTCGACCGAAATCTGGAATTTTCCAGATTTCGAACATCGAACCTCTTAAACTCATTTGCAGTCCATGGATTCAAACTCCTTCGACCTTGAAGATTTGTACTGAGTATATGGACCTGCAAACACATGGATAATTGATTAGAACTATAGCTCAAACATCCATATGATGAATGCATGAGCTTCATGCAAACCATTGAGTATGAAATCAAAATTTTGTTCCGGGGGCTCCGCCCCCAGAAACCCTCGCAAGGGGCGCTTCCCCCTTGACCCCCGCGACCTGACTGGGCAGGTCGATCCGTGTGTGAGGGCGCCCGATGGCGAGTTGCAAGGGCTTGAAAGCTTGAAACCTCCTGGAACACTCAATAACAAGGAGTGTATAACCGGGTAAGAGCCTTACCAATGGTTCTTGACAATACATGACATATACCACCTGTTTTGGATTGTAGAGGAGCAGGGTGCTTATCCACAGGTTTGGTTCACCAGGTGACTGCCATGAGTTTAATCCTGCAAGCAATATAGTCAGGGTTAATACCATACTTGTTCACATAAAAGAGGTTATGAAACCTCTTGCCTCTTGTAAAACCAATTCAATCAAGCAAGAATCAAGACCACGTAACCGTTGCCATTTCCCATCTCAATCATACATAAACAACAAGATGAATGTACACAGTCATCTAGAACATGTGCAATCAACCATAAGTTTAGTTATCATCACGTAATCACACATTAAGTTTAGTTATCATCAAAACCATAACTTAACAATCACAACAATCATCAAAATCATAACTCAACACCTTGGGCTCGGGGACTTGGTATGGTTGCTTTCCCCTAAGCATGATGTTATGGTTAGCCTGAGGAGGGCGTCCCCACTTCCTTCCCGACCTGGTGGCATGTTGGGAAGTAGATGTTTCAGCCTGATTCGCCTCCGCTGGTTCGTGGGGTAGCTCTTCTTCTTTTTCTTCCAGGGAGAGGGCGGTATCAAACAGTGCCGAGAGGGTATTGCAGGTAACGATGACCTCCTTTTTCTTCTTATTTTCGGGCCTTCTCTTCTTCTTCTTCTTTTCTGCGGCGGCTGGTGGTTGCTCCTTGGGAGGCCCACCCCACAGGGGAGGTTCCTCATCTACCTCAGCTTTTGCTCCTGGAGCCAGTTTGGGTGACTCAAACTCCTCCCAGGGGACATACTCTTTCAGTTCCACAAGCTGGATTTCGGGCTGTTCATAGTCTTCAAGCCCATCAATAATAGCCTAGAGTCTTCCAACTACCGAGCTGGTTTCCTTGTGCACCCGCATCGAGATGTGCTTCTTCTTGTTGTGAGTTGGCCGCCTCATGACTAGCCGAGGGGCTGTGTCATGCCAGACAGGGTTCACCGGTGGCGGTGTTGGCCGGGGTACGACACCCCTTACATGAACTTCTAGGGTGGGCCGAGGGGTCCGTCTTCTTCTATTCTTCCTAGGTATAGCTTGCCAGCCCCCTTGGTCTTGAGCCAGTGCCATGATAAAAGCTTCATAGGTGGCGTGGGTACTGGCCTCCGCCCACTCTTCAGGCAACTCCTGGTACAACGACACCATGTTGACGGTGGGAGCCAAGTTGGGCAGCTCATGCGGCTGTGGAAGATCTACTTTGTGCTCCCCCATGTCCAACTCTCCATTCTTGATTAAGGACTCAATGACATCCTTGAAGACGTAGCAGTCTTCAATGGTGTGCCCGAGCATCTGGTGGTACTGGCAGAAGCGCAGGTCATCCTTCTTCTTTAGGTCCCCGGGCCTCTTCGGTTCTGGCAACGTAATTTTATTGTAGCTGGTTGCCCACTCGAACAGGAGTCGGGACTTGTCTCGAGAGAAAGAGTACAACTTATTTCTCATTTTCTCCGTTAGCGAGGGACCTTCCCGCTGTTCTGTGGATCTGGTCGGAGGAGGGTTGGCAGCCCCTTTAGCTTTTTCCTTTTGTTTCTCAAAGGTCTGGAAGTCCAGTGCATGCACCTCTCGGGGAACTGGCTTCTTGTCGGCCTGCCTAGCTCTATGGCTTGATGCGGCCAGAGTGGAAGAGTATCGGGCAAGGAATGCCTCAATCTCAGCCACTATATTGTTCAGGCGGTCAAATGTCTTGACCTCGGTGCCGATCATCCTTTCTAGGATTTCTTTCTTCAAGTTCTGCTTACAAATCTGCACTGCGTCCTCCTGATGTGGGGGATGTCTGCACCTCATACTGAGGTTCCTCCATCTCTTAATGTAGTTGAGTGCCGACTCATCATTTCTCTACCTCGTAGCATGGAGCTCTGCCATAGTGACCTCCCGTTCAGCAATATAAAATCTTTCTTTGAACTTTTTCTACATATCGGGCCAGCCAATGATAGACCCGGCGGACAAGCTCGAGTACCATTCAAAGGCAAGCCCAGTGAGTGTTGAGCCAAAGAATTTGAGGAGATAAGCCTCATCTGTAGCCAGATCTCCCATAACATTCACATAATAGGCAATGTGCTCCCTAGGAGACACTTGCACGTTGAACTTTTAAAATTTCGGTGGCTTGGTGATGCCGACCGGCAGTTTCTTGGCGGCATAATGAGCCGGGTAGGGCACTCGATAGACGTCAAACGGCGTTTGATCACCATCGCCCCTCTCCGCCAGCTTCATGTCAATCATCTGTTCAAGCATCAACCGGCTGACCGCTGCGGGGTCGACCGGACTTGGGTAAAATTGGGCAGGCTATGTGATGCGGGACGGACCACGGACTCGAGACCAATGGATATATGACCCTTGGACTCTAAGCAAGCTCACGATTGCCCCTAACGAGGGAAGCGTACGGACGTGCACGGTTGAGAAACCGACAGGGAGCTAGGGTGGTCAACTCATAAATTCGTGCCCGGATTGGATCACGGGACGGTCTCACTCTCTCTCGCAGCAGCGGTGATATAAAAAGTATAGCGAGCTACGATCCTAGCATGCTCTCTAGCAGCGGCATAAAGAAATAAATACGAAATGAAGTAAATGCCGAGATGGGAGCGAATACGATACCTCCACGCTACCGGGCGTGGGGAAGACTTCCCGGTAGAACTCGTACTCCCGGAACAGTAAATACACAATAATTACAGCAAGATAAATTACTATCCACTCCACGTAGGGAAGTAAAGGGTGACACAGTGGGGCCCGAGAGTAGCGGTTTCGGGTTGACGGGCCGCTTCTTGTGTTGCTTCGGCGGCACACATACTCACGATCGTGGGGCCCACGTGATGGTCAGTGGGTCCGCGTGGGACCAGGGTGGTACCGCTGTGGTGGGGACGTCTGGAAGGACACTCCCTGGGACGGCAGTACGCTGGTTCACCAGTCGGAGGCCGGGCGGCTCCGATCTTTACTCGTCGGAGTTGCTGCCCACGGATCTGAACTCTATTTTAGACCTACGCTTCCCAACAAAAACTGAGGCTGCGATCAACCCCGACGTCGGATCGACACACAAGAGGTACCGATGGAAAGCTAACTCAAAATCCTTCGATCTATGTTCAGAGAAAGAAATTGTAATTTCCCATTGATGGCCTTTGTCGAATATTCAAGCTGCTGGTTCACAGGATCTGAAAACTCAGGGTAGAAGTGCTTTTTCCTGAGAGTTGGCGTTGACTATATTGTAGACCTTCGATTCATCTGTTGAGCTCTTCATGAAAGTGGTAGAGGCCGAAGAGAGGAAAACGGGGATATATTTTATTAAAGCTTTGGTGGAGATTTGACTAGGGAAAGCGATTTTATAGCACCGGGTGATCGGATCTGGACAGCAGAGATAGAACAGAACTTGGGATCTGAAGTGAACTTTTAGAAAATATGAACGAAAATTTAAATTTACAAGAAAATTTTTGGATGGTGGGGATGGTGGAAAGAACCTCCAATAAATTTGGAGATTCAAACAAAAATCAAGAAGTGAGTCGAAAGGGGGAAACTCAGAGTGGCTGTAACACTGGACAGACTGCAGAAAAAACTGATGGATTGGGAAGCACGAAAATGGAAAAACATAAAACGGGAGCTGCAATTTTTTTCAATTTTTCTAGGACGTGGTCATGACCTCTAGAACACACCCTGAAAATCTCAGCTCCAGAAGATGAGGGAGTTGGGAGCTAAAATTCCCGGAGTGAATCTCTATCTAGAAAGAACAGAGATCTGGATAGCACTTCAGAAGCGGCTTAGCGGTGGCTCGATGGCGGCACGAACGGCGGCGGCGGCGGCAGAGATTGAAACCAGAGGTAGAGGGGCTAAGATAGAAGGGGTCTACACCCTGAATATTGGAGGAAGAAGAGAGAAACTAGAGGGAGAGAGGGGAGGGGCGCACCAAGCTCCTTGCACAATGCAATATTTTCTTCTCATTAATTCATACAAATGGAAAATACATTCCTTATATAATAAAAGGAAAATGACCAATTATCCCCTCAGATCTAGGGTTTGGGAGGGGTCTACAAGGTATAGAACTAATTAGTTCTAATAGGTTTTTTAACAAAAATCAAAATTACACATAAAGGGGGGGGGGGGGGGCGCCCCCTTGACCTGTCTGCAGTGCCCGATGCAGAATCTCACCAACACCGAGCCACACAGAAGTACGGCCTCTAGAGCTGATCCACACGGATTCTTGCGCTACGACGGCGTCCCCCCGGCACGACCTTCCCCAACCCTTTCACCTTCTGGAGAGAGAGAGAGAGCAAGAGGGAGGAAAGGGGGGAGGAGCAAATCCTTCTCTCTTAGCCTTAATGCTTGATTAGCCAAGAGAAAGGAGAAGCTCTCGTAACATCCATATATATAGAATTTGGTCATTTCTAAAAGAACTCCAAAGGACCAAAACTATATATATGTCCTTCCCATTATTGTACATAAATATTAAGCCCCTTTTATATGCCTTTGTTGGCCCAGAGAGATGGCGGACAAGAAGGGGGGTTGAATTATCCCCTTGCCGAGATGGCGGATTTTAAAAACTTTCTTAACTAAACACAGTGGAATAAAAACTAACAGCGTTAATTACCCTAAATAAATGTGAGATCTAAAAGGTTCTCTCGATCTTTCCGATCCCACACGGCTTGACAATGCAAATGGCAATTGAACACAAACCAAACACGGATAATGGATGTAGCTATGTGTGGAGGTGTCGTGAATAAAAATCTATTCAATGGACCTATGAGAGGAGATAGAAGAGATGGTCAATCACACAGGCAATCACATGAGACACAAAGATTTTTAGGTGGTTCGGGATCACGACGGGCTCCCTACGTCCACCCCTCACCCAACTGGGAAAGGCTTCACTACACGCTACTTTCGTAGCAACACGGGGGTGAACCCCAACCACACACACGCTGCTTCCGCAGCAATAACCACATGGGGACAGGCCCCAACACGCTGCCACCGCAGCACACACACACACGTTCGGGGAACGTACCCCGGACACGACAACCACACGGAGTCACAGCTCCGTCCACACACAACACCACACGGGGAGTGTTTCCCCACAATAAACCCACACACGCGGAGATACAACTCCGCCCACACACAAGTGTTTGTTGTGTCCCTGAAGTCATTTGAGTCATTCTGTGGTCACTTGGGTCATTCGACATCATTCTATGGCCATATGCATTCTGTGGTATTCTTGGTTTTGATAATGGCTAAACACTATTAATCATTGTTATTTTTCACTCCTATATGACTGACATATGTGCTGTTGTGTTCATGACAGATGTGCAAATGAAGGCTCAATGTTGTGCCCTCGCACGCGGATTGACCTGCGCGGTCAGGTCGCGAGGATCTACCTGCCCGGTCAGGTCGCGGGGGTCAAGGGGGCAGCGCCCCTTGCGGGGGTTTCCGGGGGCGGAGCCCCCGAAACAAAAATATGATTGAAGACTCAATAATAAAATATTCAAGACTGTCAAGGGCGATGCCACAAACATGCACGGGCTGCTAAAGGACTTAAGCGGCGGAGCTAAGATAGATAACGGACCAACCCGGGAAAATCCGAGTTCTGCCCAGCTGGCGGTGGACCACCAGCACAGGGGCGGTCGACCGCCCCAGCCAGGGAATGCCAGGCCGAAGATGTTTCAGTAGCGGTCGACCGCCAGCCAGTGGCGGTCGATCGGAAATCCCAGGGGCCATTCGTCTATAGCATTTCACAGTAGCGGTCGACCGCCAGGAGCTGCAGGTCGACCGCCAGCCCCGAGCCTTCAATGTTGACTTTGTTTCCAACTTCGAAAAGGGCCATTCAACATGGATTTGTTTAATCCAAAAGTCACCTAAACACCCACAAATTGTGGATCTGGTCTGAGGCTTGTCTATAGACCATTCAAGGTCTATAAAATCAATACAAGAGGGTTGGAAACCCTTATGCTTCAAGGCTTCAAGAGAGATCAAGAGAGGCCATTTTTGAGATACTGTAGCACCTCCGTGAACAGTGTTTCGGGAAGAGTTCTTCATCCATCCAAGGTGTTTTAAGGTGAGATCTGAAGCAAGCAACCTCCACCAAAGCTAGAAGCACTCAAGGATAAGAAGGGTGATCAAAGGAAGCCACAAGGAGGGTGTTTCAAGAAGGAAATCAAGCTACTCCGGGAAGAAGTTCTTCATCACATCTTCAAGTGATTGAAGCTACTTCAAGAGGAAATCAACTCCAAGCCAAGTGAAGAAAAAGCTGCAATCATCTTCGTCTTCCTCATCTCAAGGTGATCCATAGAAGCTGCAAGGGTGTGTTCAAGGGAAAGGAGTTCGAAGTACTGTAGCTGTGAACAGTTCTCCGGGAAGAAGTTCTTCATCATATCTCCAAGTGATTCAAGCTACTTCAAGAGGAGATCAACTCCAAGCCAAGTGAATCATCAGATTCAAGCTCCAGCAAACTCAGACAAGATCTTTTCTCTTTGAACATATTTCATATCTTGTTTGAGTGTTTTCATATCTTGTTCTTTTCCATTTCATTCAAACATTTGGAACTGAAGATCGTCCCTACCGGTGGTTAGTAGGAAGGCAATCGGAAGCTGTCCGATCTGCGGTGTTGACGTCCCTACCGGCGGTTAGTAGGAAGGCAATCGGTGGTCTTTCCGATTTGCGGTTCAGTGCGTGGCACTAGTGGAGCCTCACCGGATTTGGTGAGGGGTGGACGTAGGACTGGAGATTCAGTCCGAACCACCTTAAAATCTCGTGTGTTGTGGTTTGCTTGTGCGATTACTTTGTGTTAGATGCATGCTTAGGTTCAATATCTATATTGCATAATCATCTTGTTAAGCAAATCACTATGTTCTTCGTTTAGCTAGTTATATTCTACAGCTATTATCATTACCTTGCTATATAGAGGGTTGCATTGCGAAAAGAGGGGCAGATCTATTCACCCCTCCCCTCTAGATCCGCTATCCACTACATAACAGTGTTCTTGGTTTAATGAAAAGGAAAGATATACAATAAACCCTCAAACAGATATCTATGCTGAAATGAACAAATAGAGATGAGAGAAGAAGAATCCCCCTCAAATCTTCAATGAAATCACATCCAAAGGAACAATGGGATGCGCCGAACGATCTATCTGGGGAGTGGAAGCATCTACGTTCGAAGGAGACGCCCAAGGAGAACTTGTCTTCAACAACTTTGGTCGAAGGTGCATCAAATCGACAGATGTGGCTTGGTCTTGGCGTCCTCCACTTCTTCTTCTTCCTCCTCCAGGTGGGGCGGCGCCCTCCTCTACCTTTTTCCTCTTTTCTTGCAAGCACGAATGAAGATCATAAGCTTAAGGATTATTTCATCTGATGGAAATCGTACCCCATATATATATATATGCTAAGATAGAATGTGGAAATGAAGGAGCAAGAGATCCCCCTTTAGATTCTTCAATGCAACTCAAGGATAGAATGGAAGGGTGCACTTAGAAAGGATAAACCAAAGAGTAGAAGCAGCCGTCCCTTGTAGATCTGAGCGCCTAGGTTACAAATGGTGGAGAACAGCCGCAGCCGCCACCAGATCTAAGCTCAGGCTCTTGAACGCGATCCACAGCAGCCTCTTCTTCCTCCTCCACAAGTGTGCGATGCCCTCTCCACCGTTCCTGCAAGAGTAGAACAATATCAGCCCAAGGGGATTGTTTCATCGTATGAGACTTCGCAGCTTCATATACTCAATGGCAAAAGATGCATAATGACAAGTTAACCCATGCTAAAAGCCCTTCTAAAATGCACCTAAGACAAGGGTGAAACCCTAAGGGCATTAGGGTAAAAATGCACTCCAATCGGATCATATATTGGGCATTTCGTAGACAATCCAGAAACCACGATCCAGACGTCCCAGAAAAAGTGTCGACCTCTAGGGTCGACACTCGTATCAACGAGTTCAGCAAAAAGCATAAAATCCAGAACCTAGTAAGAAGGTGTCAACCCATGGGGTTGACCTTTTTTTCACGAGGTTCTGTCCTGAGATGAAATCAGGACCCAGGGTAAAAAATGTCGACCTATGGGGTCGACCTTTTTTACCGGGGGTTCTGTTTTAGTTAAAACAGCATATCCGAATATAAAGTGTCGACCCCATGGGTTGACACTTTTCCTGACAGTGGAAAAGTTCATTAAAACACATTGAAATACCACACTACAATCATTCAAAGTTCAAGTATCAATCACTTGAGCACATATGACATGGATAGACATAGACAACACTTGATTTCAACATTGATCAATCAATTCACATTGAATTACAATCAAGCATATGTTCTCACCATTGCCTTGAGTATTTGAGTGAGAAGCTCCATAATGTACCTGATTTTTCCAGATTTGAACATGCAAACCAGTTTTGAACCACTAGCATTCAATCCACTTTGAAGTCAAGCTACGTATCTGTTCTTACCACCATTTTCAAAACTTGAGAGTTAATTCACATAGAACCATTGGCATTGAGAGAGTGTGAGCATGATGAAGCCAATTTAACAAGGTTGATGTAGAAACCTTAACCAATTACAATGGGTAACCAAGACTATGAAGATACGTCCAAAGGTTCCAAATTCAGTCCAATAACTCAAAGATCAGTTCAGAAATAAACCTCCCAGTTCAGACAAGTTAAGCCTTAACAGATTGTACACATGCAGGTATAGAGAGCCAAATCAGAGCTTATTTCAACACGTGTAAATGATATGCTTCCTCATTGAAAGTCATTCATGAGTACAAGTTTAAACACATTTCTGCATTAAGAAACCATGTTTCACAAATGAAAGGTTAGTTCAATTTACCATCCACCAAGCAATATAAGAATGCCAAATATGAGTATTTCATCATGACCAAACATGAACAAATATCATACGTGAGACATCACCAGTGGAAGTGTCTACACTTAGTGTCGACACTCTTGACTGGCTGGACCGTCTGCTGTACAGACAGCCCATGGCCAAGGGAGGGTCGACCCCAGGGGTCGACACCTCACCAGTTAAAAAAGAAGTGTGAAAGATGATCACCTTAAGCATCTAAAGCTGCATATTACATTGAGGCATGATTTTACATGAGCCCAAGGAAGATGATGATCATTGCACAAAAGCTGAAATGAAATGGCAATGCATTTACACAATGCCATGCAACCAATTTCATAGCTACAAATTACTCAATCATTCCACACTAGTATGGGCATCAAAGCAAGAACACCAACTCAACAGACCATTTAAGATAGCATGAAAAATCATATCATGAGGATCCACATGGATTACAAGTTCAGTCTAGAACAAACTGAACCTTCACAACATAGCAAACACAGTGTCAAACATTTATGTGAGTTCATCAAAAACCCCATGAACAGATTATCTAACCATAAAGTTTCACAAGTTTGTTCCAAGGTCTCATGCATAGCACGCATGAGGCAGCATTAGGATTGTGTTCGTGAAGGACCATGAAATATTAACCTGCAAACCAAGATACCATCATGTTAGCTTGTTTATCATCAAGATGCCATTGAACATAAAACACACAAGATTTTCACTTTAGAAAAAACACAAAACACACAATATATTTGAATCATCAAAACCATTGTCAAAGACAACGAGGGGGCGCACAGAACCCAACAATCTCCCCCTTTTTGATGATGACAATATATTGTGGCTATTCAAATTGCTATTCACATTTCTCTCCCCCTTTGGCATTATCAAAAAAATGGGGGACTTAGGAGTAACTGTGAAGTTTACAAAAACGAGTGAGATAAGAACGCACAAACCCAGCAATTAACCTCCCATGAAGGGAAGGTGTATAAACCAATAACAGTAAATAGGAATTTGGAGTTGACGTGCAAAAAGTAATTGTGTGAAAGAAGTGTAAGTACTCAAATTTTTGTAATTTTTGCTATATGTATGATTAATTATTCACAAGTGTATTTATTTAACTAACCTATATGCAAAGTGTGAAACCTAGCTATGCACAAAAAGTATAGTCCTAAAAAGCATGTTATTCTTCCCCAATTGTCAAGTACCAAAAACCAACCGACAATGGGTTATTTAACCTGATATTTACACGTATAGCCTATAGATGCAAACTGTGGAATGAAATACGATATGAACAGACGGATTAAGCATTCAGGCACTCAAGCATGCATAATTAAGTATAGACTCATGCAAGTCCCTTCGGGACGGGTGTAAGGATAATGCAATCAATTATAGAACATGATGTGCATGTGCAATACTAAGAAGGTCGTGCTTACATTAATAAAGTACTGCATTAACTATGAAAGACGACTGATTCATAAAGGACGTTCAAACAATCAAACCCAAGGTGCATATGTGAACATTGAGCAATGAAGTTCAGATCAATATAGAAAATCAGATTTTCTAAAGAACACTAAAAAGAACTTCTCATCCATACGCTTTCATGCACAATGCTCGAATATTGGTAGCTACGTATGA
The DNA here is from genome assembly GCA_022559845.1 of Amorphophallus konjac. Classification (NCBI taxonomy): domain Eukaryota; kingdom Viridiplantae; phylum Streptophyta; class Magnoliopsida; order Alismatales; family Araceae; genus Amorphophallus; species Amorphophallus konjac. Next base: position 125,597 of record JAHNEJ010003125.1, read on the forward strand.
CCCCAATTTTTAATTACTAAGAATGGTGTGACTAACCTTCTGACACGAGTCATGCCCTTTGTTTCAGGGGCAATTCCCAGTTACTCAGTTTCGTCACATTTTATGATGTGGATGAGACACTTTTCGACACGAGATGTACCCTTTATCTCAGGGGCACTTCCCGACTACTCGGTGGCAAATCACACTTATTTTCATATGGATTAGTTTCTCCTTTCGACGCGAGTTTCCTCCTTGATTTCAGGGGGGATTGCCAGCTACTCGGATCCCTGTTCCACTTATACAAATTTTTGATAAGGTGAATAGCTTTTTCCTCACGAGACATGTGATTTCTATGTAGAGAATCAATAGCCCTCTAAAGTGTAGAGTAGAAAATAGTAATCCTTATTAGATTGAATCATCATATCAAAAAGGTGCATTTTATGTGGACGGTTGTATTGAATGTAAAAGATGAATTAGCTTTCTCACAGTAATGTCTCCCCCTAAATGTATGCACGGTTATAAAAAATCTCCCCCTTAATATATGCCATGTAACAAACATGACTAAATCAATGCAGTTTCATTTTGCAAGGAATGAGTCAGAGAAGGAGTCAAAAAGTGGTTGTATAAAGTATATACATGCAATCAACCAAGGATCTTTCAATGTTTTCAAGCAAATTGATTATCAGTACTTGGTGGAGAATGTAGGTCCAAAGACCACCATCACGCGTGAAGAAAGTTTTCAGTTGGACATAATCCAACCTTCCACAATCGTCATTTGATATACCGAATAACCATGGCATTCAAGCACTCAACATGGAAAGTATATGCAAGCATATGCGTGTAAATTGAGAAGATGATCGAAGATTTTCTTTATTTACAAGTATGCAAAGATGTGTATGATATATGCAGTTTGTATCGTGCAAGTAAGCATGTAGTCTGTATATGCAAAAGTGAACCATTATTTGCAGGATGTGTTTAAAAGAGTAAAAGATTTTATCCACAGACCAAAGCTTTCAAACCTAAACTATTATTTGCAAGAAGTAAGCAAGCAAAAGAGTAAAACTCTATGCACAGCCTGGGGCATTCAATGACGAATGATTATTTGCAAGGCAAGAGAAGGTGTGTATGAAAACCATCTATGTATGTCCAAAGAAGAGCATTCAAGTATCAGACTTGTTCACACGATGTGAAATACCTCAAAACATAAATTTTTACCTTTGTTTATCATTGACAGTAAGTCTATGCAAAATGAATTTCAATTCCAAACACTTTTTCTTCTCACCTTGAGATCCCTTCATTTGTTAGCAATCCTTGATCTCAAGGCTCCCCTACAAAACAAAGTCTCATTTTGAATTTTTGGTTACCCAAGCCATCTTGGGTCCCGAGGGGTTAGTTCTTTCATGAACAAAAATTTTCTTTTTGTTTCTCCTCTCATACCATTCATCATCAGCCCTCATCATGGAGCAATCATTCATTAAGTGTCCATTCAGGCCACAGTAAAAACAATGAGAAGATTTTCTTTTCATGGACAACTTTTCATCATTTTCCATTAAAGAACAATTGTTCATCTTGTGTCCAAAGCCACCACAATAATGACAAGAGATGTTTTTCTTGAAAGACCACTCATCATCATTTCTCTTTGTTAAACAATTTTTAAAAACATGACCATGCATCCCACAATAAGAGCAATGAGTGTTCTGATTTTTCTTCGTGGGTTTCTCATGATTTTTAGAATCAACATTCATTTTCATTCTTGATTTTAAAACTTCATCATCATCAAACTTCATTAAGAAGCAATCGTACATGTCGTGACCAAAGTTCGCGCAGTAATAACATGAAACATTCCTTCTTTTTCTTGATGCATGAGTATGTTTAACAATTGAGGGTTTTTCATGCATACAAGAGCATTCAACAACATCTTTTTGTTTTTCAATTTCTTTATCACACAAGGACAAAGATTCATTCACGCTCTTAATTTCATTTTCTAGTTTCATGATTTACAAATGAGAGTTGGCAATCTCTTGTTCACATGAAATAATTTTCTTATTCAACAAGGAATTAATTGTTTTGTGATTTTCAATTTCTTGTTCTAGAATATGCAAATTGTCACAATTATCAATGATCACACATTTTCCTTTCTTAGCCTTTTCAAGACTTTCCAATTTGCTTTCAAGCAATGAAATCTGAGTCAACAACACACTATTTTCATTTTGAAGTTTTTCAAATGAATTTTTATTCATAGAAGTGTGTTCAAGTTCTTTCATTTGAAAACTCGCATTTTCACCAACCATTCTACCCATTGTTTCATTGTTTTCAAATTTGTCAGTCAAATTTCTGAAACTTTCTATTTCCTTTCTCAGTTCCTTCAACTTTTCAGATTTGTCAACATTCAAAGTAGCTTTTCCTTTTTCCAGAAGTAGTTTTTCAGATATGGCAGAATTCAACATTTTCAACTTTTCATTGTCTTCTTTTATTTGTTGAAGTTCCAAAATTTCAGCCTTTAAAGATTTAGTTTCAGATTTCAGATTTACAATCAATTCTTTGTGCTCTTCATCATCATGCATGTGAGACTCAACTAGTCTTTCGAGCTCGATGCATTTTCCACATGAAAAATAGTCATGTTTCTTTTTCAATTTTCTATTTTCAGATTTTAATGCCTTACATCTATCAAACAGTTCATCAAAGGCATTTAATAATTCATCATAGCTCAACTCATCATCGTCTTCAGAATCGGAGTTAGGATTTACCTTGGAGGTTTCCTCGCTATGGCATTCATTTTCTTTGTTTGCCACCAGACAGTCACTGTCGTTGGAGCTTTCTTTTTGGGCTTCGCTCAGCCCGTCCCAAATTTCTTTGGCTGTCCTACAAGACAAAACAAATGAAAATTGATTAGTGTCCAAGGCAGCCTTAAGAGCATTCAAGGCAAATAGATTATCCGAATTCATCTTCCTATGTTCATCCGTTCACCTTAATTCATTTTTGGGTAAGACATGTGGACCATGAGAGATTAATTTCATGAGTTTCGGATCAAAGCCACAAATCCAAACACAAAACCTTCCTATCCAAGAAGCATAATCAAAACCATTGTAAACATGAATAGAATTCAAGTTAGCCATCAAGAAGAAGATCTTTACTCAACGACCGCAAGGTCGACTAAAAAATCAGAGACGAGGCTCTGATACAAATTGTTGGCCCAGAGAGATGGCGTACAAGAAGGGGGGTTGAATTGTCGCCTTGCCGAGATGGCGGATTTTAAAAACTTTCTTAACTAAACACAGTGGAATAAAAACTAACAGCGTTAATTACCCTAAATAAACATGAGGTCTAAAAGGTTCTCTCGATCTTTTCGATCCCACACGGCTTGACAATGCAAATGACGATTGAACACAAAGCAAACACGGATAATGGAGGTAGCTATGTGTGGAGGTGTCATGAATAAAAATCTATTCAATGGACCTGTGAAAGGAGATAGAAGAGATGGTCAATCACACAGGCAATCGCATGAGACACAAAGATTTTTAGGTGATTCGGGACCACGAAGGGCTCCCTACGTCCACCCCTCACCCAACCGGGTAAGGCTTCACTACACGCTACTTTCGTAGCAACACGGGGGCGAACCCCAACCACACACACTGCTTCCGCAGCAATAACCACACGGGGATTGGCCCCAACACGCAGCCACCGCAGCACACACACACACACGTTCGGGGAACGTACCCCGGACACGACAACCACACGGAGTCGCAGCTCCGTCCACACACAACACCACAAGGGGAGTGTTTCCCCACAATAAACCCACACACGCGGAGATACAACTCCGCCCACACACAAGTGTTCTTGGTTTAATGAAAAGGAAATATATACAATAAACCCTCAAACAAATATCTATGCTGAAATGAACAAATAGAGATGAGAGAAGAAGAATCCCCCTTAAATCTTCAATGAAATCACGTCCAAAGGAACAATGGGATGCGCCGAACGATCTATCCGGGGAGTGGAATCTTCTACGTTCGAAGGAGACGCCCAAGGAGAACTTGTCTTCAACAGCTTTGGTCGAAGGTGCATCAAATCAACAGATGTGGCTTGGTCTTGGCATCCTCCACTTCTTCTTCTTCCTCCTCCAGGTGGGGCGGCACCCTCCTCTACCTTTTTCTGCAAGCACGAATGAAGATCATAAGCTTAAGGATTATTTCATCTGATGGAAATCGTACCCCATATATATATATATATATATATATATATATATATATATATGCTAAGACAGAATGTGGAAATGAAGGAGCAAGAGATCCCCCTTTAGATTCTTCAATGCAACTCAAGGATAGAGTGGAAGGGTGCACTTAGAAAGGATAAACCAAAGAGTAGAAGCAGCCGTCCCTTGTAGATCTGAGAGCCTAGGTTACAGATGGTGGAGAACAGCCGCAGCCACCACCAGATCTGAGCTCAGGCTCTTGAACGCGATCCACAGCAGCCTCTTCTTCCTCCTCCACAAGTGTGCGATGCCCCCTCCACCGTTCCTGCAAGAGTAGAACAATATCAGCCCAAGGGGATTGTTTCATCGTATGAGACTTCGCAGCTTCATATACTCAATGGAAAAAGATGCATAATGACAAGTTAACCCATGCTAAAAGCCCTTCTAAAATGCACCTAAGACAAGGGTGAAACCCTAAGGGCATTAGGGTAAAAATGCACTCCAATCGGATCATATATTGGGCATTTCGTAGACAATCTGGAAACCACGATCCGGACGTCCCAGAAAAAGTGTCGACCTCTAGGGTCGACACTCGTATCAACGAGTTCAGCCAAAAGCATAAAATCCAGAACCTAGTAAGAAGGTGTCGACCCATGGGGTCGACCTTTTTTTCACGAGGTTCTGTCCTAAGACGAAATCAGGACCCAGGGTAAAAAGTGTCGACCTATGGGGTCGACCTTTTTTACCGGGGGTTCTGTTTTAGTTAAAACAGCATATCCCAATATAAAGTGTCGACCCCATGGGTCGACACTTTTCCTGACAGTGGAAAAGTTCATTAAAACACATTGAAATACCACACTACAATCATTCAAAGTTCAAGTATCAATCACTTGAGCACATATGACATGGATAGACATAGACAACACTTGATTTCAACATTGATCAATCAATTCACATTGAATTACAATCAAGCATATGATCTCACCATTGCCTTGAGTATTTTAGTGAGAAACTCCACAATGTACCTGATTTTTCCATATTTGAACATGCAAACCAGTTTTGAACCACTAGCATTCAATCCACTTTGAAGTCAAGCTACGTATCTATTCTTACCACCATTTTCAAAATTTGAGAGTTAATTCACATAGAACCATTGGCATTGAGAGAGGGTGAGCATGATGAAGCCAATTTAACAAGGTTGATGTAGAAACCTTAACCAAGTACAATGGGAAACCAAGACTATGAAGATAAGTCCAAAGGTTTCAAATCCAGTCCAATAACTCAAAGTTCAGTTCAGAAATAAACTTCCCAGTTCAGACAAGTTAAGCATTAACACATTGTCCACATGCAGGTATAGAGAGCCAAATCAGAGCTTGTTTCAACACGTGTAAATGATATGCTTCCTCATTGAAAGTCATTCATGAGTACAAGTTTAAACACATTTCTGCATTAGGAAACCATGTTTCACAAATGAAAGGTTAGTTCAATTTACCATCCATCAAGCAATATAAGAATGCCAAATATGAGTATTTCATCGTGACCAAACACGAACAAATATCATACGTGAGACATCACCAGTGGAAGTGTCTACACTTAGTGTCGACACTCTTGACTGGCTGGACCGTCTGCTGTACAGACAGCCCATGGCCAAGGGAGGGTCGACCCCAGGGGTCGACACCTCACCAGTTAGAAAAGAAGTGTGAAGGATGATCACCTTAAGCATCTAAAGCTGCATATTACATTGAGGCATGATTTTGCATGAGCCCAAGGAAGATGATGATCATTGCACAAAAGCTGAAATGAAATGGCAATGCATTTACACAATGCCATGCAACCAATTTCATAGCTACAAATTACTCAATCATTCCACACTAGTATGGGCATCAAGGCAAGAACACCAACTCAACAGACCATTTAAGATAGCATGAAAAATCATATCATGAGGATCCACATGGATTACAAGTTCAGTCTAGAACAAACTGAACCTTCACAACATAGCAAACACAGTGTCAAACATTTATGTGAGTTCATCAAAAACCCCATGAACAGATTATCTAACCACAAAGTTTCACATGTTTGTTCCAAGGTCTCATGCATAGCACACATGAGGCAGCATTAGGATTGTGTTCGTGAAGGACCATGAAATATCAACCTGCAAACCAAGATACCATCATGTTAGCTTGTTTATCATCAAGATGCCATTGAACATAAAACACACAATATTTTCACTTTAGAGAAAATACAAAACACACAATATATTAGAATCATCAAAACCATTGTCAAAGACAACGAGGGGGCGCACAGAACCCAACAGCCTTTCCAAAAGGAATTAATATATACATTTGTACAATAATAAACCGTCACCCAAGAATCCATTGTGTGTGATCCTCTAGGCCTATAGTCACTCTAGTTTAAGGCCCATTAACTTCTAATTCCCAATTAGAAGTAAATTAAACTTATTATTCGCTTCTACTAGAGCCGAATAATAGTTTAATTTATTCCGAACCTTTAATCACATTGGGTCAAGTAAATCCGCGTGATCCTAGAGGACGCCGGGTTTAAACAAGCCTGTCTGGTACCTATAAGTCCATAGTTACCGCATCGATATAATCCCTCGCTCCTTCTATGAGTCTTGTACGATCGAGGGTATGGTTTCTGTCAGACCCCATGATCGTGTCATTTGACCATGACCTCCTTAAAGTGTATGACGTCCGTTTTAAACGAACTCACACGACCCTGGCTAGGGATTTAACGTAACGTCAATGTCATGACCCATTAACTGTCTGATATATACCCGATAGTGAGCAATCCCCTCTTGACCATTGATGATCTTCACACGTATCTTGGAGTTATTAATGACTCGACAACTCATGACTTGTGGTTAAAGTCACTTAGCCAAGTAATTAAACCATTCCAGTCCTCGTGTAAGATCCGATCAATGTCTCAGGTCAAAGGACCAACGATGCTACTGAGACCGTTGGATCTTTAGTTGACATTAGGTATAATCAACAATATGAAGATCCAATAGCGGATCAGTTCAGTGTACATCCTCCAAGGACATACACCTACACATATGTGTTGGTGCCCTGCACCAGTGACCATGAGACTGGTCCCTCACACATCATGTGTACTGGTTTAATAGGTAATCAAAGTCCCCGAGTGATTACCCTCCAACTAGGAACAGTTTAAGATATGTGTCCATGTAAAGTCAGTCTCATGATCGAGATCCCATCTCGAGTTGATTTTACAACCACATATCCTAGGGACATCGTAAAGTAATATACAATCATATATTTATGCTCAAATACCACTTTATTAATAATGAATAAGATCGTACAACTATTGGGCCTACCTAACTCGAAATTGGCCTGTAGCACACCAATACTAACAATCTCCCACTTGATTTACAGCCAATTGCCCACAACTTTGAGGCCCATCTTATCCCGATGACGCTCAAATACAGTCTGTGTCAAAGGCTTAGTCAGTGGATCTGCTATGTTGTCTTCTGACGGTACACGCTCTACCGCCACATCTCCACGATCAACAATCTCCCGAATAAGGTGGAAGTGCCTCATAATATGCTTCGACCTCTGGTGAGATCTCGGTTCCTTCGCCTGGGCGATTGCCCCATTATTATCACAAAATAATGGGATGGGAGCTGATATCTCGGGAACTACGCCAAGTTCCAAGATAAATTTCTTCATCCAGACGGCTTCCTTAGCAGCTTCAGCTGCAACAATATATTCTGCCTCCGTCATCGAGTCTGCAGTCGTATCTTGCTTGGAGCTTCTCCAACTGACTGCCCCTCCATTCAACATGAATACAAACCCAGACATGGATTTGCAGTCATCTAGATCTGACTAGAAACTAGAGTCTGTGTAAGCTCTAAGCTGTAGGTCCTCTCCTCCATAAAGCAGAAAAATATCCTTAGCCCTTCGCAAGTACTTAAGGATACCATTTACTGCCTTCCAGTGCTCTTCACCATGATTTGCCTAATATCTACTGACAATGCTCAAAGCATTGGCAACATCAGGACGCGTATATAGCATTGCATACATGATTGACCCTATCGCTGAAGCATAGGGTACCTTTTTCATGTGTGCCACCTCCTCAAAAGTTTGAGGACTCATCCCCTTGGATAGGCAAATTCCATCTCTCATGGGAATGAGACCTCTCTTGGAATTTTCCATCCTAAACCTTTTGAGGATAGTGTCTATGTACATGGATTGGGATAATCCTAGCATCCTTTTAGATCTATCTCGGTAGATCTTTATGCCCAGCACATATGATGCTTCTCCCAAATCCTTCATAGAGAAGGTCTTGGATAGCCAAGACTTAGTTGATGTTAACATCTCTACATCATTCCCAATGAGTAAGATGTCATCAACATAAAGGACCAAGAAGGTCACAGAGCTCCCACTGACCTTCTTGTAAACACAGGGTTCATCTTCATTCCGAATGAAGTTGAAAGATTTGACAGCTTCATCAAATCTTAAGTTCCAGCTCTGAGATGCCTGCTTCAATCCATAAATGGACCTCTGAAGTTTGCATACCTTATTAGGATGAAGCATGGAAGTGAATCCTTCAAGCTGTACCATGTACACCTCTTCATACAGATTTCCATTTAGAAAAGCTGTCTTCACATCCATTTACCAAATCTCATAATCCAGGTATGCAGCAATGGCAAGGAGGATTCTGATTGACATAACCATGGCCACAGGTGAAAATGTCTCATCATAGTCAATACCTTATCTTTGACGATACCCTTTCGCCAGTAGTCTGGCCTTGTATGTGTCAATCTATCCATCTGCACCGATTTTCCTTTTGAAAATCTATTTGCAACCGATAAGGACTTTCCCTTCGGGTACATCAACTAAGTTCCAAACTTTGTTGGTGTACATGGACTGGATCTCTGAATCCATTACCTCTTGCCATTTCTTGGAGTCCGCACTACGGATCACCTCTTGGTAGGATTGAGGATCTTCATCCTCATCAATGCATACCTTAGAGGACCTCTCTGAGACATGTCCAACATATCTCTCAGGTTCTCTCGGTAGTCTACCAGATCTCCGTAGTGTCTGTGTTTCACTCTGAATAGGATCAACCGATACAGTCTCATCTAATGAGTTTGTGTCTACGGGTTGTGGCTCTTGGACCTCGTCCAATTCTATCTGGCTCCCACTGTCTTTCTGGAGAAGATATTCTCTTTCTAGAAATGCAACTCTCTTAGCCACCAAGACCCTTTGCTCAGAAAAGTGATAGAAATAATATCCAAATGTCTCCTTTGGATATCCCACAAACCTACACTTATCGGTTCTCGACTCAAGCTTATCACTATCGTTCTTATTTACATGAGCAGGACACCCCCAAATTTTAATGTCATTAAAATTTGGTTTCCTGCGCTTCCATATCTCATATGGTATAGAAGGAACATATTTACTTGAGATCTTATTCAATAAATAAGCCGCAGTCTCTAATGCATAGCCCCACAGAGATAAAGGTAGTCCTGACATAGACATCATGGATAGGACCATGTCTAACAAGGTCATGTTTCTCCTTTCGGATACACCATTGTGTTGTGGTGTATACGGTGGAGTCCACTGAGAAATAATTCCATTGTCTTTAAGATAAGAAGTGAATTCATGGCTTAGGTATTCACCTCCTCGATCCGATCGAAGAGCCTTAATACTCTTGTTAGTATGTTTCTCTACTTCATTCTTGTATTCCTTAAACTTCTCATAGACTTGTGATTTATATCTCATTAAATACACATAGCCATATCTCGAGAAGTCATCAATAAAAGAAATAAAATAGAGGTGACCCCCTTTTGCCTCCATGGACATGGGTCCACACACATCCGAGTGTATGAGCTCGAGAAGGTCAACGGCCCTCTCACCATGTCCACTAAAGGGAGCCTTGATCATCTTCTCCATGAGACATGACTCACAGGTATCAAATGGCTTGTATTCGAATGAATTCAAATACCCATTTGAGTGTAGGTGAGAGACTCTTTTCTAGCCTACATGACCAAGCCTGCAATGCCATAGATATGCAGAATTCACTTCATCAGCATTAGAAACTTGCATAACATTAGAACGTGTATCTAATACATAAAGACCATTGACTAATGAACCATTGGCTATAACCAAACTATTATTCATTATAGAGCACCCAGTGCTATTAAAAGCCAATGTATATCCAATGTTATACAAACCAGAGATTGAAATAATGTTCTTAATAATATTAGGAACATAATAACAATCATTCAGCTCCAGAATAACTCTTGAAGGTAAACAGAGGCGTGCAGTCCCTATAACTTTGGCAGCAACTAAAGCTCCATTGCCCATCCTCAGTTCAATCTCCTTTTTGCCCAGCCGCCTTCTATTTGCCAGCACCTGCACAGAGTTGCAGATATGAGATGCACATCCAGTATCCAATACCCATGATGTAGATTCCATATATGATAAATTAAGGTCTATGACAAATATACCTTCATTTAGAATTGCCTTGCAATTCCTTTTCCAATGTCCTATTTCCCCGCATCGAAAACACTTGTCTTCTTTTTCATTCTTCTTGCCCTTCCCTTTGTCAACTTTGGCGAGTTGCTTACCCATGACCTTCTTCTTTCCCGTTCCTTTGTCACCTTTGGTGGATATCTGGGTGGCCTTCCTTTTCTTGTTGGCCCGGCCAATAATAATCACAGAAGAAGATGTTTTATCTTTCTGCATAGTTCCTTCAGCACTCTTTAACATGTTGAGCAGCTCCGGGAGAGTTGCATCAATTCTAGTCATGTTAAAGTTTATGATGAAGGAAGAAAAGGAATCGGGCAATGACTAGAGTATAAGATCAATGCACAGTTCAAGATCCAACTTGAACCCCAGTGCATTGAGTCTCTCAATCCACTCCATCATTTTCAATACATGAGCCTGTACTGAAGCACCCTCTGACATCCGTGTCCTGAAAAGCTTCTTGGAGATGTCATACCTCTCAATCCTACCCTGCTCCTTGAAGATCTGGCTTAGATTAAGAAGTATGCTTCTACAATCAGTCTTTTCGAATTGCCTCTACAGCTCGGGAGCCATAGAGGCCAACATGTAACATTGGGTAAGGGAAAAGTCTTCAGACCATTTGGCATAAGTCATTAACTCGCCCTCGTCGGCATTGGGAGCTGGCTCAGAATGAACCGTGTCCAACACGTAGGCTATTTTTTTCGGCGGTGAGGACTATGCGTAGATTACGCAACCAATCCGAGTAGTTCGGTCCAGTCAATCTGTTGGCATCCAAGATGCCGTGGAGGGGGTTGGACGACGACATTGTATTCTGGATAAGAAATAAAAGATAACTTAGCATGTGTTCAAATTCTAACTTAGATGTGGTTTTCTATCTTAGTCAGTCCCACTATTTTTCGATCGAACTATACAACCCTCAGTATATAGAATGGGAGATCAGTGAGATCATTCTAGTGGGTCGGAATGCCAATGAGACTGAGGTACGACCTTGTGGAAAGCACAACAAGTCATACACCATCTCAAGGGCAGTCAACAGGCACTTGCATCTAATGGAATATCCGATATTCGCCCCCCGAGAAATCATCCCCTTGTGGAAAGCACAACAAAGGATATTCTCGGTTAGATCTAACCATCATTACTACATAGTAATGAGTTCATGACCCGACCCTTGTGGAAAGCACAATAAGGCCGAGTTCAATTCCTCACCCCATTGAGGCCGAGCCTTGGAGTTTTATCCCGTCCCCAAACTCATGGACCTTGTGAAAAGCACAATAAATCTATGAAATGAAGACGTTCATTCACTCCATAATGATGAAGGTCCACGATGACTCCTGGAACCACGCTTACCAGATTTAAAATTTAATCGTAAGGGAATTTGATTTTATCTTGATCTCACCCTATGTGGTAATATAAATATATCCAATATATATTTACCGTCCCTAGTAGTTTGCACAAAGTAAATGCATCCAATGTAAAATTAAATCGCAAGTGATCATGGACTTTATTCCTAATGTAACTAAGACATCCGGCCCACTTCAGAAGCAGCTGGATCGTCCTCGTCGGGTGTGCTCCGCGCCTTCAAACTCCCACGCCGCATTAATTACAACTTTTACACGGCACGCAGGCCGACAAAATTTAAATTACATGTCACTAAAATTCCAGCAGCCCTTAGGGCGAGTACAACTGTAAAGGGAGATAGAAGTACATAGAAATTTTAACAGAGAGAGAAAGGAGGTTCGCAGACCCCAATTAATTACATTAACCAAGTCCATGATCACTTGCCAACCCATTCATGTAAAATCAATTAAGGGTTATTTTCTAAAAATAATCCTTACTTTTGGATTTAAAAATGGGATGTGCAAACATAAATTGGCCAGCTTTGTTTAATTTTAAAAATCGAAGCAGGATTAACTAAAATTAAACACATAAGCAAGCCAATACAAGATAAATAAAGTAACTCACGTAAAGAACCATCATTTATAACAGGGGCATGCATATTTGAATCTGATTCAAATAAGTTAGATAATTGAGATAATTATTTAAATTTAAATTTAATTATCTAATAATCAAATTTAAAATTAAAATTTAAACATGTCAATCATTTAAATTTAAATTCAAACTAATTATCTAATAATTTTGTTTGAAAGTAAATTTAAATAATGCAATTATCCTCAATTATCAATATTCAAAAATTTAAAATTTGAATTTAATAATTATCTAATAATTAAAATTCAAATATTTGAATTTTATACATTTAATCTTCAATAAAATTCAAATTCTGATTTTACTAATTGTCTAATAATTAAAAAATCAAAAATTAAATTTTTATAGAAGTAACGTCAATTATTATCATTTTATCTCAAGGTAAATAGTAATTATCACACCTTAGTAAATTCAAAAAGGTTAAATAAAATTTAACATTTGAATTTTACTATTGAGATAACACAATTAATATTTAAGATAAAAAATAGATTAATTTATTATGCATTTATAAATATATATATATATATAATAGCACAATTAAATTAATAAAGCAATTTTTTTTAAAATTAAAAAAAATAGGTCGGCAAGCCTTATAGGGCGCGGCCGCCTACACGGGACGCGTGGGCGGTCGCGCCCACGCCCGCGCTACCAAGCTATCCGCAGTGCCGACCTATAAGGCTTGCCGACCTTCGGTAACAAAAATTTATTTGCCCGAACCCGGCCTCGTGGAATCCTAAATCTGTGCTCTAATCGGTGCATTAATAACCCAACCTCTAACTACGGGTTGCGTATTTATACCTTGCGCGGAACGACGCTGTCCGAAGTGCCCGATGCAGAATCTCACGAACATCGAGCCGCACAGAAGTATGGCCTCTAGAGCTGATCCACACGGATCCTTGCGCAGCGACGGCGTCCCCCCGACACGACCTCCCCCAACCCTTTCACCTTCTGGAGAGAGAGAGAGCAAGATGGAGGAAAGGGGGGAGGAGCTAATCCTTCTCTCTTAGCCTTAATGCTTGATTAGCCAAGAGAAAGGAGAAGCTCTCGTAACATCCATATATATAGGATTTTTGATGCGGGACAGAAGTACGGGGTCTTCAAGAATGCTATCCAGGTTGCACTATACCCTCCTGGCGCCTTCTGAAGAACGCGCTATGTCGTTCATGCGCGTTCACCTTCATTGGCAGAACGATGACCCTTGACATTGGGGCGCTCATGGATGACTTCGGGGGGGTTCAAAACACAAGGGGAAAGCACACATGACGATGGATGACACACGGGGAATGCTAAAATTGAAATCAAACCAACCAAATACTAGCTATGATAACTTTGGTGAAGGTGGATGTGGGGTGAGCGGCGAGGGAAGGAAGGTGGATGTAGATGATGTTAGGGCCGTGACGAAGCTTGGTTGGGGCCTCTCACCCGAACCCTTCGCAGGGATGGTGCAACCGATCTCCATCCTGACCTTAGCAGCATCATGGCGGTGCTGAGGGAAGGTGAACGTTGGTGGAAGAAGAACGAAGATATGAATGGAGCCTCACACTCGACCCCATCTCAGAGCCGATGCATCCGAGGCTTCGATCATCCTCCATTGAAGGGGAAATGGAGAGGATCAGGGAAATAGAATTGGGCCTCGCACCCGGAGAGGGAAGGATGAAGGGGGTTTCCAAAGATTGGGGAAGATAGCCATGGATACACTCAATCAAACTTTCATAGATTCATTGCTTGTGTTTGATCAAACAAAATGGGATACATATATAGGGGAAGGGAAAGACAAAATGATGCTAGTACATTGATTACAACCATGGAAAATAACAAACATCGAAGACTTTTCGGAGTTCCAGCGCTGGGAAGTTGGACCGTCTGCCACTACATCTCTGTCTGAGATCGCGCCAGGGAAGACTGGCGCCTTCTCCAGGTCACGCTACCCAAGGGTAGCGCGTTCATCCCTGGGCCTGGCAGCTTCGTCGATGCTCTTCGACCTGGCAGCTTGCTTGATTCCCATCACCGTGCCCTTGGAGTAGTCTGCACTGTCGCCTGCGGGGCCATGGGAGACCCTTGGAAGGACAAAACCGGCGGCGGGGCCGGTGTTGTATGTTGTGCCTGTTGCTGGGGGATGCCTCCGGTGTAGTCAGGTATCAGCGAAGGTGTTGCTCCCTACGGAGGTGCTTCAGAAGATTGCCCGTTGCCCTCGGGCACTTCGAGCGAAGCCTCGGTCTGCCCGGATGCCAAGGGTTGTGCACTCCTCTCGTTCAGTTGCTTCTTCAATAGTTTGATCTCCCGCTGGTACTGCTGCACCATATACAACATTGCAGGGTCATTCGTGGAAAGACTAGGAATACCTCCTACTTCTTCAGCCGGCGTCTCTTCCGATGATGTAGACGGCCCGCCGTTGGTGCCCCCAGTAGTGATGACATTGGCGGCCAGAGCCGTGGAGGGTTCTTCATAGGAGGTCTCTTCAGCGCCCACCTGCACCACCTCGCTTTCCACTCTCCCTCTTCTGGTAAGGGGACCGGGTCTCATGGTGAGTCTGGCCACCTCTTCGGGGTCGGTAGGTAGAGCTCCATACCGACCAAACACTCCTGCCATGTTGCAGGTGTAGACCCTTCAATTTCTATTTCTTCTTGCCATCCTTCTCGATGGCCTGCCTGGGAACACCAGTCTATCGAAGACCGATCTTCGGGGCTCCGCTTCCTCCCGCAAAGGGGATTGACGTAGCTCCTCAGAATGGTTCCTCGATTCTGCGTTGGGCACATGTCGGGTTTTTTCTTCTTGGAAGGCAGAGGTCATTGCCCCCAGTAGTCTCTGGCGACCCGAAGGGGTGCTCCCCGGGCCTCGGAGGTAATTCCTCATGGCTTGCTCCATCCCTTCCCACTCCTGGTTAGGGGGAGAAGCCGGTGATTGCATGCCAGCGGCAGCAACAGGAGTGCAATCGGCAGGCCTTGGGTGGGCAGCTTGGTGTCGACGCCTGTGGTGCTGGCGGCGGATATTTTCTGGCGGTGTCGGTGTAATAGATTCCGGCTGGTAGACTGGGGGAGTCACTTCGACTCTTTCATCTTGTCGGGCCCTTGTTGGGCGGATGCAGCTGGGCCCTGCTTGGACGGGTGCAGTGGTCTGGGCTTCCTTGGGGGTCCAGACTTGTTTGAGCTTAGCCGGCTTGTGAACCGGCGTATTCTTTGGTGCTGCGGCCAGGACGGCGGGCATCACCTTCTCTTTCATCTTCTCTAGCCCTTGGAAGGAGTTGGGAACTGGAACAGTTGGTACGATGCGGTCCGGAATCACTTCAGACCTATGTCCATCAAGGTGGACTCGGACGCTCCCGACGGTCATGGACTTCCCGGAGCTGGAGATTTAGCGCCCCGGAGTCGCGCCAGCATTGTTCCTTCGGAGCCTCCTCCGGTGAGACGCCGATCCCTGGTGAGGTGGGCCGGCAGTCTGGTGCACGTGGTGCACATTGCAGCTTAGCGTCCCAGTCGGGATGGTGTTGTTGTTTCTGGCCGAGGCTCGGTCGGCGACAGCTTTAGTGACCCCCTGGGTGGGAGTGCTGGTCTTAGGCCCGTCGGACGCTTCCGCGTCCAGTATGTTGACGAAGGCCGCCCCAAGGAAATTGGGGAAGCCAACCATGGGAGGGAAGCTCCCAAAGTTAAGGGGGACGGCGAGATAGCCACCCCTGACATGGCTCTCGACGGGCTGGGAACCGAAGGTGGTCGCCATCCCTGGTGTCAAAGTGCGATTTCCCTGCATTTGCAAAAATATAGCAATTAGTACTACAAGAAGGGGGCCGCAGGGCCCCTAATTCCGGCAAAGAGATGAAGGGACCCACCAGGCGTGCCAGACTTGTGGACGCACTTATTTTCATTGAGATTGTGACTTATCTTGTTTGTTGGTTTATTAAGTGCGTGGGCGTGCCAGTCACAAAGTGATGATTTATTTAGGCTTCGAAGAGCCACAGGTGCGCTCGATCTGACTTCGTCAGGTGATTGTGTAGTTCGGGTCTGGACCAAATCCCGCCGTGCCATAAAGGTCACGACGTCATTTGCATCCCCCATACGAGGGAACACCCTTGATTGATTGCCAGAATTAAGGGCCCTGTGGCCTGAAAGAATTAATACTAATCGCAAAGTATAGGGAAGAGTAAACCACACAAGGAGCCCGTATCGGGGTGCAAGCATTCAAATGTGTCGGCCACTTCGCGGACCATTTCATAATTGGACGAAGGCCCAAAACGAGAACGCGGTGAAAATCGAGGTAAACCCGTTCAAATATCTGCCGAGTCCACGGCAATTTCAAGAATGGGTTGGAAAGGATCCGGCCGAGAAGCGGGTCTGATTGATCGGGATGTCGGCCCGAAGCAACGTCGAGCCACGGCCATGTTGGAATAATTCCCAAGGCTCAGACCCGACCTGCTGGGACAACATCATTATTCCTTTTGCACCGGGTCACGGGAAGAGACGGGACTGCAGAGTGGATTTTAGCATTTTTTTCTTATTATTACCTGAATTTTAATTATATTACGATTTTGTTGCTTACTCCTCCTTTATGCATTTTTGAGTGGTTTTGCGATTTTCCTTCTATTTATTACACGCGTTTCTCCCGCCCTTTTTTACTTATTTATTATGCGTTCAAATATATATATATATATATATATATATATATATGTGTTCATTTACTTACTTATTTATTTTATTGGAATTTTCATGTTTTTTATTTATTTTATTTATTTATTTGTTTTAATCACTATTACCATCGTATTTCTTTTATTTGTATTTATATCGTGCATGAGGGAATGGGTCTTGGGGAGGCTGAGGAGAGGTCGGTGCAAAGGGGGACTGAGTCGGTGCAAAGGAGGGTTGAGTCGGTGCAAAGCAGCCTGGGCTAAAGGGGATGTTAATGAAGGCCTGGGGGTGTGCCGAACAAGGCACCAAGAGGGGTGAGAGGCTGTACCGGGTGAGGTCTGGGCTGCTGTGCCGTGTAAGGGCCAAGGAGGGGTGTGCCGGGGAAGCGCCTAAGAGGTGTACCGGGTAGGGCTACGCAAGGTGTGTACCGGGGAAGACCAAGGTAGGTGTGCCGGGTTAGGGGCTGGGGTGTGTACCGGGGGAGGCTGGACTGGGCTGTGCCGGAGAAGGCTGGGCCGGGGTGTGTCGGCCAGGGTGTGAGACGGCGGGGAGAGAGATGGAGTTAAGACGCAGGGGGGAAAGATGAGGTGAGATGCTGGAGGAAAGGGGAGACGTTGAGTGTGAGACGACGGGGAGAGAGATGGGACGGTGAGGGTGAGACGGTGGAGAGAGAGATGAGACGGTGAGGGTGAGATGGTGAGGGGTGAAAGGGTGAGATGGTGGGGAGAGAGATGAGATGGTGAGGCGTTGGAGGAAAGGTGAGACAGTGAGAGAGAGAGAGAGAGAGAGAGAGAGAGAGAGAGAGAGAGAGAGAGAGAGAGGTGAGATGGTGGGAGAAAGAGAGGTGAGATGGTGGGAGAAAGAGAGGTGAGACGATGAGGGTGAGACGGTGGAGAGAGAGATGAGACGGTGAGGGTGAGACGGTGAGGGGTGAAAGGGTGAGACGGTGGGGAGAGAGATGAGACGGTGAGGGGTGAAAGGGTGAGACGGTGGGGAGAGAGATGAGACGGTGAGGCGCTGGAGGAAGGGTGAGATGGTGGGGAGAGAGATGAGACGGTGGAAGAAAGAGAAGTGAGACGGTGGGGAGAGTGTGCCGTCGAAAGGCCGTTTAGGCGTGCCGTTGGAGGAAGGTGTGAGTGCACCGGATTAATGGGGTGAGGTTGTACCGGTTGGGAGGCACAGAGAGTGTGCCGGAGAAAGAGGCATGAGTGTGTCGGGTGAGGATGGACTGGGGGTGTGTCGGGCTAGAGTGGGTTAAAGGGTTAAGGCAGCTGGGGCAAGGTTTGCTCAGGGGAGGTTTCTCTCTCTCATGGGACGCATGTGAGGGGTTTTCTTTTATTCACGAAGTGCAGGCGTGGGATTTTTGATTTGGCTTTCTTTTATTCATGTAGATTATGTTCGTGGTTATGTTCAGTAGTCCAATTCTTTGAGTCTTGCATGGTTCCTTCATTTTGATTAGAATGTTTTATCGTTGCTTACTTCATTTGTTTGTTGCTTCCTTTTGTCTTTTAACATAGTATTGCCCCATTCATTTGTTGCTTCCTTTTTACCATTTTAAAATGTCTATTGTTTCTGACGAAAATTCGGTAGCATCTCCCCTTGACCCGGATGGTAAGGGAGATAAAGGGAACGCGCCCACATGGAGTGGCAGAACCCAACAATTTGAGGTGGGCACCAGAGGCAGTAGCACCTTTGATGAAACTTCGGGAAGCCAGGAGGAATCGACGAACGGAAGACATCTCTATCACTGGCATGGGTGCACCGGGTGAGAAGAGGGGACTGGTGTGCCAGCCAGGAGTGATTGGGGCGTGCCGGGCTGGCAGGCGCTGGGGGGGTGTACCGGGTTTGGAGTGTGCCGGCCAGGAGTGACTGGGCTGTGACGGGTAAGGCCCATAAGGCCGTGCCGGGCAAAGAAGAGAGGGAGTGCACCGGGTTGGAAAGGCCAGGGGTGTACCGAACTGGGGTTAACTCATGAGGATGGCAATGAAGGAAAGGAATGGACTAGGGGCCTTGGCTCGGTAAATCTAGGGGGGGCTTCAGTTAGGAAAGGGAGAGAGGGTGGCAGAGGTGGCAGAGGGAAAGGTATTGGGCTCGTGGGGTTTCAAGAAAAGGGAAGAGTAGACTCCCTTGGGCCAAAGACTAAGCATAAGGCAAGGGATCACACGGGGAAACAACATCGACATGGAGAATCCAAGACACCAGAGAAGGAGAGAAAATGAACAACACATCATGCGTACTGGCATAAACCAACGGAAGCAACCGGAAACCCAAGAAGGGTGATTTTCATTCACAAAGAGGAATGGCCACGGCCGGCCATATACATTGCAAAGCACATTCGTGCTGAAACTACGGACAGGGGAGGGGATAATATCATGAAAATGAAATAAGAAGAAGAGAACGGAGAGAGTGTTGGGGCCGAACAGGGGTGACCACTCCCTGCCCTTCCCCACTCCCTCCTCTACATCAAAGCTCACTTTCCCTCTCTTACTCTCTTCCTTACTCTCTCTTTCCTGGTGGTTGCCGGAGAACCTCGCGCCGGAGCCCTCCTCTTCCTCTTCTCTCTTCTTCTTCCTTGATCTCTTCTCCTTCTTCTTCTCTTCTGTGTCGGCGTCGTTGTAGCTTCCTCCGTCTGTCTCCCCTTTCTCTTTATCGCCGAACGAGAGGGTTTTTTATACCCCGGGTGGCGGGAATGTTCGAGCACGAACGGCGGTGGCGGGAAGTGACCGGCATTGAATGGGGATTTGACTTTCACCGTCCTTGGTGGCAGGAGGTAGGCAGTGTGTCTTCCTCTCTGGGTGACACCTCAGCGAGCCCATTGTGCGCAAAGGATCCTTAGGGCATGGGCGTTAGATTTCATCTACCGGATGCATCGAACGAGGGCGAGTCATAGTGTACCGCTGAAGAGCCAGGAACCTGTGCCGCTGGAAGACACAGCGAGTGTGCCGCTGGAGGGCTGCCAAAGCGTGCCGCTGGAGGGCTTGAAGGCGTGCCACTGGAGAGCCCAGCAGGTGTGCCGCTGGGGAGGTTTGAGGGTGTGCCGCTGAGAAGGCAACTTGGGTGTGCCAGGTAAGGCACCTGGGGGTGTGCCGGGTAAGGCACCTGGGGGTGTGCCGCTAGGGGCAACCGGTAGTGTGCCACTGAGACGTGCTAAGGGTGTGCTGTTTGGGGCAGCACAAGGGCGTGCCACTGGGGCAGACTTGAGCCCGTTGCGAGCATTAATTACGGTCCATTTGATTTTCTTCGGAGCCCACGGGTTGTGAGCTTCCCGGGGGTTGGTTTCTCTTCACTGTCGTGACTCCGGAGACGGCTTCACGGCAGTGTTTGTGTATTCTGAGAGTTTGGGTGACCAGTCTCTCCGGGTGTCTCTTTGCTTGATGTTGCCGTTGATGTGGGGCTGGGCAGGACACATGGGTGTGTAATTTTACACGTCCACAGTCCCTCAACGAGGGTGCTTGTTCAGCGGGCTAAATGGGAGGATCCCCGGCTGCCTCTTTTATTTGCCTCCGTTGTGGCTCGAAGGCCTCAGAGTTTGAGATGCATATTTCCTTTTGCACCAAATGCTTGTTTGCAGGTTTGCCCTCCCGACCTGGGGTAGCAGAAGTCGGGCAGTACTTTGCCAGGAAGGCCTCAGCGTCAGTTGCCAGTTCACCTAGTTGTTCAAAGGTTCTGACTTTGATGCCCATCACCCTTTGTAGGATTTCATCTTTCAGATTTCTTTCACACCTCCGAATGATGTCTTCGCAGTTTGGGGGGCTCCTACATCTTACATGGGGGTCTCCCACTCTTCTTATATAGTCCGAGACGGGCCTATCGTCTCTTCACCTGGTCTCGTATAATTTTACCTCGGTGAATTCTCCCTCGACCGGCTTCATTTCAGCTATTCGCTTCTCACTTAGCTTATTCATTGCCGCTGGGGCTGTCGAATTCGGGTGTGGGTTGGATGGGTTTAAGCCCATTTCTCTCATTTTTCTCTTAATTATTTCAAGATCTTGGCGGGGTTCCATTGTCAGAGTGGGCTCAAGCTGGCAGGAGCTAGAGATGCTGCCCCCTGTCTTGAATTCAGGCGGGACCATTGTCCTCCTGGGACCATCATCGAACATGTTCAGTCCTTCAGAGCTTGATGTTCTTGCCCCCATGCACGTACGCGAGGGAGTATGATGGCGTACATCTTCAGGAGGCAACAAAGAGTGCCCCTACTCCTCCCGGGTCTGATTGGCGTGGCGGGAGGTGGAGGCTTCGGGTTGATTTGCCTTGGTCGGCACGAAGCATATTTCCTCATTTTCCTCTTCTTCCGCCGTTTGGCTTGTACCGGTCATGGTCGATAGTGTGTTACAAGAGAGATCAACACCTCCTCTTTTGTCTTTTGACTCTTCCTTCTTCTTCCCCTCGGCGACTAGCACATGCCTCCACACCTGGTCGTCCTGTAGCTACCGGTGTACGGATACCACATTGACAGCCCTTTTGAAGTTGGGAAGCTCGTGAGGGCATGGAGGATCCACTCTAGATTCGCCCATCTGGAGCTCTCCCCTCTTGATCAGGCCTTCGATAGTATCTTTGAGTACATAGTAGTCTTCAATAGAATGCCCAAGCCTTTGGTGATACGGGCAAAAGCGGGGATCATCTTTTCTTCTAAGATCGCCCGGCCTCTTCGGCTCTGGGAGGGTGACCTTATTGTATCTGGTGGCCCATTCAAACAAGAGCTGGGTCTTTTCCTTAGGAAAGGAGTAAGGCTTCATCATTTTGGTTCGCAAGGGAGGCCCTTCTTGTTGTTCAGCAGATTTAGCCAGAGGAGGGCCGGTGACGACCCCTTCGTCTCTATTTCTTTGCCGCTCGAACACCGTGAAGTCGACTGCATGAACGTCTTCCGGCGTGGGCCGTTCATCGGCTGATTTGGCCTTCCGGCTCGAAGCCGTAGGTGTAGAGGAGAGGAAGGCTTCGATCTCAGCCACCACATTGTTCAATCAGTCGAAGGACTTAATTTTGATTCCGATCATCTTTTCGAGGATCCCCCGCTTCAAGTTTTGTTTGCAGATTTGCACTGCGCCCTCTTGGTATGGCGGCCGCTTGCATCTCATGTTGAGATTTCATCATCTTCTAATATATTCCAAAGCAGTTTCATCAATCCTCTGCTTGGAGGCATATAGTTCGACCATGGTTATCTCTCTTTCGGCGACGTGAAACCGTTCCCGGAACTTCTTTTGCATATCTAGCCAGTCATCGATGGACCTAGCTGGCAAATTTGAATACCACTCAAAAGCGAGTCATGTGAGAGAAGACCCGAAGAACTTGGGCAGGGAAGATTCGTCGGTTGCCAAGTCGCCCATTAAATTGATGTAGTAGGCTATATGTTCTTTCGGCGAACCCGGTCCGTCAAACTTGTCAAACTTTGGCGACTTGCTGAAGCCGGGAGGTAGCCTTTTGGCAGCATGGTGGATAGGGTAAGGTACCTTGTACACATCAAAAGCAACATAATCTTTGTTGCCCCCGTAGGCCAGCTTCTCTTCAATCATCCGATCTAACATCATTTTACGCGCCATCACCTGGTCGACCGGGCCTGGGTGGAGGTGGGCTTGCTGAACCTGCAGTGTCGCCACCGTTGCCTGAGGTATAACAGCAATCCCATGGTATGAGAGCACTGGGGGTAGCACCGTAGAGGTAGTGTGTTGTTGCTGGGAGGGAGTGCCCCCTGTGTAGTTAGGCGTTGGTTGAGCCGCAGTCGCTTGTGGCAAAGCCCCGAGGCTTTGGCTATTGTTTCCCTGTGTCTCGGAGGGGACTTCGGGGTGCTTGGCGGTAGACGCTTGTGAATTCTTTTCATTTAGCTGCTTCTTTAGTAGTTCAATCTCCTGCCGATATTCCTGCAGCAGCCTCAGCGTTGCAGGGTCATGCATGGAGGGGTTGAGGGGGATGCCTCTCTCTTCAACTGGGATTTCTTCAGACGACGTGGATGCTCTCCCACTGTCACCTTCAGCCGTGATCACGTTTACAGCCATCGTGACCAGGCCTGCATCTATTTCTTCAGCACGGACCGGTGTCGTGTCATCATGATTCTCGGGCAAGGACCCACAGTGGCCAGCCACCATAGCCCCATTGCAGGTGAGTGTTGTGGCTCGTCGCCCCCGGCCTTTACTCGTAGCATTCGTAGCTTCTAGGGGTTGCTACATCCCCAAAGTGGTACTATCAAGATTATGGGAGTGCCCCCGGACAGCCCGAACAATATAACTCCGCTCTTCAGCAAGGCGGATGAGAGCTTGTGGCATGTTGACTGGTACCAAAATTTCATGGGTGAAGCAGCCTCGCCTGGCCATCCCGCCTTGTTCTTTGTTACGTGGGTGAGTCTCAGCCCGATGGATGCAGGGTCGAAGAGCTAGTCTTTGGGAAGATTGGGTCGAAACCTTGGTCTTCTCGTCTATTTCTCTTCCTCTTCCTGGAGCCAGGGCCTGCGGCTGCTTGAGCACCCAGGTTTGTTTAGAACTGATCGGCTTAGGGGCCAACCTCCCCTTTGATTTGGACCAGCAACGGTATGGCTTCTCTAGGGCCAGCACTTGGAAGGCGTTGTGCACTGGCACTCTGGGTGACATTGTAGCATGGCTCCTCCGGAGCCTCGTTTGGTGAAAGGCCGACCCGTGGTGCGACGGGCAGGGAGACTGGTACACGTGGTGCACGTTGCAGCTCAGCATCCCTGCCGGGACGGTCTTGGAAGTCTCAGCCACTGAACGGCCGACAGCAGATTTGGTTGCTCCCTGGATGGGAGCGTTGCTTTCGGTTCTATCAGACGCTTCCACGTCCAGCAAGTTCGTGAAGGCCACCCCAAGGAAGTTGGGGAAGCCTACCGCGGGAGGGAAGCTCCCGAAGCTGAGGGGGACTGCCAAGTAGCCATTCCGAACATGGCTTTCGACGGGCTACTGACCGAACGTGAGGGCCATCCTGATGTCTGGAATGCAACCTGCATTTGCAAATTGAAGAATTAGTTGTTGGGTATGTGTTCTCACATTATTTTTGACCCTAATTTTGATGATAACAAATATTGTGAGTTTGTGGGAGCAAAACATTATGTGTGGTTTAATGAATTCGAAACATTGTGTGTTTGGAAGAGCATGTGTTCTTAATGGCATTTGGTGGCATTATGATGGAATAATGTTTCCTATTTGATTGTATGAGTGCATGAGTTTAATGGAACAATCATGTTTTTAGAAAGGCATCTAACTGATGGGGGCATCATAGCAAGAGCATTAACCTTTTATTTTACATTTGTCCCCTTTAGTTTATTTTTATATCATTGGGAAAGTGTATGTGTAATTGTAAGGCTTTATAAGCCAATGTGTCATTCCCTTGGATTCTTTGGGTTTTTATGCAAAATGTCAGTAGGTCCAGCAAGGGGGCCCTCACTCCTTCCTCATTGGTCCAACTGACACCATTTGGGTCCATGTGGGGCTGGTCAAAGTCCTAGGTGGCCTTCTAGATGCTTGGACTAGTCAAGGGGGACAAGTGGTAAGAAATGTCAAATATTCCATCCCCTTGGTCAAGGGCCCCCCCCCCTTTAATCCTTTTTTAATTGTGTTCCAAACCACATGGGATAAATAAATCTGGTCTCCCCCTTATGCCCCTCCCAATTTTAGATCTAGGGTTATTTTGTGTCTTTTGGCATTTCATACAAATACCTTGTATTCTCATTTTTAGTGGAATTAATCATATGAAAATTCAGAATTCTGCTTCAAGCAAGAAGGGTGCGCCCCTTGTCTCTTCCCCTCTCCCTCTTGTAGATGGATTTCTGCTAAATCTTGGGTGTGATGTCCTTCTACCTTCTCCTTAGCCCCTCTGAATTCTATTTCTGCCACCGCCGCCGCCGCCGCCATCGCACCGCCATCGCGCCGCCGTGTTTATCGCCGGAGTTCTATCTACATCAGGATAGAACCCTACTCCGTGATTTTTAGCTCTTTATCAGGAGCTCATATCACAACCAAACTTGGAGGGTGAGTCATCCACGTCCACCCCAGCCTCCACAAAAAAAATCCCGTCATTTACCTATCGTTTGCTATTTTTATATTTTCGTGTATTTCCACCTACAAGTTCTATCTTCTGTTCAGATCCTGTCATAGTAACCCTGAGTTCTACGTTTCGACCCCCTTCTTCTTGTTTTCTCGAGTCCCCAATTTTATTGGGAGTTCTGCCCATCTAGTACCTCTTCCACAAATTTTCTTGTGAATTTAAGATCTCGTTTATATTTTCTAAAAATTCACTTCAGATCCCAAATTCTATTCTACCTCTGCTGTCCAGATCCAACCACCTAGCAGTATAAAATATATTTCCCTACCCAAACCTCCACCAAATCTGTCACAAAAATTATCCCCGTTTTCCTTGTTTCCAACTCTACAACTTTTGTGAAGAAGTCAACTTCCAGATCTGAACTGTGATTCACGGTCAATGTCAATTCTCAGGAAAACTTAGATCTGCCCTGAGATTTCGGGTCCTGTTCAACAGCAACTTGTAAAATCGATTAAGGCCAGATCCGAGAAATTCAAAATTATTTCTTTGGCCCTAGATCGAAGTATTTTGAAAGAGCTTTCCAACGATACCCTAGATCGAAGCATTTTGAAAGAGCTTTCTAACGATATCTCTTGTACATCAATCCGACATCAGGAGTGATCGCTGCAGCAGATCTCGCCGGGTCGCGCGCTGTAAAACAGCAACTTCAGATCCGTGGGTAGCACGGTCAACAAGTGAGACCGGAGCCGACTCACCTCCCACGAGGCAAACCAGCGTACCGCCGTCCCAAGGAGTGCCTCTCTAGGAGCCAACGTCACAGTGGTACTACTCCGGGCCCACTCGGACCCGCCGATGAGCACGTGGGCCCCACGTTCGTGAATACGCGTGCCGCTAAAGCTACATCGAAAGCTGCCCATCAACCCAAGTTCTGTCCTCTCGGGCCCCATTTGTAGCCCGTTACCTCCCTGCGTGGAGTGGGCAGTAGAAATCATTTCTGTAATTATTGTGATAATTGTTTAACCGGAAGTTGCTGTCTTGGCCGGGATCGTCTTCCCCACACCCGGAGCGTGGAGGTAAACTCGCCCCCTCTCTCTTATTGCATTTTGCTCAATTCATATATTTTTGAATGCCGCTGCGAGTGTTAGGTATCTAGCTCATTATACTTTTACTCACCGCTACGAGAAAGAGTGAGTGACCCGTCCCGTGACTCGATCTGAGTTAACGCAAAAAAATCGATACCCGAGACTCACGGCCGATTTCTCAACCGCGCACGGTCCCACGTCTTCCCTCGCATAGGGGCGATCGCGAGCTAGAGTCCCAGGTCGCGTGTCCGTCCCGCATCACTAACGCTCAATGAAATTTCTCATTCATATGTAAAAGCATATCACTCTCTTGAAGCATCATATTCCTAAAGTGAGTGTGCTTAGTTATGAGAAACTTGGGTTTTAACTTGACTTCATATGGTTTCATGTGTGAATGATTTGCATGCATCTAGTTTTTATGAAGATACCATGACTTGAGCTTCATGAATGATCATCTATGCAATATTTGCTCACATGGTGAAAATGAGGTGTTTGATGCCTACATTTATTGATATCTTGCATGCTCAAGTGATTTAAGCTTTGACTAAAAAATTGGGTTGTTTTCATGAACATCTCTCATGAGATGTTATTGCTTTGAATGTGTTTCATGCATCCTTAAAATGAGGTTTTTGAGATTTTCGCATGTGCTTATTTGATTCACATAAAACTTGTTGAAATGTGGTTTAAATTGTCTTAATACTTTGTTGAATGCATGATAATCAAATCATGATTTTTGGATATTTTTTTGGTGCTCAAACGGGGCTTAAAACCTCATTTTCAGACCCTTCAGGGAAGGGGTCGACCCCTGGGGTTGACCCCCTGAGCTGTGTGTTGTCTGCATAGCAGACAACCCAGCACACTGCAGGGGTCGACCCCCTGTGGGTTGCATTTATTTTTTGGCCCCGGCCGACCTCTGTCTGCCCAAGGGTCGACCCTTCCGAAACGGGATTTTCAGGAGCGTTCTAAACCCAATGAAAACTCTTCTAAACATTACCGAACTATCCCCAAATGGTTCCTAAACATATTAGGGAGTTTCTAACATGTATTGGGAGGGTTTTATGTGCCTTATGTCCACTCCTCTATATATATGAATGTGAACTCCGAATTTGGGGATGGTGAACCCTAATGTGCTTTATTTTTCATCTTGTAGGAGAAGAAAGGGGAAAAGGAGTGGAGCTGAGCAAAGATCCGTGGTTTTGATCTACTTCCACTCATTTCTGGAGGCCGTGGCTGAAGAAAGAAAGGAGCGGAACAAGAAGGGGAACGCGGGGATGTTCTCATCGTCGATATCCAGCCACCCTCCGACTTGAAGCTTAGAGAAGACCTTCTACAACCCTTTCCTACTCTTGGGGATTCACTTCTACATCTTGTTTGGATTTGTTTGAGTCATTTTCTTTTGGTTCACTAGCAAGTATTGAACATATCCTTCATTTTTCTGAACTCCGACTTTGTGTGTGTGTTGAACCATTTGCGAACGGTGGTGGTTCGTTGTGCTGCGGTGTTGCAGCTTGTGTTTGTGGTTAGATCCGTTGTGGATCATGTAGGAGACATTGTCTCCGTGTCTTTTGGAGCGGAAGCTCCGTGCGCTTTATTTGAAGCGAGTGGATCCCCACCGTTTTGGTGAGGGGTGGATGTAGGGAGTCCGTCGTGGTCCCGAACCACCTAAAAATCTATCTCGCATTGTGGTTGATTGTGGTTTGTGTGTGTATATTATTTTTGTTGATCGTGTGTGAACGGAAAGCTTGCGAGAATTACTTTCTTCATAGCTTGTATTTCTTCCAATAATTATTTACGTTGGTAGTTATTTAATTTGCTGCGTTAATTTTAAAAACTACCATCGTGCTTGGCGGGGACAATTCAACCTCCCTTCTTGTCCATACGAGAACGTTAGGGACAACAATCTGGTATCAGTGTGGGTCTTTGAATTGTGGACAACCTCACGGTTGTAGAGCAAAGATCCTTTGCTATGGCTAACAAGGGAATGATCCCCGATGGACATTCGATACACCGACCACCTTTCTTTGATGGGACTAACTATCCCTATTGGAAAAACCGAATGACTATGTTCATGCGAGCATAGGACTATGATACTTGGAAGGTCATTAACAAAGGTCCTTATGTGTTACCTCCCAATGAGGATGGATGAGAAGAAGAGCATATTAAGAAATCATGTGCAAACTTTAGAGCTATGAATATCATTCAATGTGCTATACATCCTAATGAGTACTCACGTATTTCTATGTGTTCATCTGCATAGGAAATGTGGAACAAATTGAAGACCATTTATGAAGCTACTTCAGAAGTACGGGAGATAAAAGTAAATCTGTTGGTTCGAGAATAGGAGCTTTTTGTAATGAAGCCCGAGGATAACATTACGCAAATGTATGCAAGGCTAAGCGAGATCACAAGCAACCTAAAGGCCTTGGGAAAGGAGTATTCAAATCAAGACTTGGTGAGAAAGGTGCTGCGGTCCCTCACACCTCCGTGGCACACAAAGGCGGCCGTCATAGAAGATTCGAAGGATCTCACCACACTCACGGTGGATCAACTTATCGGATCGCTGATGACTTATGAAATCAACATCATGAAATTAGCTGAGGAGGAAAGCAAAAAGAATAAGATGATAGCTTTGAAGGCATACCCAGAATCGTCGGAAGATAGTGATGAAGGCTCATCTATGGACAGTGATGAGGAAGATATGATGGCTCTTGTAACAAGGAATGTCCGAAAATACTTTAGAAGAGCTAGAAGAGATGGAAATCTTCCTAGAAGATTCATGAGGAGAAACTTCAACAAGAAAGGCGAGTCGAGCAAGAAGGAAGAAATCATTTGTTACGAGTGTAAGAAGGCTGGGCATATGAGAGGTCAATGCCCCGAGCTCCAAAAGAAGCTTAACAAGAACAAGCCAAAGAAAGGGAAAGCTATGAAGGCAACATGGAGTGATGAGGACTCGGATAGCTCAAAATCCGAAGGTGACAAGAAAGGACTAGGAGAGCTAGTCCAAAATCTTTGCCTTATGGCGGATGAGGACAACTTTGAGGTAAACTCCGATTCTGAAAATTTTACTCTTGAACAATGGCACCTAGCATATGCGGATTTGTTTCAGAAGTATAAGAAATCAAAAACTGATGTCAAAAACTTGTAGAAGAGATTTTGTGACTTGATTGGCTCTACTAATCCATGTGACAGGTGTAGCTTTTATGAAATGCAAATTGAAAAATTCAAGGATGAAAACGAAGACTTTCAATCTAAGCCAACCTTGTATATAGATGAACTAGAGTGCTTGGAGGCAAAAAAACATCATGCTTATGAAAATGTTGAAAAATTAAAAAATGAGAATGCTCAATTGGTTAATGAGTTGGATGAATTCAAATTGAGACTGAGTGAATGTGAGAAATCAAAGGAAGAGTTACAAACCAATTTCGAAACCATGCATGTTGAATTAAAAGGTTTGAAAGATGTTGTTCAAAAATAATTTAAAGGAAAAGAGAAAATGGTTGAACATGGTGAGACTAGCAATGAAAATGCTAGGAATGAGAAAATTGATGTGATACGCTCACCCATAAAGAGAAATTCATTTGTGAAAAACAAAGTTCAAAAACCATTTGATTCATATGGCTTCAATCATGTTGACTCATGCATGAACTCTTTTGTTGATAGATCTTACATGCATAGGAGTCGGTTTAGAAAGCCAAATGTCACATGCTTCTATTGTGGAATGTTTGGCCACTCAATGTATGTTTGTGATTTGATGAGGGCCGATGATGAATATTTTGAAATGAAAAATAGAATGCATTTCTTTCATGGTAGGACTAACACTTCGGGACCCAAGCTTGCTTGGGTACCTAAATCAACTTGAGAGTTGTTTTGATTATGCAGGTCTATCTAAGAGCCAATTGGAACAAATGGTACCTAGACAGTGGATGCTCCAGACATATGACGGGAAATAAGGAACTCTTTTCAGACTTGAAGGAGAAGGATGGCGGATTGGTCACCTTTGGCGGAAACGACAAAGGTAAAATTGTGGGAATTGGATGAATAGGTAAGGATTCAAACCAATCCATTGAGGATGTCTTGCTTGTGAATGATTTGAATCACAATTTGCTTAGCATCAGTCAACTCTGTGACAAAGGTCACAAAGTTATTTTTGAAAACACACACTGCTCCATTGTAGATAAAGTTTCACATGAAATAAAGTTCATTGGTGTTAGAGATGGAAACATCTACTCTGTTGATCTTGAAAATTCTCAAAATAAAAATCTTTGTTTGGTTGCTAATAAGTCAGATGATGCATGGTTGTGGCATTGACGACTTGGTCATACTATCTTTAGTGTTCTCTCTAAACTATTTAGAAAAGATTTGGTAAGAGGCTTACCAAAACTGAATTTTGATGCAAATAAAATTTATGATACATGTGCTATAGGGAAACAGACCAGAGTGTCTTTTAAATCCAGAAATATTGTCACCACCACTAGACCCCTTGAATTCCTTCATCTAGATTTATTTGGTCCCACTAGGACACAGTCTTGGAGGGAAACTTTATGGGTTTGTAATTGTAGATGATTACTCAAGGTTCACTTGAGTACTATTTTTAACCCATAAGAATGATGCTTTGCAGGAGTTCGAAGATCTTTGTAGGAACTTGCAAACTGATAAGGGGTATCAACATAAAGCAATTAGAAGTGATCATGGAAGTGAGTTTGATAACCATGACTTTGATGATTTTTGCAGGAAACAGGGGTTTACACATAATTTTTCAGCACCTCGAACCCCACAACAAAATGGAGTCGTGGAAAGAAAGAATAGGACACTCGTAGAGATGGCGAGGACAATGCTTGCAGAAAATGGCTTACCAAGGTATTTCTGGGCTGAGGCGGTGAGCATGGCCTGTTACATCATCAATCGAGCCATGGTAAAACCTATACTCAAGAAAACTCCATATGAGTTGTATAAAGATAAGAAGCCAAATATTGCATATCTTAAACCTTTTGGTTCTCCATGTTTCATCTTGAATAATTCAAAAGACTATTTGGAGAAATTTGCCGCAAAGAGTGATAGAGGTATATTTCTCAGTTATTCTTCATCATCTAGACCATATCGAGTATATAACCTACGTACTCTTGGGGTAGAGGAAAGCCCTCATGTGATCATTGCTGAATACACATTAAAAATGTCTGACATGTTGTGCCCCTGTGGTTTTGATGATTGGTCTTGATGTGAGTCAAACACTAACACTGTGAGTCACCATGTGGTGTTCAGTCATTCTGTTAGATCATAAAGCGTTCACATATATACATCTGTAAGGTTTATGCTTTTTCTTGTCATACTATGAGTCATGGTTTAAGGTCTATGCATTTCTCTGTTTATGGAAGTTCTGCACATTGCATCGCTGCATACATAAAGTCCTTCACATTGCCTTGCTGCATTTCACACGCATTCAAACTCTATACATTCTCTCGCATGCAGGCATTCGAAGTCTATACATCGTCTGGTAGCATGCACACAAAGTCTACACATCCCTCCATAGCAAGTCTGCACATCGTTTGCATAGCACACGCACAAAGTCTGTACACTGTTGCATGCTCATTGCATATGAGGTCCTGTCTACACGTTATTAAGTCTGTACAGAGTCTTGTTGCAGGCACGGCAAGTCTATACATCCGTTAGCCTTGTCTCTTGCTCGCAAAGTCTATACATTCATGAGCTATGGCTGTGCATCGTTTGCATATTGCACACTAAGTCCATACATCACTGCACAAGCAAGTCTGTACATCCCTTCATGGCACACAAAGTCTGCACATGGTTGCTTTGATGCTGCATCAAGTCTATACATTGTTGCATCATGTGCTTCATGCATATAGAGTCTGTACAGAGTTGTACCTAGATTGCATCAGACAAGTCTGTACATTCTTCAGCAGCAAGTCTGTACATCGTCTTGGTGTAGGCGTGGCAAAGTCTGTACAGCCTGTGTTCGCAACACTAAGTCTGTACATTGGTTGGCTACTGTATTGCACGCGCTCAAAGTCTATACATTGTGCACGCATGACTAAGATCTCTATCTGCAAATGTTGGTGCAACATCTCTCAAGTCTATACATTGCCTTGCCTCTCCATGCATATGCAAGTCTGTACATCCAAGTCTATACATTGTCTCGCACACACTTTCAAAGTCTGTACATTCCAATGGCTGTGCAATCCTTCAGACTAAGTCTATACATTGTCTCGCACACACTTTCAAAGTCTGTACATTCCAATGGCTGTGCAATCCTTTAGACCAAGTCTATACATTGTCTCACACACACTCAAAGTCTATACACTGCCTCGCTGCATTACACAGCGTCTCATGTTGTGTCTCACGTTGCGTCTTGTGAATGCATCATACAAAGTCTATACATTGCATCGTCTTAAGACTAAGTCTGTACATCGTCTAGCGTCTCACGTTGCGTCTTGTGCATGCATCATACAAAGTCTATACATTGCATCGTCTTGAGACTAAGTCTGTACATTGGACAAGTATATACATCCGTGTTCATTGTGCACAGTTCGTTCATCAAGTCTACACATTGTCGCCTACTCGTGCATCTCTTCTAAGTCTATACATTGCCGCTATGTGTGTGCATCATTTAGCAAGTCTATACATTCATGCATCATTTAAAGTCTGTAAACCTTAATTGGCACTTTCACACCAAGTCAGTACAGCCTTTGTGTTGCACGAACACAAGTCTATACATTGCTGTCGCATGCATTCAAAGTCCATGCACTATGCAGTTGGGCATCGTTCATTACAGCAAGTCTGTACATTATTTTCCCATGCACCTAAACGTCAAGTCTGTACATTCATTTTCAATGTACATACTTCACTGCATGCACACTACATTACACACGTTCAAAGTCTGTACATGCCATAGCCTTGCATACGTAAAGTCTGTACATGCTTTAGCTTTGCATTCACAAAGTCTGTACATGCCATAGTCTTGCATCGTTTAAAACAAAGTCTGTACATTGCTTTCTGAATTAACTCAGTGCATCCTCGTCTGTTCTAACAGGACTGTTGGTCGAGGAGCTAAATGAGGGCACGTGATCCAAGAAGCTAGGATCGTGACACGTGTCATCCTGCAGGCTGAAATGTTGCCATGCAGCCAAGGAGTTAGGGCGGGAACTGAGGAGGACACACGCCTACCCTACCTGTTGCTGCTATATATACTAAGCTTCTTCCTCAAAAGAAGATTGATCGAAGCAGAAGCAGAGACAGAGTCTGCATGATCCAGAAGAAGAAAGAGAGTGATTGAAGAAGCAGACAGAAGCAGAAAGAGCTAGCAGAAGAAGAAAAAGAGAGAACATAAGAGAAAGAGGAGAAAGAGAGAAGAAGAAGAAGAAAGAGAGAGAGATCCTTTGAGAGTAGAGATCGAGAGAAGAAGAGAAGTGTAGTAGAGAAGAAGAGAGATAGAGAGAGAGATAGAGAGTTAGAGGAGAAGAATAGAAGTTGCTTGAAGATCTGCTCCTGTTGGACCGTGGATCAAATCCAGGCCAGTCAGCTCTGTTGAGAGCCACATTTGTGCTATCATCTTTTACAGCTTTCTGATTGCTGTATTTTTCGTTTCTTGTTTTTTACTTTACACTTCCTTGGTTTTTGTTTTTCCGATACTCTGTAGAGAGGTCGGGGTTCCTCCTGTTGGTTCTGGAGAAGGGAGATTTTAATCTCCGATTGCAAGTGACTGGTGTCGCTTGTGGGTTCCCTCTTGGGTGGAGGAAGAGAGACCTCGGTCTCTGGTTGCTAGTGACGGGTAGTCACTACTGGTTTCCCTCCGGTCTAGAGGAAGAGGGGAGGTTGTTCCCCTGGTCAAGCTGTTAGGTAGCATTTGTTTGCAGACTGAGTCTGCGGTTCTAGCTGTTGCTAGTGGACCGAACCACCTAAAAATTCTGGTGTTCTATGGTTTGCTTTTGCGTTCTACTCCATATCATCTACCTCCCATTCACAGGTTATGAATGCATGATTATTTGTGTTATCCTGCGGAGTTAACTTGATTGTGAAGTGCTTGTTCATACGCTCAGTATAACTTCTTCTATTGTGTGAGTCTGGTTTCTCAGTTTATGGTTGTGAAAAGAGAGAAGCTCCGTTGTTTCATTGGTTTATATTGAGTTCAGTTAAAAGTCTATTCTGTGTGACAGCTTATTGTTGAGTGCTCAATTGATTAAGCCATCTGAGTTTTTAATTCTGCAATATTTTTTATCAGGGATTCATTCACCCCCCTCTGAATCCGGGCCTTGCACCTCAACAATTGGTATCAGAGCGGTCTCTGACTTCCAGATCCAACGATCTGCAAAGGATCCTGCTGATTTGATTTTGTGCTTTACAGTTCCAGTGTGGTGCTTTCTTCTGATATTACCTTCTAGCTCATAGATCTAAATCTATTCGATTGTTTTATAATGGCATCACTTGGAGTTTTTGATGGTTCTAAGTTTGAGAAATGGTTAGGCGGTCTATGTGTTTTTATAAACTCTATAGATCCAAAACTGTGGAATCTCATTGAATATGGTTCACATGTTTTGCCTCGAGAGGTAAGTAAATGGTCCTAGAAGGATAAACAAAAGAACAATGAGAATATAAGAGTTCTAAACATTCTGAAGAATGCTGTAGATGATAATGTCATTTCCTCTATTCTTACATGTAGGACTGTGAATGAAATCTGGGATTCAGTGATCACATTTCATGAGAATCAGAAATGTCTTACGGCAAGAGGAAGTACCTCAAGCAATGAAGAAGAAGATCAGGTAAATTCTGAATCTGATTATGACGAAATGACCTTTGATGATTTAAAGGAAATGTATGCTGAATTGTAAGAGAAGTATAGAAAAATAAAATCTGAAAATAAAAGATTAAAGAAAAAGATTGATCAACATTGTTTTGATTTATCATGTGAAAATTGCTCAAAATTGAAACAATCTCATGATGCTTATCTGATTGATATTCAAAATTATAAGAAGTAATTGGAAGAAGCCGAAAATACAGGCTCAGAAATGAATCAACTGAAGTTTGAAAATGAAAATGCTAAAAGGCTTCAACAATAAAATCAAGCTGAACTTGGCAAGCATAAAGAATAAATTTTTGTGCTGAAAAACAAAAATAATGAACTTACTGTTAAGATTTCTGAACTTGAGAATGAGCTGAATTAATTAGGAAATGATCAAATCCTAATTGATGAAATAGTTCAGAATGAACAAATGATTGAGGAGAATAAAGGTCTAAAAGAACAAAACAAGAAACTCATGGTCTTAAATGTTGTTATATCAGAGAGGCTTCTAGCTGTCGAGAAAGAAAAATCTGCTGATAAGGAAATTCAATTTGAGAATGAATTGAAACTGAAACAGGAACTAAAAATTGTTAAAAATTTGAACGATGCCATGCAGAGAAAAATTATCTCATGTGAGGAAGACTTGACTAATTCAGAACTCAACATTTCTTCTCTGCAATCTGAGGTAACTGAATTGAACAATTCAATGTCTAAATCTGTGAAGGATAAAGGCAAAATGAAAATGCCTCTGGAAGATAATGTAAGTGGTCAAAGAAAGGGGACTGGCAACATCTCTGAAAATAAGCAAGTCAAGAGGAACCAACTGTACACCGATTTTATTCAAAACTCTAAAGTAGCTGGAACCTCAAGACAATCCCCAAAATAGTCTACTACAACTGAAAAACAAAAACCACTGAAAAATAAAAAGAACAATCTGCATGCCAAGAACTTAATTGATAAAAGCCATGCTTTAAAGAAATCCAATAATGATTCTTGTCATTACTGTGGCAAGCATGGTCACTTCATGGACAATTGTCTTGTGCTGAAAAAGGATGATCTGAATGTTAATAAAGTACATGCTAGAAATTTTCATGTTAAGAAACCTTTTGTTCAAATGAAAAGAATTCATTGCTTCAATTGTCATGAGAGAGGTCATCTCATGCATGAGTGTAGACAAATGAAATTAGATGATCTAGCTGCTGTAGGAATGCATGACAAACAACTCCATGCTAAATATCATGCAACTCCTAAAAGAAAACTCCATTGCTTTCATTGTGGCAAATTGGGTCACATTGTTGCAAATTGTTGGCATGCTAAGAGGAGAACACTTAACTCCAAACCTGCTAAAATCCCTGCAAAAAGACATGCATTTTATGAGAATTTTAACAGAATGAATTCTTCTCTATGTTTTGAATGTGGAAAGCCAGGTCACAGGGCTGCAACCTGTTGGCTGGCAGGATACCAAAGCAAGACTGGTTTTGGTAAACATAATTTTAATTCTGTTAACAAAAACTTTCATGCATATGCACATAGAATTCATGCTAATAAGAATGTGCATAAATCAAATCTGAAATCCGCTGCATCTTGCTATCATTATGGTAAATCTGGAGATTTAATGGATGGTTATTCTCTGATAAAATTTGATGAACATCAAGCTAAAAATTTGCTTAGAACACTTGCCAAATGTGTCACTGTTAATTCAGGACCCAAGACCTCTTGGGTACCTGTTGCATCAAGATGATGTGTCTGTTGCAGGTATGCCTTGGAAGCTATGAATAAAGGGGTTAATAATCCAAGGCACTCAAAGAATGAAACCCCCAGGAGAGCACTATTAAGGTCAGCTCCGAAAACTTGCCTTAAATTCTGCTATCTGAAATTGTTTGCTTTAGATGATTGCATATCATATTAATCTGTTTGTGCTTAATTAAAATCTTTTGAAAATTTGATTGACTTCGCATGATGTCCTGCTGCTCATATAAAGTATGATGCATTGCATATCATCTAAATTGAAAAATCCAAAAAGGGATAAATCATTGCATCTGCTAAAAGGAGTCAGTGCTTTTGCATACTTGTGTTAATCACATTTGAACCATTTTGAAAACTCCAAAAGGATGATTCAGTAGATTTAGGTAGGGGGAGTGTGTTGCCTCTGCACCACAATTGTGTCCATGCATTGTGCTTTAGAAGTGGTCACTGCATATGCATGCATATAGTTAACTGCACTGGATTTATTTTGAAAAATTCAAAAACAAGTGATTTTCTGTGCATATAGATAGGGGGAGCAAAATGCCTTTGTGATTCCAAATCTGTCTAGTCAACCGAAGCTCTCTAATTCAGATTGTCGTGTCTGGACATCAATGCATTTAGATAGGGGGAGTGTTTCATGCATATTTGGCTTCTTGTGCCCTGATAAATTTTGATTGATTGGTTGTTCATCTGTTTCCTTACTGACAAACTAGGTTGACCTGAAGTGGTCACTCCTTCAACCGATACTCCTCCTGAACAGCCACATTTTCACTCATTCATCAGCCTATGCTCTTCCTGCATTATATACCATCAATTGATATCATTGATATTTTGGCTGTCTCTGAAAGCTTTCTTGATGTAGCTGCAATGGAGAAGATCTCAAATTGTATACCTTGCTCATAAATCTGAATAATTACTTCAATAAGGAATCTTCTATTATACAGATTTATGAATATCAGAAAGATCAAAATGGTTTACATTTAATGTATTAAGTTAGGTTGGCTATACATGTCCTGAAAAATATCTGAATCAACTTTAATAAACCTTAACCAACTGATTCATGTTAAGTCTTGTTAAATCTTCTATAATATGAAAATATGGAAATCATGACTTTATTTGGATGAAATACATGAAATCTGTATTATTTTTTAAACATCTGAACTTCTTCAAAATGTCTAAGGGTCAAATCTGTTGAATCTTGCATGAGCAATGACTTTGATCACTGAGAAACACATGTCCAAAGGACTGTGTCATGAGGTGTCTTAGTTAACTCTACCTAAAATTAATTGAAAAACAGGCAGAGCAATGGCTGACACACTGAGAAACATATCTCACTCGTCAAAGAAATGAGAAAAGACATGTCATGAGGTGAACAGTCAACTCTGTTAATTATAAAGCATGACTGTTAGTCACGCTAAGTGCTTAGGGATATTGGCGTCTGATCAACGTATATCCTCTAGTTACAAGGTGTGCACTGTACTTGAGTGCTCTTGAAATTTGTTGCATGAAAATTCTTGTTGAACAAATTGCAATATTTGAAAAAGAATGCAAAGGATAATCTGCTATAACCCTTGAAATGATCAAATGGTTTCATGCATGTTTAAACTCAATACTTAAGAGTGTATTTCTTAAAGAAGTCATTGGAATTGATTGAGTAAGATGGAGGGAGATTAATCATGATGTACATATGAGTTTTTGGTTTATTTGTTATTAAATCTTGATTTCAGATATAAGTACAGAATTTTTTTGTCGAACCTGGCATACATCATCTTTAAACCATGGAGTTCAATAAAGTTTATTCATAAATCTTTATAATGGGAGACTCGCTGGAAAATTCGTTAGATTTATAAAATTGGGATACTCTTTGGAAATCTTGCTAAATGTGTTTAACTTTCACTTCTATTGAAAACATTCTGACTATGCTTAGTTCTTCTGCTCTCATTTGATCTCAGTATTTGACTGTGTTTCATCTGACTATCTGTGATCTACTTCAATTGATCTCAGTATTTGTCATATCTACATGCCCTGTGGTCTCCTTCTCATCCACCTCATAAGACTCCATCTATTCAGGGGGAGCTTCCTTGTCATATGAATCATGCTGCATAGAAATTCTTAAAGGGGGAGAATTGTGTGCTTGCATTCATCTATTTAGGGGGAGTTCTTGCATTTCTTGTTGCATCTGCATCTCTCCATGGTTCATCTTGATAATAACAAGGGGGAGAATTTGGTTGAGTCATAAATATGTTTGTACATCCATCTCAAACTATTTTCTTTTTTTTGATGAAGTCAAAGGGGGAGAATAGTTTGAGTCATCAGAATGACTCACAGTGTTACCATCATCAAAAAGGGGGAAATTATTGTGCCCCTGTGATTTTGATGATTGGTCTTGATGTGAGTCAAACACTAACACTGTGAGTCACCATGTGGTGTTTAGTCATTCTGTCAGATCATAAAGCGTTCAGATATATACATCTGTAAGGTTTATGCTTTTTCCTGTCATACTATGAGTCATGGTTTAAGGTCTATGCATTTCTCTGTTTATGGAAGTTCTGCACATTGCATCGCTGCATACATAAAGTCATGCACATTGCCTTGCTGCATTTCACACGCATTCAAAGTCTATACATTCTCTCGCATGCAGGCATTCGAAGTCTATACATCGTCTAGTAGCATGCACAAAGTCTACACATCCCTCCATAGCAAGTCTGCACATCATTTGCATAGCACATGCACAAAGTCTGTACACGGTTGCATGCTCATTGCATATGAGGTCCTGTCTGCACGTAATTAAGTCTGTACAGGGTCTTGTTGTAGGCACGGCAAGTCTATACATCCGTTAGCCTTGTCTCTTGCTCGCAAAGTCTATACATTCATGAGCTATGGTTGTGCATCGTTTGCATATTGCACACTAAGTCCATACATCACTGCACAAGCAAGTCTGTACATCCCTTCATGGCACACAAAGTCTGCCATTGGTTGCTTTGATGCTGCATCAAGTCTATACATTGTTGCATCATGTGCTTCATGCATATAAAGTCTGTACAGAGTTGTACCTAGATTGCATCAGACAAGTCTGTACATTCTTCAGCAGCAAGTCTATACATCGTCTTGGTGTAGGAGTGGCAAAGTCTGTACAGCCTATGTTCGCAACACTAAGTCTGTACATTGGCTGGCTGCTACATTGCACGCGCTCAAAGTCTATACATTGTGCACGCATGACTAAGATCTCTGTCTGCATATGTTGGTGCAACATCTCTCAAGTCTATACATTGCCTTGCCTCTCCATGCATATGCAAGTCTGTACAGCCAAGTCTATACATTGTCTCGCACACACTTTCAAAGTCTGTACATTCCAATGGCTGTGCAATCCTTCAGACAAAGTCTATACATTGTCTCGCACACACTTTCAAAGTCTGTACATTCCAATGGCTGTGCAATCCTTCAGACCAAGTCTATACATTGTCTCACACACACTCAAAGTCTATACACTTCCTCGCTGCATTACACAGCGTCTCACGTTGCGTCCTGTGCATGCATCATACAAAGTCTATACATTGCATCGTCTTGAGACTAAGTCTGTACATCGTCTAGCATCTCACATTGCGTCTTGTGCATGCATCATACAAAGTCTATACATTGCATCATCTTGAGACTAAGTCTGTACATTGGACAAGTCTATACATCCGTGTTCATTGTGCACAGTTCGTGCATCAAGTCTACACATTGTCGCCTGCTCGTGCATCTCTTCTAAGTCTATACATTGCCGCTATGTGTGTGCATCATTTAGCAAGTCTATACATTCATGCATCATTTAAAGTGTGTAAACCTTAATTGGCACTTTCACACCAAGTCAGTACAGCCTTTGTGTTGCACGAACACAAGTCTATACATTGCTGTCGCATGCATTCAAAGTCCATACACTATGCAGTTGGGCATCGTTCATTACAGCAAGTCTGTACATTGTTTTCCCATGCACCTAAACGTCAAGTCTGTACATTCATTTTCAATGTACATACTTCACTGCATGCACACTGCATTACACACGTTCAAAGTCTGTACATGCCATAGTCTTGCATACGTAAAGTCTATACATGTTTTAGCTTTGCATTCACAAAGTCTGTACATGCCATAGTCTTGCATCATTCAAAACAAAGTATGTACATTGCTTTCTGAATTAACTCAGTGCATCCTCGTCTGTTCTAACAGGACTGTTGGTCGAGGAGCTAAATGAGGGCACGTGATCCAAGAATATAGGACGTGACACGTGTCATCCTGCAGGCTGAAATGCTGCCACGCTGCCAAGGTGTTAGGGCGGGAACTGAGGAGGACACACGCCCACCCTACCTGCTGCTGCTATATATACTAAGCTTCTTCCTCAGAAGAAGATTGATCGAAGCAGAAGCAGAGATAGAGTCTGCACGATCCAGAAGAAGAAAGAGAGTGATCGAAGAAGCAGACAGAAGCAGAAAGAGCTAGCAGAAGAAGAAAAAGAGAGAACAGAAGAGAAAGTGGAAAAAGAGAGAAGAAGAAGAAGAAAGAGAGAGAGATCCTTTGAGAGCAGAGATCGAGAGAAGAAGAGAAGTGCAGTAGAGAAGAAGAGAGATAGAGAGAGAGATAGAGAGTTAGAGGAGAAGAAGGGAAGTTGCTTGAATATCTGCTCCTGCTGGACCGTGGATCAAATTCAAGCCAGTCAGCTCCGTTGAGAGCCACATTTGTGCTATCATCTTTTACAGCTTTCTGATTGCTGTATTTTTCATTTCTTGTTTTTTACTTTACACTTCCTTGGTTTTTATTTTTCCGATACTCTGTAGAGAGGTCGGGGTTCCTCCTGTTGGATCAGGAGAAGGGAGATTTTAATCTCCGGTTGCAAGTGACTGGTGTCGCTTGTGGGTTCCCTCCTGGGTGGAGGAAGAGAGACCTTGGTCTCTGGTTGCTAGTGACGGGTAGTCACTAGTAGTTTCCCTCCGGTCTGGAGGAAGAGGGGAGGTTGTTCCCCTGGTCAAGCTGTTAGGCAGCATTTGTTTGCAGACTGAGTCTGCGGTTCTAGTTGTTACTAGTGGAAGTCTCACTCCGGTTTGGATTGAGGGGTGGACGTAGGTCTGTGGACCGAACCACCTAAAAATCCTTGTGTTCTATGGTTTGCTTTTGCGTTCTACTTCATATCATCTACCTCCCATTCACAGGTTATGCATGTGTGACTATTTGTGTTATCCTGGGGAGTTAACTTGATTGTGAAGTGCTTGTTCATACGCTCAGTAGAACTTCTTCTGTTGTGTGAGTCTGGTTTCTCAGTTTATGGTTGTGAAAAGAGAGAAGCTCCGTTGTTTCATTAGTTTATATTGAGTTAAGTTAAAAGTCTATTCTGTGTGACAGCTTATTGTTGAGTGCTCAATTGATTAAGCCATCTGAGTTTTTAATTCCGTAATATTTTTTATCGCGGATTCATTCACCCCCCTCTGGATCCGGGCCTTGCACCCCAACATGACAAAGATAA
This sequence comes from Amorphophallus konjac, assembly GCA_022559845.1. Classification (NCBI taxonomy): domain Eukaryota; kingdom Viridiplantae; phylum Streptophyta; class Magnoliopsida; order Alismatales; family Araceae; genus Amorphophallus; species Amorphophallus konjac. The sequence continues at coordinate 167,972 of JAHNEJ010003125.1, forward strand.
TCATTTTCTTGATATAGGTCAAGAAGATGGAGAAGAAAAGAAAGACAAGAAAAATCAAGATGTGGATCAAGCAGAGTCGAGCAACAAGAATGATGAAGCTCCAACCCAAAATGAAGAGCTCCCCAAACAATGGACGTTCCACAAAGACTATCTACAAGACAATGTCATAGGAGATGTGGAACAAGGCGTAAGAACAAGGGCTTCAATCAGGGAAGTTGAAGAAATTGATAATCTTGCATTTCTTTCCGATATTGAGCCAAAATCTGTAAATGAAGCATTAAATGATAATTTCTAGATCTTGGCTATGCAGGAGGAATTACACCAATTCCAAAGGAATGAGGTGTGATTTCTTGTGCCTAGACCTAAGAACCACCCGGTGATAGGAACTAAGTGGGTTTTTCGAAACAAACTTAGTGATCAAGGGGTGGTGTTTAGGAATAAAGCCCGGCTTGTAACCCAAGGCTATAGTCAAGAATTAGGAATTGATTTTGATGAATCATTTGCACCCGTGGCTAGGCTTGAGGCTGTTAGAATATTACTTGCATTTGCATGCTTTAGAAATATAAAATTTTTTCAAATGGACGTTAAAAGCACTTTTTTGAATGGTGTAGTGAAGGAAGACGTCTATGTTGAGCAGCCACCGGGATTTGAAGACGAGAAGAACCCGGACCATGTGTACAAACTTGATAAAGCATTGTATGGTCTGAAGCAAGCCCCCCGTGCGTGGTATGAAAGACTAAGTACTTTTCTTTCAGAAAATGGCTTCAAGAGAGATAATATTGATCAAACCCTTTTCATTAAGAGCAACAATAAACACATGCTTATTGCTCAGGTATATGTTGATGACATTATCTTTGGAGCCACTCTTGATTCATTAAATAATGATTTTGTAAAATTGATGCAAGGGGAGTTTGAGATGAGTTTGATGGGGGAGTTAACATATTTTTTGGGTTTGCAGGTGAAGCAGTTGAAAGATGGCATCTTCATTAATCAAAGAAAATACACAAAGGAGCTCATCAAAAAGTTTAAATTCGACAATGTAAAGCCACACAAGACGCCTATGTCAACAACGGTGAAATTGAATAAAGAGGAAGAAAATAAGTTTGTCGATCAAAAAATGTTTAGAGGAATGATTGGTTCCTTATTGTACTTGACTGCTAGTCGGCTAGATATCATGTTTAGTGTTTGCATGTGTGCAAGATTCCAATCTGATCCTAGAAACTCACACATGTTAGCAGTCAAAAGGATTTTCAGATATTTGCTTGGCACCATGGATTTTGGTCTTTGGTTTCTACGTAGCTGCACTTTTAATTTGGTAGCTTACATGGATTCTGATTATGCTGGGTGTTTAGTGGATCGTAAGAGCACGAGCGAGTACTGTCAATTTCTTGGAGGTTGCATGGTCTCATAGGCCTCTAGGAAACAAAATAATGTGCCATTGTCAACTGTCGAAGCTGAGTACATGGCGGCAGGCAGTTGTGCAGCCAAAGTGCTTTGGATCCAACAACAATTAGTTGACTTTGGCATTTCTTTGAATGACACACCCATTCTTTGTGATAACACTTCTGCGATTAATCTTTCCAAAAATCATGTTTTGCACTCTGGCACAAAGCACATAGAGATTAGACACCACTTCTTGTGAGATCATGTGAGTAAGGGTCATTTTGAACTTATCCATGTAAATATAGAAAATCAACTTGCAGACATCTTCATAAAACCCTTAACTCCTGAAAAATTCACTCAAATAAGGAGAGAACTTGGAATTTACTGTTTGAATGAGTAACTGTGCTTGAATGCCATGATTTCTCCGGTATCTTAAATGGCGATTGTGGAAAGTTGGATTATGTCCAGTTGGAAACTTTCCCCATGCGTGATGGTGGTCCTCGGACCTACACCTCCGCCACGTACCGGAAATCATCTTGCATGACTTTACTTTCATATCCTTGCTTGACTGCATGTATACATACTTCTAGAAAACCATTTCTTGAAAATCTTCTTGTTTGACACCATGTATCCTTGCTTTGATTGTTATCATTTGTGAACGTGACATATACAAAGGAGGAGGATTTGTTTCCATTTGTGCATACATTTAGGGGGAGTCATAGCTATATTATGACAAATTCATGTTCTACATACATAGCAATTGCCCACACATCTTGCACAAGATGATGCATATGACTTTAATTAATAAGGATTTCAGAACTTCTTTTCAACACTTTATGGGAAATAAAATTTCTACATGGAAATGAAGAGAATCATGAGGAAAAAGCTGTCAACCCAAATCAATAAGTGGAATGTGGAACTGAGTAGCCGGAAATCCCCACTGAAACAAATGAGGAAACTCGCGTCGAAAAGTGAAGCTAAAATCCACAAGATTCAAAATTGTGATGAATCTTAGTAGCCGGGAAACCCCATTGAGACACATGAGGTGACTCGCGCTGAATGGTGAAATCCAATAAAAAAAATGAATAAGGGGGTTGTGCGAAGCTAAAAAAAGTCGAGGATCTAAATGGAATTATAGAAAGGAAATAACCCTCTAATATTTTCAAGAAATTCTGCCAATATCCATATATGCTTGAAGTTCATTACTCATTTTCACATATTTCACTTGGGTATTATTGTGATGTTTGTATAGCTTGAATCTGTTCTTATCATGGCTTATGCAGTGCTTCTAATATATGCATGCACTACCTTTTTTGATTATGCCTCATGCTCCACACTATGACTTGAATCAAATGCTCTTTTCGTATCCTTCTATCCCATTGAGGGGGAGATATACATATGTACATGCATGCTTGTATCTCATGCTTGCTTGCTTGCGTGCGTGAGTATCCCGTTTCATTGATATGGTTGGTTTTCATGCAAAATGCTCCAGCTCTTATGTTCCCCATTTTTGATCATGCCAAAGGGGAGAAAAATGTTTAGATTATCACAATGTTTTGTCATCATCAAATAGGGGGAGATTGTTGGGTATGTGTTCTCACATTGTTTTTGACCCTAGTTTTGATGATAACAAATATTGTGAATTTGTGGGAGCAAAATATTATGTGTGGTTTAATGAATTCAAAACATTGTGTGCTTGGAAGAGCATGTGTTCTTAATGGCATTTGGTGGCATTATAATGGAATAATGTTTCCTATTTGATTGTATGAGTGTATGAGTTTAATGAAATAATCATGTTTTTGGAAAGGCATCTAACGCTCAATGAAATTGGTCATTCATATGTAAAAGCATATCACTCTCTTGAAGCATCATATTCCTAAAGTGAGTGTGCTTAGTTTTGAGAAACTTGGGTTTTAACTTGACTTCATATGGTTTCATGTGTGAATGATTTGCATGCATCTAGTTTTTATGAAGATACCATGACTTGAGCTTCATGAATGATCATCTATGCAATATTTGCTCACATGGTGAAAATGAGGTGTTTGATGCCTACATTTATTGATATCTTGCATGCTCAAGTGATTTAAGCTTTGACTAAAAATTTGGGTTGTTTTCATGAACATCTCCCATGAGATGTTATTGCTTTGAATGTGTTTCATGCATCCTTAAAATAAGGTTTTTGAGATTTTCGCATGTGCTTATTTGATTCACATAAAACGTGTTGAAATGTAGTTTAAATGGTCTTAATACTTTGTTGAATGCATGGTAATTCATATCATGATTTTTGGATATTTTTTTGGTGCTCAAACGGGGCTTATAAGCTCATTTTCAGACCCTTCAGGGAAGGGGTCGACCCCTGGGGTCGACCCCCCCTGAGCTGTGTGTTGTCTGCATAGCAGACAACCCAGCACACTGCATGGGTCGACCCACTGCCAAGGGTCGACCCCTGTGGGTTGCATTTATTTTTTGGCCCCGGCCGACCTCTGTCTGCCCGAGGGTCGACCCTTTCGGAACGGGATTTTCGGGAGCGTTCTAAACCCAATGAAAACTCTTCTAAACATTACCAAACTACCGCCCAATGGTTCCTAAACATATTAGGGAGTTTCTAACATGTATTGGGAGAGTTTTATGTGTCTTTTATCCACTCCTCTATATATATGAATGTGAACTCCGAATTTGGGGATGGTGAACCCTAATGTGCTTTGTTTTTCATCTTGTAGGAGAAGAAAGGGAAAAAGGAGTGGAGCTGAGCAAAGATCCGTGGTTTTGATCTACTTCCACTCATTTCTGGAGCCCGTGGCTGAAGAAAGAAAGGAGCGGAACGAGAAGGGGAACGCGGGGACGTTCTCATCGTCGACATCCGTCCACCCTCCGACTTGAAGCTTAGAGAAGACCTTCTACAACCCTTTCGTACTCTTGGGGATTCACTTATACATCTTGTTTGGATTTGTTTGAGTCATTTTATTTTGGTTCACTAGCATGTATTGAACATATCCTTCATTTTTCTGAACTCCGACTTTGTGTGTGTGTTGAACCGTTTGCGAACTGTGGTGGTTCGTTGTGCTGCGGTGTTGCAGCTTGTGTTTATGGTTAGATCCGTTGTGGATCATGTAGGAGACATCGTCTCCATGTCTTTTGGAGCGGAAGCTCCGTGCTCTTCATTTGAAGCGAGTGGATCCTCACCGTTTTGGTGAGGGGTGGATGTAGGGAGCCCATCGTGGTCTCGAACCACCTAAAAATCTGTCTCGCATTGTGGTTGATTGTTGTTTGTGTGTGTATATTGTTTTTGTTGATCGTGTGAGAACGAAAAGCTTGAGAGAATTAATTTCTTCATAGCTTGTATTTCCTCCAATCATTATTTGCGTTGGTAGTTATTTAATTTGCCGCGTTAATTTTAAAAACTACCATCGTGCTTGGCGGGGACAATTCAACCCCCCTTCTTGTCCATACGAGAACCTTAGGGACAACATTAGTGTTACAAGAAGGGGGCCATGGAGCCCTTAGTTCCGGGAAAGAGATGAAGTCTCACGCCCCGAACCGATAGTAGCGGGAAGCAGCGTTCGGAACGTACAGCGAAACAGTCATGATAACAAGAGCAAAATAAATAAACACAAATAGACACATGGAGGCCATACAATTTGATAAAAATATATTTCTATTGATGATTGAAATTTAAATTTTACAATTTGGACTCAATAAAGACAAAAGAAGAGAAAATGACAAAACTCACTATACTATCTTAACTCAAGAAAATAAAAGGACAGACTCCGGTCTCTAAAGTTCACTCGATCATGCTGTCCCGATCCCACTTGCAAGCGTTCCATCTACCGCATCACCTGAAAATGGTTGGAAAGTAGGGGTGAGCAAGTAGCTCAGTAGGAATTACACTCTATTATTAGGCATAGTTTAAGTAATTAACCATTTCATGAATGCATGAATAACGCGAGGAAATAATTAAACATGATAACAAGATAACTAACACGATAAAGATTGCAAGTCACGATAGCAAGAGTAAGAAATCAAAATTTCAAGTGAATGGCCATATATCAAGTCAAGTCAAGTCATGCGAGCAAGCACTTCCTGTTTCCAAGCAAGTATAGTAAGTATCACAAGAGTGTGGAATGTCATAGACCCAACACGCTAGATAGTACCGGTGCCAAATGCCACACCTAGTCATTCACCTCCCCGAGGATCAAGTACTTTTCGGGTGCGCCTCCCAGGACCAGATTGGGCCCCTCAATTTATTTGCCTTGACATTGATTTCTGGTTGGATCAAGGATCCACGAATCTAGACATCCACGAGAAATAATGGCCAAGAGTTTCAAGATCAAGCTCATGTAATCAAGGTAACATGCATAAGAACATGATTTTCTGGAGATTTCAACAATAAGCTCGTTTATCGAGAGGAATAGTCATTTAAGGAAATGACTTAAGGAAATCCAGGGTTAAAAGAACACAAGCCATCTATGGCCTGGCTACCGAAGCACACAAGAACCACGAGAAATCAAGAAGCTGGAGAGTGCGCGGTCACATAGGGGCCGCTTAAAACAAAACGATCTACTACTGGACCGCGGCAAGGGAATAAACGGTCCAACATGGGCCATGCAAACATTAAACGGTCTGCAACGGGCCGCTGAAAGCAATACTTGCCAAGAAAGAACAAGGCCCAGAGTCAGGAAGGTAAACGGTCCTAGATGGGCTGTTCAATCAATAAAACGGTCAAAGAAAGGCTGCTCAGAGTGAAAATGGTCCAAAATGGGCCGCTCAACAATAGAACGGTCCATATATGGTTGTGTACAAAACTGGACCTGACCCAATGCAAAGGTTGGTGCACAACGCAAGGAGGTTAGTACACCTGGCATGGTACACGGTCAAATCAGGGCCGTTCAACGAGTTAAACGGTCCTACTCTGACTGCGCAAGGCTCAGACGGTCTCAGGAGGCCCGCCATCAACAGAACAATCCCGATCAGCAAAAATACGCGATTCGATTAAGTCAAAAAGGTTCAGGCTTGTGGGTACAACCCGCCCGACATCCTATTGGGAATCCCAGGCTCGCGGGGTCTTACGGAGGTCTGATAATGGAGGTTCTTGTCCAACGAAAGGAGTATCCGGCGGAGAGTCCCGACCAATACAAGAAATAAGGCTAGTAAGACATCGAAAAATAGTATATCGATCAGTCCGTTACACCGGAGTGGAGTGACTGTAAAAGTGAACCTAGTATTATTCAATTATCAATCATAGCATGCGTTCACATATTAGCAATTTCGATAAGAAAGAGAGAGACGTGAATAAAGTTGTACAATAAGGGGAATAAGATTGATAACAAGGGTCAAAGGACAAGATTGAGCATTTTAATCTTTCATTCATTTCCAGTAATTTTGTGCGTTGCTAGACTAAAACAAAGAGATCTCAACATGCTTAATTCGGAAATAACCCATTCTGCGTGACAGAACGGTCAGCCAGGAGCCGCTCAATGGGCTTCAACGGTCTGTGAATAGGCCGTTCATGTCCTGCAGGGCCGAAGGCTATACAGGCTCTGCACGGTCTATCGAGGGGCCGCTGGGGTCTCTGCGCGGTCTAGATGGAACCGTCTCCCAAGACCACATGGTCTATCGGGCGGCCGTTCCACGTAGGGCAGTTACTGGTGAACTGTGCTAAAGACGCCATGCCCTACTCCGGCGAGCTCGGTTAGGGTTTAGCAAAAACGATCAAATACCACGCTCATAGCACATAAAAATTGGGCAAACACCCATCCTTGAACAAGAACAAGACGATATATGAGATGGCATGATCAATTTAGCACGTAAGCCTGTGAATCCTTACATAATTCAAGGTTAAACAAAAGAAACCCTAACTTGACATGCTTCTACTAAAATGATCAATACGCACAAACTACTCGACCAAAATTAGGGCTTTATATATCAAAAGAAAGAGGACAGAAAGTTGAACAATCTAGCATGATTTAATTAGAGTTTAGCCTGAGAGAAACCTACCAGTTAGAAGAAGAAAGGAATATGTGCTAAGAACCCCAAACTGCGAACACACGCCGCTCCTCGCCCAAATTCGTCCTCGATCGGCCACCTGGGGTCACGCCATCTGTTAGGGAAGCAAATAGGGTTCTAGGGCGTCGAAAGCCCTCTACTTATGGTGTCTAAGGAGGCTCCTATCGATCGAATTGGACTCAAGAATCCAAGGGAAGAAAATCGGCGAAAAGCTCGGTGCAACCTACCTAATCCGCGCCGCCGCCGCCGAGAGAAGCTTCTAGAGACTAGGGTTTCAGAGGGAAAACGATTTACAACGGTTTATCTATCAAATGGGCTTGGTTTGGGCTCGATTGGTTGAGAAATGGGCTCGAATTTGGTCGATTAAGGTTGGGCTATTAAGAACAACTATTTTTGGCTAAAAATTCCTTAATTCAGCCTAATAAATTTTTTTATTAGAGGTCAGTCCAGTTGACAATATTGTTTAACTTTTTGCTCTCTAAAAGAATATATATATATTTTTCATATTTTTAGAAATTAGTCAAATTTTGGCCTACGGTTGAAATTCAATCAATTTAATCTATATACATATAAAATTCAGATTATCTTGAAAAATTCGCTTATCTCTTGAAACAAAAATTTATTTTATGGTAATTGTAGAAAAATAATTATTCCTTTTTATTGATATAATTTAGCCACTTTCAAAATAAATAATATTCTTTAATTAAGAGAAATCATTGAAGTCATAGCAAGTAAATAGCTTTAATTCCAATATATACATATTTTCAAAATTTTAACCCTTTACATTTTATTATTTAACCGGGGTGTTACATCCACCCCCACTTCAAGGAATTTGGTCCCCAAATTCGTCAGACGTCATTAACTATTTGAAATAACATGGTAATCATACAACTAATGAAAAATAAAAGAATTTTAACTATAGTTAAAGATAAGGGAGAACGATACCTTATTAGAAATCAGTGCCAATTTGCTTGTCGAAGTAGCTTAGGGCAATTAGCCATTACATGTTCTTTGTTTTCGCAATGAAGACATGCACCAATCCTTCGCCAGCACTCCGCGATTAGATGACCAAATTTACGACAGTGAAAACATTGCATTTACGAAAGGTTATTCATTTTCTTCTTATTACTTTCGAATCTTTTGACGATGAACTCGCGACCTCCTAGCGAAGCCGAACCTTAGCTTAGTCATGGACCCTCTCGCTTTCATTTCAAAAGGAACCGAGATACCTGCAAAATTTTAGTTATAAGGTTAAGAATTTTATTACCCTTACACGTCGTGCTACGCAATCTTACACATATTTTATTACTTAACTTGAAGCACTACTCAATCTCACCAGGTAACAAGAAGGGATGACAAGGATCATACGATCTAGTACTTAGGGTAACCTATACTTATAGACAAGAACCTAGAACTCAAACAACCGAGGTGTTATGTTAGATGGACGCAGTCTATTACCACTGAGAGTGGATCTTGAGGGGGGTGAATAAATCTAATGTCTAATTTTAGAACACAGTTGAACTCTAATGCGGAATTAAAACAAGCAACTGTTGAACGACAGAAGGAACACTATGAAATCACACAAACCATAGGCAATCACACAGTAGACACCGATCTTTAAGGTGGTTCGATCTCAATCCAGAGATCTACGTCCACCCCACACTCCAACTGGAATGTGGATCCTGCTGACTCATAGCTTGAACAGCTGGGCTTCACAGCTTGCCAACAGACCGCTGATACACAGCTTCGTTGGGCTTTACAGCTTACCGACTAGAGGAACAAATCCTCTGCAATCGCTGGGCGATACAGCTTAGCCGTCCGAGACCTGGTCTCGCCTGCTGAGGATTACAGCTTCACTTGTCCAGTGGAAACCTCCACTGCAATTGCTGGCTCACAGCTTGATAACAAAAGAGTTTCAAAAACAGTAAAGACAAGAACAAATGAAATGGAAAACCAAAACGAATGTAGCTCAATTGAGCAGTATCAGCTATGGTATCTGAACCAAGAGACTGATTTACAAGACTTTGAAAAGACTCTCTCAACTCAACTCTCTCAATCTTCTCTTCTCTCTTTCTCTTCTTCTCTCTGAATCTTCTTCCCTCTTTTTCTTCTTCTCTGTGGATCGTGCAGGCGCTCACTCTCTGTTCTTTTCTCTTAGCTCCGGCTGCTTCTATTCGATCTGCTTCTTCTGAAGGAAAAAACTCCATATATTATACCTGCAGCAGGAAGGGCGTGTGCTCTCCACATCTCCGCCAATGGCTTGGACCACGTGCAACATCCAGTAGGCCTTTCGTATACACGTCATAATCTGGTCACTCCCCTTATCCTCGGATCACGTGCCCAGTCATCAGTCTCTGCAAAGAATCCCTATCAGACAGTCGAAATAGAATTGAGTTTAAGGTTTAAGCGATGTACAGACTGTATGAACGCACTACTGAAGCAATGTACAGACATTGTGAATGTGAAGCCTATGCGTGTTCACACTTACGTATGCAGGACCCATGGCATTGTACACGACTTGGTAAATGCAGTGCTGTAGCCTGTTAGACTTCAGATATGCAAGACTATGCCATGTACAGACTCCATATATGCAGAGCTTATGCCATGTATAGACTTCAAATATGCAGAGCTTAAGCCATGTACATACTTCAAATATGCAGAAGAAGTTAAACGTGCATCAATGTGTAAACTTAGCAAAACAAAGTATGAACAAAGCAACACAATGTGCAGACTTCGTGCAATGAGTGAAGCAGTGTATAGAGTTATGAGTGGAATACATGAAGCAATGTATAGAGTTAGAGTGCAATGAGTGTTCAAGTGATGTACAGACTCACGTTATGCAAGCAGACAATGTATAGAGTTGATGAAGCGATGCTCAATAAAAAGACACCTTACACTTAGGCGTTTGTTTCAGAAGTGACGCCACTTCTGGTGGGCGTCAAATCTCGCATAGAGAATGTATAGACTTGCTACGGTACAAGGCAGCATAACGATGTACAGACTCTGCCAAGAGCAATGCACAATGCACATATGAATGTACAGACTTTGTTTGTGATGTGCAGCATGCTAAGATGTAATGTATAGACTTTATGCGAGCATGCTGCAGCCAGTGTACATACTTAGACCTGCGTGCATGTAATGCGATGTATAGACTTGCCCATGGCTGTCTAGACTTTGCATGCGTGCTTATAGCAATGTGCAGACTTGCAGACAATGCGTTGTGCAGACTTTACGTGCCACAATGTATAGACTTGGTGGCGAGTGACTTACACAAAGACGCTAAGTGAGACGGTCTAGTGTATAGACTTAGTGTCCACTTGAGACGCTCAGTGAGACGGACCAGTGTATAGACTTATGCTGTGCTGCAAGATGGCAGTGTACAGACTTGGTTAAGACTGTCTAGACTCTGCATGCGAGCTTATGGCGATGTATAGACTTTCTAACAAGACGTTGTGCACGACTTTTGCGTGCCACAATGTGCAGACTGCAC